>VZRN01000424.1:0-91352 GCA_013397935.1 Dasyornis broadbenti
CTGGACCCGCTCCAGCCCCTCAAATGTCCTTCCACCATTCAGGGGCCCACAGCTGGACACAGCNACAGCACTCGAGCTGGAGCCTCTGCGCCAGGAGGCTGCAGCCAGGTGAGGGCCCGGCTGTGCTCTCAGAGAACAAGGGCCAGAACAAGAGGACATAGTCTTAAGTGCGCCAGAGTAGGTTTAGGTTGGATATTAGGAGGAATTTCTTGAGAGAAAGAGTGGTCAGATATTGCAATGGGCTTGTGGAGTCTCCATCCCTGAAGGAGTTTAAGCAAAGCCTGGACGTGGCACTCAGGGCTCTGGTCTGTTTGCCATGGTGGTCATGGGTCCCAGATTGGCCTCGGTGATTTCTGAAGGCTTTTCCAACACAATTGATTCTGTGACTCTAAGACCGATGCCGTGATTCCGCGATTCAATGTCCGGCCGCCGCACATTTCGCTTCCCGCGGGGTTTGGCCCGGCCGCGCCGCCGTAGCGCGTTGCCTCAGAGACGCGGCGGCGGCGGCGGGTCCCGGCGATGTCGTTCCGCGATCTCCGCAGTGAGCGCGGCTTGGGGCGGCGCGGCCGGGTCGGGCGGGACGCGGCACCCCCGCCTGAGCCTCTCGGGGGTTCCCCTGCTCCGCTCGGCCTCACACGGAGCTGCCGGCGGGCGATGCCGCGGGGGCTGCAGGGCTGAGCCCCCCGGACCCTCCTGGGAGGGGCCCCCGCTGCCGGGGGTGGCACAGCCCTGCACAAGAGCGTCCCCCCAGCTCGTAGGGAACACAATTTGATGTTGTCCTTGTAGGGACAGGCTGTGCCAGCGGTGTATCAGCCCAGTGAATCTCGTTAAAAATTCCTATGTTCACTTTAGCGTGTTTTCCGTTGAAATCATACGATTTATGTTAATTATTGAGGTTTATTTTTTTAATAGTGCTTTGCACAGGGCATATCTCGTGTTAACTAAGCAGCACGCTATGGGAGATGGCATTCTTGGCAAAGCCCTTGTTGGATATATATGAAGGAATCCCTGCTCTTCCTCATTTTTCAGATTTTACTGAGATGATGAGGGCGCTGGGGTATCCCCGGCTCATATCCATGGAGAATTTCCAGACCCCAAACTTCATGCTCGTGTCAGAAGTGCTGCTGTGGCTGGTGAAAAGGTTGGTGAGGAAGCCAACGAATTTTGGGCTGATGCTGGGATGTGGGGTGTGTTCTTGGAGCTGGTTGTTTGGTGTGAAATTGGGGAACTCAGTGATATTTAGTCATTCTTTGAGCTTCGCTCTTGTCAATACCAGATGGAAAAGTGGTAGTTTGCAGGTTTTTAGTTTAATTCTGCAGTCTGGAGTAGAAAACACAGTAATTCAGTGCTGGCAGAGGTTGCACCGTGACTGTGGGCACACTCATTCAAAAGTAGCTTTTCTCTCCCACATATTCTCCAAACTCCACAACCATCCTGCCCTTGTCTGACCCTGTACCCAAACAGGCTGATCCTCACCAAAATACATCCAGTTCTTGCCTCTTGGCTACAGCTGTTCATTCAGCCTGGTATTGTCCTGCATCCACAACGTGTTTAAAAGAAATAAAATTTTTTGGTTATAATCTACAACTCTTCAATTGCAGTTTTACATCCACTTAACCCATTAACAGGCTTTGGTTAAATATTTCTGGATCTTTAAGTGTTATTTGAATTTTATGTTATATTCTCTCTCCCACTTAAGTGTAAAATTAAGATGTTTTTTAAGCTTAGAAGGTAAAATACTACAATTGAAAACAAAACAGTTTGCCTGATTGCTATTTTTTGGCCTGGATTCATAATTAGCATCTATTAAGTTTAATTACCAAGCCGTTAGAAATTTGCTGAATACTCTTGCAGTTATAATGAAACATGGACATACTCACAACCATTCAAAATCAGTTGGATAAAGTTGCCTAAATAGTTTAAAATCTTTAAAATGCTGCTGTTACACTGAGGGTCCAAATCAATGAATTTTCCTTTATTTCTCCCTGGTTCCTGTAGGCTGGCCACTTCTACAAATTCCTGCATCTCACTCATGGTTTTTTAAAGCATTTCACAGCTTTCAATTTGTTTTTTCGTAAGTTTGCTTTACTTGTGAAAGGAGTATCTTGGAAATGCCGTCTGGGCGTGGACCTGCGCGGTGTGTCAGCTTTGGCAGCTCTTGCATTTTGTACAAACCCACCGTGTGCATTCCAGGGTCTGAATGCCCCAGTCTGCAGTGGGAGCTACAAATTTATTTTCCAGTCTTGTTCCTGCCTGTTTTGTTTGATTTTTGCCTCGCATATGAACCAATCTCTTCAATATTGCCAGAATCTTGTTACAATCGCCACACTGTTTGCACAGGTACGAACCTCAGAGTGACATTGCTGGGGATGTGGAGACAGAGCAGGACCGTGTTTTCTTCATTAAGGCCGTGGCTCAGTTCATGGTAAGTCTGCCCAGGAGCTGTGCTTGGGCTGGAATCCTGAAAATCTGAACTGCTGGTCCCATGTCAGCTTTAGTGCTTTCCCTCTTAACCCCACAGAGTTTCCCTGCAAGGGGGGGCTGAGTTTGTGTTGCATTCTTGTGCTGCTTTGTCCCTGGAAGTGTCCAAGGCCAGGCTGGACAGGGCTTGTGGATCCCACCTGGGACAGTGGAAGGTGTCCCTGCCCATGGCAGGGGTTGGAACTGGATGAGCTCTAATGTCCCTTCCCACCTAAACCATTCCATGATTCTGTGATCCTGTGTCTTGTGCTGGTGGAAATTTGAAGAGGCCAGGGCATGCTCTTACTGATATCCTGTATTTCTCTCTACAGAATTGGGATTTAAATACAAGATTGGGATCTAAACTGGGATCTAAAACAATATTCATCCTTATCCCTTCTTATTTATAAAAAGGTGACAGTGGAAGACACAGCTGCAGACAGGAAATATTTTTAAGCCATTTAAATTGGTTTAGAAGAGATCCCATCATGGTTATTGCTAACTTTGGATGCCTGGTTCTTTTCTGTGCGTGAAAATTTATAACTTCTGATGTTTTCATTTTGATACAGAATCATACATTGGTAGATGTTATATAGGATTTCCCACAGATCCAGGCATGTGTTAGATCAGATTTTTTATGCATGAGCACGTAAGGATTGAGCCATCACCTTTTTTAGTCTTTTGGAATAAAATAACATTACCTTCACAGAATTCATGTTATTTTGAAGCAGTGTGAGCCTTTGCTGTTATCACACACTTAGATAATGAAAAGAACGTGCTGGGGCTGCAGGTGGATCTGGAAGCGATGGAAATCTTTCTACTAATACCAAAGACGAATTACAATACTATTTTTATAAATTTAAAAATACATTGAAGTTATATTTTAACCATATTTCCCTTCTCATTTATGATTAGTGGGTACCATAAATTATCTTAATTCTTAATTTTGCCCTGTTCAGAACATGGTACATTCTTGTACATAGTAGAATGTACTTTTGAGCCCTGAAGCATCAGAGATGGAGTGAACGGGTCTGTTTTGTTTGGAAGGGTTTTCCCCCTCCAAGCACAAGTATGGAAGCAGAAGTAATGTAATGCTTTTCAACAGCTGATTTCATGTCAGAAATCCCAAGGGTTTTGGAGAATTACGTTACATAATTCAGAAAACGAAATTAATGGAAATTACTTTAATCATCCTGTACTTAGTCTCCGTTAATATTACAGGTTAATGTGGGGATTATTGTAGGTTTTCAGCATTTTCAGGACGAGAAAAGCTTGTAGACATTTTCTTAATAATTCACTGTCCATGGAATCCACAATTATCTTCTCCAGGAGTTAATGGCTTTATGCATCCGTAGGCAGGTGGGTGATTTGATTGAGACAGAATTGTCTCAGAAGAGAATGTCAGGACAGATTCATCATCAGGAAATATTACTGGGGTTTTGCTCTGCTTTACTGAGCAAGGAGTAAGGAGGTGTTAATTTTCCACACAAATGAGGTACTGCTCTGTGTTCCTGGCAGTTTGAGTCTCCTTTCCAGACCCAAAAGTTCTGAAGAGGCTGCAAGGTTGTCTTGGGTGGGTTTTTAATCATTTGCCCCCCTAGAGCTGCTCTGATCAGTGGGGCTCAATACCTGGCTCCTGCTTGAGCCCACTTGGATCCAGATTTGAAGTAGAGTGCAGCAAAAAGCCTCTGATGAGTTCATCTCATGGAGATCCATTCACAGGAACAAATTCAGCAACCCAAGGCACAAGAAGAGTCAGACATCACAGTCAAATTTGGGCTTCATGATATTAATAAAGCAGATTGTGAAATTAAGCAAATTTTCTTGCTGTTGATGCCATTCTTGCTGTATATTTATATTTTTTTCTGTTGCATTTTAACTATCTGATGTTCAGAATAAGTAGAGGTGGTTTTTATTGTTTCTTTAAAACTGGAGCTGTTATAAAATAAAATAAAATAAAATAAAATAACAAATAAAGTAGGTGACTGTGTCAAACATGAAGTGACGGAGGTGACTTTCCAAACATGAAGTTGTCTGCTTGTCTCAACAGTGCCATTGTGCCAATCTGAAAAATGGATGTACTTGTCTGTGTATTTTTTCCTCTTTTAAAGTAGCCTTTGAATGAAAAAACATTTTTTGCCTTTTACCAGACATGGATTTCACTCTGCTGAGGGTGAATGGAGCTGAAATTGGAGCTCCTGCCTCTAACATCATCCTTTATGATTTCGTGCATCAGTCCCCTTTGGATAGGGGATGTTTAACAGAGTCTGTCAGTTTAATGACCACTTTTCCTAAGATGGAATGAATACTTGCTGTTTCTGCAATTCATTTTTTAGATTTCTCCTATTGGAAAGGAAGGGAGGTGAACGTACCTGGCTTTTCACTTTGTGTCTTGGCTCATTTGAGGTCATTCTGATAAAAAAATGTCAAAATCAATTAGGGGTTTTTGTACTGGGAGTCTCATATTCCCCCAGCTCCGGGTGCACAACATCAGGAACCTGCTCTGGGAGTTTAAACTTCAATTTTCAGGAATCAGAGAAGATCCTGAGTTGGAACCTTGAGCTCTGGCAGCCTCAGGGCCGTGCCCATTCCCTGGGGAGCCTGGGCAGTGCCCGGCACCCTCTGGGGGAAGAACCTTTCCCCGATCTCCAGCCTGAGCCTCCCTGGCCCAGCTCCAGCCGTTCCCTGGGTCCTGTCACTGGAAACAGATAGAGAGTCATCCCCCTCAGCTGTACTGAGATTTTGGGATAGGAGAGGCAAAAGGAAAACATTATTGGAAATTAAAATCTGATTTTAAAGTCACAAAGTCTGACAAAGTACACCCAAATAAACATGGGCCAACATCCATTTGCTTTGTTTCCTTTGAGAAGCTGGAGCCAAATCCATGGTTTGAGGTGGGGTCCTTTCTCTCTTTAGTTCCACAGGTGGGCAAACCTTGTACCAAATCTTGTAATATTTGAATCTCTTACCCTAGCCTGAAGATCCTGCTCTGCCAGAGCCCCAGGGCAGTGGGAATTCCTTCCAGGAGTGCTGGAAAACCAAAGCTGTGTGACACCCCCAGTGACTCATGGCCAGGTTCTATCTGCCACAGCTTTCCCAAAAGAGAAACATTTCAGCAAAAGTTTCATCTTAAAAATATACTGAAAAGAAGATGTTAGGTCACTTTTGTGCTCAATGTGTCATTTTTAAGCTTAATTTTTGTATCCATAGCTGGCGATCAATTTGGGTTTTTTGCTTCCTTATTTAGTTATGCCGTCAGGAAGACTCCCTCAAAGCTTAACCTGGAATTTGGGGTTGGCTCCTTGGGGCTATTCATTTATAATACAAACTTCTCAGAAATTTCAGGAACAACATTTGTGTCCTTTCTGTGACAGATGGTAATTTTCCAATTTGAAGTACAAAGGGACGATATTAATTTTTTAAATATTTTTTCCTTACTGCTCTGTCTGTACCTTTCAGAGATGAAAGGCAAGGGAATAAAATCACTAATATCATAGCAGGGGAAAATTTGAGAGAAACAATAAAACTTTTGGAAGGTGCTGCTGGAAGAGAAGACAGTTAAATTAGGATAATTGATCTTATTCTTGCAACTCATTAAGGGTGAAATTTACCTCTCTGCAGCATCATCACAAGACCTGGGCAGCACTTACTTTCCACTTAAACTTAATTTAAGTGGTGCACAGGGTTTATTCAGGGAAGAAATAACGATAGTTTGAGGGGTTTTCTGCAGATGTTCTGACATGCACAAAGTGCACAGGTGTCAGAAAAATTTCTTCTAGAAATACCAGTATTATGATGAGGCAAACTGGGTGTCCAGACTGGAGGATTTACTCGGCAAAGCTGAGCGTGGTGCCCTCAAAAAGAGCTTTGGAGTGAAGACCGGTGAGGATTTTGTCCTGTGTGACTGCTGAATTGGTTCTTTCTTCCCAAAGGCTACCAAGGCTCACATCAAGCTCAACACCAAGAGGCTGTACCAGGCCGATGGCTACGCTGTGAAGGAGCTGCTCAAGGTCACCTCTGTGCTCTACGGGGCCATGAACACCCAGGGAGGGGAGCGTGCAGACCTCCCCGAGGAGGACAGCAGCAAGTTCAAGTTCGATCTGGGCTCAAAAGTAAGCAAAACCTGTGTTCACTTGGGAAAAACTCATCTGTCTTCTAGCTGAAGTTTAAGTGGAGAATGTTCTGGCAAGGCAGTTGTTTTTTTGGTTTTTTAAACTCATTTCAGTAGGTGAGGTTCTGTGATTCTCTGATTTGTTTTAACCTCTGAATTCTCAACCAGAAGTACAAGGCAACAGTGGCACAAAATTGGTTCTCTTTGTATTGAAATGCTGTTGAAATCATAGAAATATTGGAGTAGGCTGGAATAAAGATTCTTTTCTACCTATTAAACTTTTGCAGTAGGAGTAGCTTGCAAAATACTGACTGAAATTTGATTTTTAGCCCATTTGCATTGAAAGAAAGGGAAGTACTCATGTGACCCTAACAGACATCAAAGCTATTCAAGCCCTTAAAATAAAAGCCTTCTCTGGATATTTTAAAAGCACCTTATCTAAATATTAAAAAGAAAGAAAAAAAAAAGGTAACCCAGCACTTTGCTTAATAAGAGGAATTTCTGTTACTGCTTCTGTGGAAGGTGTCCCTGCCATGGTGAGACTGGATGGGCTTTAGGGTCTCTTCCCACACAAACCATTCCATGATTCTCTGTTCCTATGATTCTTGAAAAAGGTAGATCCACAGATGATTCTCCTCTGTGTAAGTCTGGTGTGTCTCTCTGAAGAAATAGTAAAAAACACTTGAAGGTGATGAGTGTTCGTTACTGATTACTGAGATTTGTGGGGCTTTTTCTTGGCCTAAAGTGTTTGGGGTTTCACTCAACAACCCCATGGTGCCTCTCCTGGACTGTTTCAAAGCCAAGAGCCAAGTTCACTCTGCTTCCAGTGCACAGCTCATGGTAGACTTTTGACCTCCTGTGCCCATCAAAATGGGAAATGTCATGGATTTTCTGTGTGATTTTGAAGATTCTCCTGCTATTCAGTGCTGTTGCTGTGTTCCCAGATTGCTGACCTGAAGGCAGCTAGACAGCTTGCTTCCGAAATCACCTCCAAGGGAGCAGTCCTGTATGACTTACTTGGCAAAGAAGTGGAACTGAGGGTAAGTAAGCACTGGAGAGTGTGGAAAAACCTGTGTTCACTGTGTGCCTCAAAGGAAAAAATGGTAAAAAAGTCTCAGTTCTTCTTACTGGCTGCACCTGACATGAATATTCTGTGAGTTCGAAGGAACGGGTCTGACAGTTTGCGTTTCCTTCCCTCTCCTGTTCATGCCTGGCTTGCAGGGAGCCTGAGAGAGCAGCTTGGCATTTTCTCTTCAGCAGGAGCCTGAAATTCTCTCTGTGGGACTGTTAGGAAATACATGTGCAGGCTGCAGTGGTGGGCACGGATATATTCTAAGAGATAAATGATGAACGCTGTTGTTTTCCAACGGCAAGGCTCATTATTTGTGTGGCAGGAGCTGGAGGCATCACAGCCTGCAGGGTACATGGAGCAGCTTGGCTGGAGAAGTGAAGGAATGAAATCAAAAGCTTCTGTGTGAAGTTTGCAACGCACTGCCAGCAAGTCTTGCCATTATTTTCTTCAGTGCCTTTCTCTGCGGTGCTGGAGGTTATTCATTTTCTGAAAATGGACATTTAGAGAAGGGAGAAGGTGTTGAAGATGTTCAGATTTGCAGGGTCTGAGCTGTGGGAATTGTACCCTTAAGAGGAAGTGTTGGAAATGTTCGGATTTGCAGGGTCTGAGCTGTGGGAATTGCACCCTTAAGAGCTGTAAAGTCTGAGCCTCCACAATTAATGCTCCCAGATCCTTGTTTGATGGAGTACAAATGTTTCAAAGGCTGGGTGATACCCTGGGAAGTTCATCCACGGAACGCTGCCATTCCTGCTGGATCCATCCATCAGTCTGGTGTGCAGGGCACTATTATTTCGAAAGAGAGAGAGAAGTGATAATCCAGTTTAATTCTACATGCACAAATGGCACAGAACTGTTAATCAATGCTTAATTTCTTGGCTTTGAAGGAGTTTTCACACAGCTGCTATGTGATGTGTTAATATTTGAACATTGAACCCTTTTGTTCTGTGTACAGCATCCCTGTAACTCAGCTAAAAGTCAAATATAGATCAGTTAAGGCATTTTTAAAAGTACTCAAGCATCGGTTTGGAATTTGGTGTTGTTCAGTCACTCGAAATCAAGGCTTTTAGGACACTGACTTCAGAGCTGGGCCCTGGAAAAGGGCCAGGCACAAGTGGAGTGTGCTGAAAGCATGAGCTGAAAGATGGAGAGATGAGAAAGTGCTCCAGTGCAGCCACTTCTCACTGGGGCCATTACGAGCTCTTCAGTGGGAGCCTATTTAAAGGTGCCATTTCTAAAGGGATGGGATTTCTTAGAGAGAGCAGTGAGCACGTGTTCCTTGTGGCATTAATGGCTGAGTGCACAAGATGGGGCCAGCTAATCCTGTCCAGGCGCACAGGCTGTGTTTTGCAAAAAGGTTTGGCAGACGGAACTTGTCTTGAAGAAATGCTGTCCTGGGCAAGGTGACCTTCTCTGTCTGACGCTCTGACTGCATCGCCTAAAGGCACCAGGTGACAGTGACAGCACAGGGAGAGCCTCCAGAGAGCAGCAGAAGAGGCTTTTGAGCGCTGTTCCTTATGATCTGGGGCTGGTTCCAAGGTTCTGCAGTGATTTGTTAAACGTGAAGGATCCAGTTCTGGCTGGTGTGTTAAATGTCAAGTTTGGTCCATTAAGTGGAACAAACTTGAGACTTGAGCTTGTAGCAAAACTAACAGGTTTCAGGTTAAAAGTCAGGAGGTGGCAGGAACCAGTTTTGCAGTGGAATTTGTCTAATTTCCTGTACTTATGACAAGCCCCCAGCTCTGCCTTCCACTTGAAGTAGGAAATTTGCCCATCACATGAGAGGCTTAAAGCCAAATGCTGCTATTTTTTTCCTTCACTGTTGGGTCTGGGGTTCTTGTTACGTAGCCAGCACTGAGGGCAGTGAGGAATTGCCCTTCCTCATGTGCCACATCTTCCCTGGATCCTTCACAGGGCGCTGAGCTGCTCAGGAGACCTCAGGAATGGCATCCTCTGCCTGCCCTGCCCTGCCCTGCCCACCCCACTCCAGGTGGGGAAGAATTGCAGCTCATTCTGGCTTTGTGTGGGCAAGCAGAGCTTTGCTGGTAGATACCAAATTAGTTGCCATTAGTCCAAGGTTACTCTTATTACTTTTTAATGTGCAGATTATTGGTTTCCATTGATTATTTTCTTTTGACACTGCCTGGCTAATGAATGCTCACGCTCAGTGGCACTGGCAGAGGGTTTGTGCTGTTGAAGGGCAGGGAGCAGTGTGGTTTAGTTTTTTATTCCATTTGATATCCTGAAACCTGTTGCCTGTGCTAAAATGCATCAACAGCTGTCAGAGTGTTCAAAGGAATTTGAAAATATGGGAGTTTTATGTTTCCTGAACCTCTCTTTTCTTTCTTTTTCCAATTCATTCATTTGCAAATATTTAAAGGAAGGTTCTTCTTACCTAGGCTTTAACAGGCTGATGATAAATCTCATTTCTATCCTAAGTGAAGATGGCTTCATTTTCCAGGAACTGTAAAGGAAATGCCAGCATTTGGCACTAATGGGTTGACAAGATCTGTTTTCATTGTCTGAGCAGCTTTTGGGGAAAGATTACTGGGGAAAAGTGAAGTAAAACCCATTATTTCGTTTGGAAATGTTGACTCTAATTTGCTCCACAACCTTTACTTTCTCTTTTGGAGTATTTCTGCACGTAATTTGTGTAGAAACTGTATAGAAAAGCTTCATACATTAGATGAATTTCTTTGCTCCAAGTCATGAAATACTTTTTTAAAATAAATTACTTTCCTGAATGAAAACGAATTTCAGCTGGAGAAGAATTTAAGGGAATGGTTCCATTAGATTTACTGGAGATGGAGCTGTAAATGTATGTGCATATTTTTGGGGAAGAGCTGAAGTCTGTTTTCTTGGAAATCTGGTTCTGTGCCTTTCTGAAGCCTTTGCAAATACATTATTCCCTGACTGAATATGTGGTTCTTCTGCAGTTCTAAACTGCTTCTAAAGTTAATCTGTAATGTTAAAAAAGAATCTTTAATTATCAACAGAGGAACAAACAAAACCTACAGGGTTTGCTGAATTCACACAATGATGTTGTTGAGTTATATGGGAGAAAAAAACCCGAACAAACCCCAAAGCTGTACTGTCAGACGAAAATCACAAATACAATTATTGAATTCCATGGAATATGTTGTTTCTAGCCCAGCTGTGGATGAGCACAGTGCAGGTTATTGGTGTCCTGTGGCAGTGCTGAAGACAGAATTTTTATTTCAAAACACATTTAAGCCTTACATTTGGAAGATAATTTTCCATTTCCAGTTTTGCTGGTCCAAGTCTTGAAGCACAGAAACTGCAGTTGGGATTTGTAGAGTTTAGTGGAGCTGATGGATGGGTTTGGTACCACACAGTGAGATCCCTAAATGAAAAGCCAATTCCATGCGTGGAGAAATACATCTTCATTGTTTCCTTTCCTGCTGGGGCACTTCCTCTGCATTTCATTGCTATGGAACTTTAATTTTCAGAATATTTACAGTTACTTTTGGAAGAGTAACCAGCCTGTTGAGTTCTGGTTTTCTTTTTTTTTGCGTGGTGAAGGTGGGGATGGGAGATTTTGTTTGGATTTCTTTCCCTGTCTTCCTACACGGTTCTAAATGGATGGAGAAAATAAGAAGCTGATAATACCGCTCTGTGATTAAAGCTGTCAAACCCCAAATCAAGAAAACAGGAGAATTAATGTCAGCACTCAGGCAAAATGCAGCGCTGCTTCCCCGTGCTCTCCCTTTCCTGGGATCTGCACAGCTGCCATGGAAAAAGATGTTGGGAAGGCCAGTGGTGCTCTGTATCCTAAAACATGTCATGGTGGGGGAAACGGCCAGATCAATCCTTGGGGGAAGGGAGGGCTGATGAGCTGGTCCAAATCATTCTTCAGCTCAAAATAAAGCAGTCATGAGGCATTTCAAGTCAGTTGTGCTCGGCTGAGGAAGGGTTCTCTTGAATTACCGTACACTGGAAATCCAAAAGGCAAAAATTCCTGGCTGTTTGTAACTCTGAGGGCCTCCCACTCTGCTTCTGCCAGAGGTCCTGCGGCCACGTTAGCAGGAGCGTGCCAGGAAGCTGCCCTGCTTAGACTTGCTGAATTATTGGACACAGGAAGATAATGAAGCAAAAAAAATTCCAGAAGAAAACTGCCTCTGTGCTGGAGGCAGACAGAAAGGTTTCTGACCTCCTCAGGCTTGTTTTCGTTTTTTTTAGCTCTTAATTAGCTGGAAGCCCTGTAAAACTGAAGAAAAATGAAAATAATACTTTTTTTAAGGCTTTTAGCTGGTGCTGAAGATGGGCAACGCAGTGGGTTTGTTTTCTAATGCTCCTCTTGGCATTTATCCCATCTGTGACCTTGAACAAAGTGTTTATTCCCTGTAAATAAAGGAATTGCTGCATTTGGTAGATTAAAGCTTTAAACAGCCACATGAAGCCACTCTGTGGAGGATAAATTTTGGAGTGAATACAGAGCACTGCTCCCTGTTATTGTTATGGATGCCCACAGCTCCAGCTCGTTCCCAGACTGATGGAAGTCACCAACTTCAGCCGGGAAAGGCTGGAAGTAAACTCTTCAGAGAGCCAGAGGCATTCAGAGCCAGCTGTGGAACTGAGGCAGGGTTAATTCCAGCACAAAGCCTTGCCGCTAAGGACATTTCACTTGGATCCTTTATTCTCAGCTTTTGAGTTAAAGAGCCCTTCCTCCTCCCACCGCTCGAGGGGAAAGGGAGATGTGATTTCAGAGGTGGCTGCATCATTCCCTGCTCTTTGGAACTTAACTGCAAAAAAATCGTTTTATTGGGAATGCTTGGAAGCATTTTTCCGTCTGCCAAATGTTGCTTCTGGATACCAGACACTGCCTGGGGGAGGCTGATAAATGAATTTCTCTCATTTCCTGGGCTGTGGTTACGAAATTGCCACACGTAGGATTTCTAGTGCAAGTTTGTAACTTGAAATTGCCAGAACTCTGGCGAATTACTTGGTTTGCTTCAGTTTTTTTTGAACAGTCCTGCTTCCAACCCAAACCTGACCTGTCACTTTTGAGGAAGAGGGCTCATTGCAAAGTGGGAAGCCAAATTAACCCTTGCAGCTGTGATGTAACATTGAATCGATACTGCCCTGTGTATCAGATTGCTTTAACCATAACTGCAGTTGTGTGCATGTATTTTAAGGAAGAAATTATTTTCTATTTTTGATAGATTCAAAAGACATTTATTTTTCCATTATATTTCCGTTATGTATTACTATTTTTCCATAATATTTAATATCTTTTCCACTTAGACTTACTACTCCAGAGAGTTAAGCTTAGGTTGTGGCACTGTTGTAACAGTGAAGTGGAAAATGCACATTCCAAGGCAGAGTTTTAGGGATGGGCTGTGTGCACAGAGGATTCTCCTCTCCATCTCTTGGGGTGTGAGAAGGTTAATTGCCCTGACCTTCTCCTTTTCCAGTTTAACCCTGATTCCACAGTCTGAAAATTCAAATTCCAGCTTTTCCACTGCTCTGCATTTCCCTGACAGATTTTTCCGGGTGGGTGTGACTGTAGGACTGAACCTCGTTTTAGAAAATAATGCGGATTTCTGTGGAAGACTGCGGTGTGTACGTGAAACTTCAGGGGTGTTAGAGGGAAGCCAGAAGGAGGAAAGACATCAAACGTGCATAACTTATTCCAACTAAGAGGGCACATCCTCAGAAGTTTCTCCAAACCCATCAGTTGCTTGCCCTGCCCCAGGGCAGTGCCCTGTGTGCATTCTGGGGTGTTTCACCAGGCTGCTGGAGGGGAGTTGGTGAGGGAGCTGTTTGTGATTAAAGACTGCCGTCCTTGCTGTTCCTTTTATCTCTTTTGCAAGTGGGCAGGACGGCAATTCCCTTCCCCTGGTGCTGTGTTTGAAGCGTGCTGGCTCTGTGGCACAGGCTCCCTGAAGCCAGTGCAGCTGGCAGGGCAGTGTCTGCAGCAGGCTGCTCCTGGCAGAGGCCTCACAAATAAACAGGGATTTTGCTGAGCTTCTGAGATGTTAAATGTTCCCAAAATAGCAACTGAGCTGCGTTATTCTTCCCCACCCTCCTCCAAAAACATCTGCCTGTGGAATTACTTGGGAATTTGTATTGCACAGATTTTTTTTGTATCTTATTTTTGCCCAAATTAACTTTCTGCTTTGGAGTTTGTGTTTTTCTGTGCACAGAGGGATGGATGTTCATGACTTCAGGCAGCGTAAGCTGTCACTGCCACCGACAGATGTGACTCCTGTCACTCTCCCCAACAGAATGTTTGTTCTCTTTCTTTTCTCGTGCCAGGAAAATGAGCCTTTGTGGAGCCAGTGCTGGAATTGCTCATCCAGCAGAGGATCAGCACAAAAACTTGCTTATTGGTTTGCTGAATGATCGCCCAGGTTGGGTTCACCCTGCAATTCCCTGGCCTAGAGTTGGTGGGGAGGGAGCAGGCTCTGCTCGAGCGGAGCTGTGCAATCTGGAGTGCCTGGCATGGCATCTTAGCAAAGTTATTGGTTCTGCTTCCAGAATTCCTCCTGCAGAGGGCCGGGTACAGCCTGTGGCAATGTGTACAAAGCATTTTTAGGTTCTTAATCAGATATTTTCTAGAAGGATGCTTTATCCATCTTTATCCACCTGTTACCAAAATGTTTTGCCAATGTAAGATTGTTTTAGGGACATTGAGCAGCCAAATTCTCTCTCTTTTTCTTCCAGTGCCAAGCAAGTAATCCAGCGTTTTTAATAATGACCAGGTCAGTGTTTAAGGCATCAATTAGACAAGTGCACACCGAAGCCCATGCATCCCCAAAACTGCTGAAAGTGGAAGAGGAGGGTTTTTTTTTTAATTCTTTGGCATCTAGACAAGGATCACTGGGGTTTTTTGAGGAGTCTGACCCACTTGGTTATCAGAACCAGAGAAGCCCCTACATCTGCAGCATGCAATTCTCACACGGGCATGGGAGGCACATGGAATCATGGAATATCCTGAGTGGGAAGGACCCCCAGGGATCATTCAGTCCTGGCACAGGACACCCAGCAATCCCAGCCTGTGCCTGAGAGCGTTGTCCAAAGGCTCCTGGAGCTCTGGCAGGGTCAGTGCTCAGTGCTCACCTGCCTGGCACGGTTTGGCGGCTTCTTAGTCCTTGCTGCTCCACACTTCAGGGACACTGTGCTCCTCCACCTGCACTGCTGTTTTCATGGGCTGTGCTGTACAGGTGATGGAATCTTCTGTCCCCCTTGCATACCTTGCTGCACATGTAAAACCAGAGCAGTTGCCAAAAATCTGCCTTCAAGGATACCAGCCACAGCACTCACCTGGTTTTGAAAGCATCCCTTGATTGCTCCCTGCTGATCTCAACTCACTTAACTTTTTCGTCATCTCCTGTTCTCTAAATCATCTCAGCCTTGGTGAATAAACACTAAATCCTACCTCATTTATTATGCAGATGATCCTATCATTGTTGCTTGATCACCCTCAGTTCTGCATAAATTAGTTCCTTTGTGTAGTGTTTAAATAAATTGGTGCATTTTTATTTCCTAGGAAGCAAGAGCAGAATCTATTGCCAGACCTTTGGAGATAAATGAGGCTGAGAAGGTGATGAAAATTGCCATTAGCAGCGTTCTGGTAAGCAAAACGTTCTTTATTTGATTGTAAAATTATAATTCCTCTGCTGCAAGAAGAAATCAGCTCTTTTTATTAACAGCCTGGGGTTAAGAGTGGCAGAGCCATCACCCGCAGCTGCCTCAGGTGAGTTAATAGTGTTGAACTTGGTTAATGGCTAAAACAAACTTTGATGACCTCAGCTGTGTGAGCAGGAGTTCATCAGGCAGTGTTGGTTCCATGTGCACAACCATTCCTCCAGCTGCTGCATCGAAGAGCTGCACTTGCCCGCTCTCTTGGGAGAAAATACCCTGTGGTCATATTCCCTGCCTCTGTTAGGAGCTTCACCCCAAAACCTCTACAGGAGAGATAAAAATTGCCCAAATCAGCCCAGAAATCCACAGCTTGTCTGAGCCCTGTGAACTCTGCAGAGTCAGGGCTGCAAGGAGTGACCTGGTGCCTCTGGAGCTGGGAAGCTGGGCTCTGGAAGCAGGATGCTGTGCTAATGAGTGCCGTGCCAGGGTGTCCTGTGGGTCTTGGCTTGAAGGACTTTCTGTCTGTCCTACCCTCACCAGCACTGTCCTTGCTCCAGTCCTTGGCTTCCTGAATTCCTGACCCTTCAGCTGCACTGGGTGAGGAGGGTGTTAATTAACTCCTGCTGATTACTTGAGTCATTTAAGTGCAAACTGTACCCAGTCCGAGTGTGTAGTGACAGGGAGTGGAGTTCCAGGTTTGAACAGCCAATGGATCATCACTGGCTATTCCAGGCAACCTTCTCTTCTGCTTTGCTCCTCCTCACAGCCTGTCTTAACACTAAACATTGTTCATGTGCGTTTCTTATTCCAGCAGCAGTACCGATGCACGGACAGCTGCATGGCAGAGAGGGCTTGGCTTCCTGGGAAACAGCACTGGCTCACATCAGCTGCTTAATCCTGGCCCAGCTCATGGAATGACCTGTTGGAGCTGAGCAGCACCAACAGCTACTGCTGGAATTCCAGCAGTGAACTCCTCCCTCTCCCTCGTGGTTTCTTGAGCATGAGCACACTGAGTGTACTCAGCTCATTTTAATAAATTGGAATATTCCCATTTCCCATCCTGGTTCCTGTAGCACATGTTGGAATGTTCAAGATGCTTCCCAGATTTTGAAAAAGAAATGGATAGAGCAAGACTTAGAAAAGGATGAAGATATTCAGATATAGGAAGTTCTTTATAAAACTAACTTGTATCTTGAAAAGAAAAATGATGGAAGCTTAAAGTTCCTAGTACCAAGAAACAAATGCATTTCTCATCTGCGTTTATTCAGAGAGAATCATGGAATCATTAAGGCTGGAAATTATCGTAATGATTCCATTAAGACACATTCTAAAAAGACCTTAATGATTCCAAAATATGGGCTTCTTCCTATCTTTTACTGCCTTTTCAGTGAGAAGGAAAACTAAAGTTAAAGCTTTGGGGGTTTCTTCCTTTGTTAAGATTGTCAGGGAAAAAATCAAGTATTTTACATTTGTAAATGTCCAGTTAGTTCATTATCCTGGCCACAAAGAACTTTTTAATTTCCATTGCCTACTTGAGTAAACACAGATGAGATTATCCAGAACAATGTTCAGCATCTGAAAGATAAATTTAATTATTCCAGTGCCAGCCATGGTTCACCATCTTTCTCTTTCAGGAACAAGTCCAAAAGACCAAGGACATGTTGAATAACGTGGCTTTAGATGAAGCCAATTTGGAAGCTAAGATTGAAAAACGAAAATTGGAATTGGAAAGAAGCCAGAAGAGGCTGCAGACTCTCCAAAGTGTTCGGTAAAGATAATGAACTGATTATCTGCTGCAGGAAGGAGAGTGAACAGAAAGGATGGAGCTGGTGCAAACAGTCCCTCTGTTCCCAGAGGCTTCTGGTGTTAACCACCAAATTAAAAACTTCATTCTGCAGCCCCTGTTAGGATCAGATCCTCTGGGCAGTGGTACAGCCTGCCAGAAAATCTGTAGAATCATGGAATCCCAGACTGGTTTGGGTGGGAAAGGACCTTAAAGCTCATCCCATTCCACCCCCTGCCATGGCCAGGGACACTTTCCACTATCTCAGGTTGCTCCAAGCCCCATCCAACCTGGCCTTGGACACTTCCAGGGGCAGCCTCAGCTTCTCTGGGCACCCTGTGCCAGGGCCTCCCCACCCTCCCAGGGAACAATTCCTTCTGTATATCAAACCTGAATTTCCCCTCTCTCAGTTTGAACCCACTGCTACCTGTCCTACCACTGTTCCTGGTGAAGAGTCCCTTTCTGCCTTCCTTATAGGCCTCTTCAGATACTGAAGCTATAAAGGTGTTTAGATACCTTAAAAAAAAAAAAAAAAAAAGCAAACATTAGAAAAATGAGTGGTGGAAGGAATGACCTGGATTCCCACACACATCTAGGTCAGTACCACTCTGCAGGGCTGGATTGGGTGGGTGTGAAGCACTGAGCAGCAGCAGAGGTTTTTGGGGGGCAGCAGTCAGCTCTCTGATATAATGACATCATCACTTCATCACACCGGCTAATTAAACTCGTAATGACTCAGCACACGTTGTTAGCACGTCCCCAGCAAAGAAGGTGACTTGCCAGCCATGCTACACACTCAACTTTTTGCAGTCATGGAGCAGCAGGATAATTAACTCTGCCTTCTGAGGGGGCCAAAATGCTGCCTTTGTGCCTGTGTGAAAGGAAATGGGAGTTTTACACAAAAACCTTCTCTTTGCTCTATGCAATTTGCAGCACAGTTTAGTGAGGGGCTTTGTCTTGAGCTTTCAGTCTCTGCAGCAGTGAAACCTTAAAAACAAGAGGATTTTGAGGCTGGTTTAGCAGGCATGGAAAGGAAGCTGCAGAACCAAAATTGCATTTCTGAATTCTGCATATACAGGGCAGTATTTACAGACTCCTGGCATTACAGAATAGTTTGGTTGGAAGGGCCTTAAAACCCCTCTCATTCCAAGTCTCTGCCATGGGACATTTTCCGCTATCCCAGGTTGCTCCAAGCCCTCTCCAACCTGGCTTAGAAAGACTTAGAAGACTTACAAAGCTTAGAAAAGGGTGAAGACATTCAGATACAGGAAGTTCTTTTTAAAACTAGTATCTTGAAAAGAAAAACGATGGAAGCTTAAAATTCCTAGTACCAAGAAACAAATGCATTTCTCATTTGCGTTTATTCAGAGAGAATCATGGAATCATTAAGGTTGGAAATTATCGTAATTATTCCATTAAGACACATTCTAAAAAGACCTTAATGACTCCAAAATATGGGCTTCTTCCAGGGCTGGGGCAGCCACAGCTGCTCTGGGCAGATTTCACTGAGTGCTTTGTGCTTGTTCTCCCCAGCCCTGCTTTCATGGATGAGTACGAGAAGATTGAGGAGCAGCTGCGAGAGCAGTACAGCACTTACCTAGAAAAATTCCGGAACCTGACCTACATGGAGCAGCTCCTGGATGATCATCGACGGACAGAGCAGGAGATGTTTGAGGTCAGACACTTTGGAAGCGTTCAGCAGCACTGTACAGCCTCCCCACAGAAAATGTTTAATCCCCTTTTCCCAGGCAGCACATCAGGGGTTGTTTGAGTGCCTGGCAGGTGAGGGGCAGTCAGGGACTGTGGCTGCTCCTGGCCAAGTACCGCAGCACAGCTGCATTTTCTGAGTTCCTGAAGTTAAACCACTGTGGCGATGCCTCTTGCCCATCTCTGACTCGTTTTCAGTTGCTGAGTTTTGTTCATGAAGAATGTTCTCGTCTTTTCTGTGCTTCCTTTTGCTGCATACAATGAATGTGCTTACTTGTATTGTCTGCTGATGTAAGAGTTTCTCAGCACAAGGCTCTTCAGTCTCCTCAAAGTATCAATGGGAACAGCAAAGAGCATCAGTGAGGAGATCAGATGTGCTGGGATCTTCTCCCACATAGATTTCAGTTTTGTTGGGCAGAATTCTGTCCTCTCTCGACGTGCTGAGTTGTATCAGCTCCGTGTGAGTCTCCTGATGGATAATCTATGTCTGTATCCTGCCTTGCTCCAGACTTTTCTTTGGGAGTTTCCTGGGCTGCAGTGCTTTCAGCCAGCCTCTCCTTCAGCTGCCAGTAGCTTCTTGTTGTATTGTCATCCTTCTCAGAGGCATTGCCCACTCTGTCTTCTGTTCTTCACTGAAAACAAGTTTGAGTGAGCCATCCCCCCTCAGGTCTTAATGCTGCTGAGTGTGCTACACCTGGAGTTAGAGAATCACAGAATCCATGGGATTTGGAAAGGAGCTCTGAGATCATCCTGGGAATCCAGCCTGGGACCCATCCTCACCTGTGACCCAGCCCAAAGCACTGAGTGCCACATCCAGGGTTTTCTTGAACACCTCCAGAAACGGGGACTCCAGCGCTCCCTGGGCAGCCCCTTTCAATGTTTAACAACCCTTTCCATGAAGAAACTCCTGCTGCTGTCCAACCTGAGCCTCCCCTGGCCCAGCTTGGGGGCCGTTCTCTCTCCTCCTGTCCCTGTTCCCTGGGAGCAGAGCCTGACCACCCCCCACCACTGCCCCCTCCTGTCAGGAGCTGTGCAGAGCCACAAGGTTCCCCCTGGGCCTCCTTTCCTGCAGGCTGAGCCCCCCCAGCTCCCCCAGGAGTTCTCCAGACCCTTCTCCTCGTGCTCCAGACCCTTCCCCAGCTCCATTCCCTTCCCTGGACCTGCTCCAGCCCCTCCATGTCCTTCCTGAGCTGGGGGCTAACGTGGGCATTTGAGAACTCGTTAATCCCTGGGAACCAGTTTCCCACCAGCCCCTGCTTTTCACAAGCACTGTCTCTGTGCAAGTTTTTTCACCTTATATCTGAGTCAGTTCTAGCTCTCTGTTCCAGTTCTTCACCATATCCTTGCCCCCCTCTCAAAAAAAAGTCCTCAATTAAATCATAATCTTGAAGTGAAGCCTAAAATCTGATTTCTCCCTTCTGTTCAAATGCCACTGAGACTTCACAGCCAAAGGAGAAATGCTTTGAACTGAGCTACCTGAAACTGTTTGTGAATTCATGTGCAGAACTTTGCTAATGAGTTGGTGTTCAGCTCTTTGGGGAATTTTTGTTAAAAGATAATAAGAAAAAGAAAAAGCTTTTGTCATTCACAGCTGTGCCGTGCCTAGAATATGGAGAGCACACTTTATTTTCCATTTTTTTTCTTCTTTCTGTGAGACTCCTGGGACTCTACCCATATGGTTTGGCTTGTGGTTTCCTAGGATAAGCAGGGAACAATGCAACAAGTGCAGAATTAAAGAGTATAAAATCTGGTGACAAAAAGATGTGGTTTTGCTCTGCACATTTCTATCAGTTGTACCTAAAAATACTTTAGAACATACAAAGGATGAGACTCTGACCACGTTTTTGTGGGCAGGAGTACAGTGACTCAGGCAGCCGTGAGTGTTTTGCTGCAGAAGCTGTTGCTCTGGTAAAGAAGAGGAGTGTGTGTCTCTCTTGCAGCCAAATATTCGGGAGTGCTGGAGTCCAAACTATGATTTGAACTCATTAGGAGGTGTCAGTCCGCAAAATCAAACTCCAGGACTTGGGGACTGAAAGAGAGGGAAAATTTCAGCCTGGAGGAGAGAAGGCTCTGAGGAGACTTTTATAGCAGCCTCCACTGCCTAAAGGGCTCCAGGAGAGCTGGAGAGGAGCTTTGGATGAGAGATGGAGGGACAGGATGAGGGGGAATGGCTTCCACTGCCAGAGGGCAGGGATAGACGGGATCTTGGGAAGGAATTCTTGGAGCAACCTGGTCTGGTGGAAGGTGTCCCTGCCCATGGCAGGGGACTGGAATGGGATGAGATTCAAGTTCCCTTCCAACCCAAACCATTCCAGGATTCTAATCTGAGTCCCAGCTAAACCAAGAGATTTGTAGGTGCTCTCCTATTTCCAAACCAGTGAGGGGATGTATTTTTAATCCATTTGGGATTAATCCTTGCCAGCCTGGAACACAAGGATACGTCACACACTCCTTTCAGTCCTGATCTGCTTTTCAGGTGGTGCTTCCACATTTTGGCTACTTGTTGGTGAAGCAAGACTGTGGGTTATTACACGCTTTAAAAAAAAGAGAACAATTTGCTCCAGAGCAATGTTTTGCTTGTTGTCCTACAGTTCATAATCTTGTGTCATTTTCAGCATCAACAGAGGAAAAAATAACAGGGATAATTACATTTAATCCATTTTAAAACACACTCTCTCCAGCTGCCAGAAACACTGAAAATTATGTTGATTTTTTTTCTCCAACCCTGATTTGTCTTTTGTTCCACCAAACAAATCTTAATTAACTTCCGAAGTAGCAGCATGAGGCAATTCTTTTATCGTTGCTGTGTATTTGCTAAATAGCTTTCCAGCAAAAAGCATTAGCAGTGTAATTAGATTAATCCAGAACTCCCTGTGCTATTCCTGGGCCCCTCTCCTTGACTTAGTCCGTTTTTAGGAGTTTTTGCTCTGATGGAGAGGCTGTTGCTGAATAATGAGCTTGATCTGTGCTGCAGTTGGACTGGGAGTGCTTGGGTACCCGCTGATGTCACACAGCCGCTGGCCTGGTCCTAATTAACAAAGTCATTTACAGATTTTAATGAAGTGGCACTGAGCACTTGAGGCACTCCATCCCCTCCAGAGGGGTTGTGTCAATTTTTGGGGTTATTTTTCCGTGCTGTGGGTGTCAGCCCCGTGTGGCTCCTGGTGTTGTCCTGAGCCTGCAGTTCCTTTGCCTGCCTGTGCCAGTCCCATGGAGCAGTGGCTGGAGTGCTGAAAGTGCCTCCTGCCAGGCCCTGGGCTGAGAAATCTGTGTTCAAAGCACTGAAAGGCTCGTGTTGAGTCTGAACCCAGCAATTAATTGATGGTGGAGCAGCTCCTGCTGAGCACCTGCCCGTCTGATGTGGGAGCCCTTTGAAATATCTGAAAAATACAACTTTATTTCTCCATTATCACCTGGAGATGGCAGAAGTCCACACATGGCTTGTCTTTAGGGTGAGTTTCTCTCACTTATTGACAAACTGTCATGCACTACTTACTCATGGATCCGAGGAATTTAAACAAGGGCCTTTTGTCTTTGCAGTTTCCTTTGCCGTTTTTACTTTCAGCCACCTCTTTTATTCTGCTTCTGTTCCTTTGTGCTGTTCATGGAATTAATCCATCTTCCTGCAGTTCTGTGCCAAGGCAGGGATTTGTGAGCCACGTCTCCTCAAAGATTTGGTCTTTTTTCTCAGCTTTGTAAAAAGATGCAGCACACTTCATTCATTTTTACCCCATTTCTAAGATGGAATCGTTTCAGATGTTTAGACACAGAAGCTGTTAGAACTTTGGCTGTTCTAAAAAACCCAATTTTCAGGGGTTTTCAGATTTGGGGGTTGAAATTCTCTCTGGATTATAAATGAATGCCTCTCTTTTAAAGGACAACACAGACTAATACAGTTCAAAAAGGTGGTTTTGGGATTAGTTTATGTAATGCCAGAATAACTTGGCAATATCCTTCAGCATTTGCCTTTTCCCTGGAGAGAATGTGCTTATTCTTGCTTGTGCTTCTCAGAGAACACCCCAGAAGTACTTTCCTCTTCAGCTGCTTGCTCCTAAGGTATTTTCAGACTGTTTTTATGCTGTTCGTGTGTAATCTCAGCTGAGGAATGCCACGAAGGGTGGACATGGGGATGAGGATGTTCTGAGTCATTATTTTACATTTGGAATTGCTTAAACTGTTTCTTTTTGCATCATTATGGGATTTCCAAGGGCATGTAGTGATAGAACAAGGGGGAATGGCTTTAAACTGAAAGAGGAGAGGTTTAGATGGGATACTGGGGAGGAATTCCTGGCTGTGAGGGTGGGCAGGCCCTGGCACAGGGTGCCCAGAGCAGCTGTGGCTGCCCCTGGATCCCTGGAAGTGTCCAAGGCCAGGCTGGACAGGGCTTGGAGCAGCCTGGGACAGCGGAAGGTGTCCCTGCCATGGCAGGGGGTGGGATGGGATGAGCTTTAAGCTCCTTTCCAACCCAGACCATTCCATTATTGATCTTATGGACTATCAGTAAACAACCCTTCATGATTAATCGAGGAATTCCAGATAAACAGGCTCTGTTGTGACTTTCCCTTTGCAGCCCACCCTCCCCAAATAAAATCTCTTCTTCATTGAAGTCTTTTTTATCCGAGCTTCTGAATATGCCCATAATAAATACGGATATCTGAGTTCTGCTCCACTCTGAGGTACCCCTTGGTTCTGCTGCTTTTTGCACTGGATTATCCCTCTTAAATACTGAATCCCACATTCCCACTGTGACAGCTGTTTGCTGCAGTAGCCAGCACAAGGTTAACATGAAAAGCAGCTGGTTACACTCTTTTAAATCTTCTACCTAATGTGCATTTGAGTTATGACTGCTTTAAACATTTTATAGGTGCCAGGAGAGCACTCCTGGTCCAGCGCCGCTGAATTGTGTGGAATATCAGAAGGAAAAGTAAGCTCAGGCTTCTGGATTGTTGATTGCTTCTATTTTGGCCTTTAGTCCAGCGTTCAAAGATGGCAGTGTTGGTGCACTGAGACACAAATCCTGTAATGGGCAAACGGGGAAAAAATTAGAGGAGAGGGAAGGGAATGCACAGCGAGAGAGTAGGAGAAAAGGACGAAAGGAACGATTGGCTGAGAAATGATGATCAGAGAAAGGAGAAGCTGGAGAGAGAGAGAAGGTGGGAGGGCATGGGGAGAGTGTGTTAGGGAAGATGGAGATGTTCTGTGTGCATTCATTCCACTGAAATAAAATTCTGCAGGTCCCTGCCAAAACCATGGCAACTGCCCTGAGGCAGGTCAGGCTCACCTGCTCCTGGGGCTCTGCTGGTACTGTCTCCATTAAAGCTGCAGGAAAACCTCTTGGGAAATGCAAACAATTGAGGTCAGTTCAACTGACCGCAGTCAGATCAACTCAGTGCTCAAAGATCCGCGTTTTCACCGGGATTGTCTGGGTAGCTGATGTGCCAGGAGGGTGACAAACTTGCTTTAAGATCCCAGATTTGGAGTCATTTGGCTCAGCTTCAAGTTCTTTGTGTCTGACCGACTCTAGAGCTCATTTTATCACAGAGCTAGAGATCACACAAGAAATTATTGAAACCCTAATCCCAAGTTTTTCTCAGCTGTGGTTTGGTATGAACCTCCTGTAAAGGCTGCTCAGTCTGGTTCTTTCTTGCTGCTGCTGTAAATCTGTGCTAATTCTGTTATAAATGAAACACACTGCACTTGGGGAAGGAGTACAGAGAGGATCCGCTGAGTTTTGCAGCCAGGGTGAGTTTCTCTGTCATGACAGCAGTTGTTGATGTGAAGTGTGAGATGCAATGGCTCTCACTGACAGCATGGCTTGGAGATCCATGGATGACTGTCACAAAGAGAAATCAGAGCTACCTGATCTCTAATCAATTCCATTTTTAACTTGTCTCACTGAATTTCTTGTGCAGTGACTCCACTGGAGAAGAGGCATTGCATGAAAACAGTCTCTAGTGCATTCTGAAAGTGCTGCCTTGTAGGTTTTACATCTTCTCCTTATCCAGTCTCATTTGGGAAGAGGATGAGTAAGTGCATGGTTCATGTTATGGTCTTCCTGCCTTCCCTGCTTTATCCTTTTGAAAATTCACAGAGACTTCGGAGTATGAATGATGTAACAGAAATCACTTGAAATTTCCTCAGAATAGGAAACAACCAGATCACTTGAACTGACACTGATCAAGAAGATCAATTTATATTTTTTTCCCCAGAGATCAACATTGAAATCATTGAGAAACATTTAAAGGGGTGACTGTTTGAAAGAAAAAGCTAAAATAGCTCTTAATTTGGGACTGATGTTTGGTGCTTTGCAGCAAATGACATAAGTAGGTAGTGTTAAAATGATGTATAGGAAATTGAGGAGGTTTATGCTCTGCTGCAGGTACTTAGTGGGGAAGAGGAGCTGTGAGAGTGGCATTTGGATTTGCATAAACGTGTGTAATCTCATCAGGTGCAAAACAGTAAGGTCTGAGTCTTTAAATAATGAAATAATTCTCATTTTTCTGGCTGTGTGAAAGTAGTTCCTAGTTGAGTTCTGTGAAACGTGAAAATGGAACACTGTGCACGCGTGAAGAGTGGCCCTCTGGGATAAATGTCCTGGCATGGGCTGGCAGTGGCAGTCACTGCCCCGTGCAGTCACTGCCTTCCCTGAGAGCTCCAGGATCCTGCCAGGATCCTTCAGAGAGGACCTGATGTTGGGATAACCAGGTAGCCCAACTCTGCATTTCAGCAGCTTTGCACCAGGGTCAAACATCAGCACCAAGGAAAAGTGAGAAATCCCAGCACAAACTGCACACCTTTCTGCCTCAGGGCTGGGATCCTGTTTATTTTGCTAGAAATCCATTTCCATTGCCATTTGGATTAACCTTGAGCGTGATGCAGTTCCACAAGCAATGGAAACCTCCATTGTGGGCCAATACAATGTGAGACTCTCCTGTTTTTTAAATTTGTTGACCTGGAGAGCTGTGAGCCTGAGTCTCCTACTCAGGCTGTGAGAGGACTGAGGAGGAGCCTGCCCTGTTAAGCAGGGTCTGACTCCCCTGGGCAGTGCCACATTCCCTGGAAATACCTGCTGGTGGCCACCTTCTCCTGGGAAACTTCAGAGAGTCCATCCTGCATCTCAGCTCCTGCTCAGCCACAAGGGTGTTCAAGCAGCAGCTGCTGTTCCTCAATCCCTGGAGTGAAGTGGAGTGAAGCTATCCTGTGTCCCTGCTTTTCTCTGGAGAAGAACACAGCTATGGAAAGCAGAGCAGCAGGAGGTGTAAGGTGAAACCTGCTGGTGTTGGCCATCGCTGGTTGCCCAGAAATGATTTTCGTGCTCTTTTGTGTTAAAGAATCAGAGCCTGCTGCATGAACGGTCCTACAAGCAGTGCTTGTCATCATCCCCTTGCTAAAGAGCTTTGTCTGCGTCATTGCTCACCTGCACTTCCTTCTTCTCTAACCCACCACAAGGAGATCATTGAAAATAGTTTTATTCCAGTCATCTAAGAAGCAGCTAGAGCATTGTCCTGGGGAGCAGGAAGCAGGAGTGCCAGTGCTTTCAGTCTGGAGAAATGGTAAAAACCAGCTCTGTGATTCCTGTGCTCGGGCTCTGACAAGAGTTAGAGGGAGGCTTGATGGTGCTGCCACTCAGTTTGGGTGGGAGATCAGGAATAAACTGAAGAGTGCGTCAGCCCCTGTTGAAGAGGCTCTCGCTGTGAGAAATGGGGGCTGTATTGAGCTAATTGATCTCAAGATAGAAGGCAGCAGAGGCCATTATCAGTTCCTGGAACCCTCAAGTTCACCAAGAACAGCTGCCCTTTAATACAGTAAACACACTCCTTGAGAAGAGTGAATAATCCTGACCCCCCTTGGGACACTTGAGGGTTTGTGACACAGGCAGAGGATAATTCAGGTGTTGGAGTCTGGCAGGGATGAGGCAGTGACTGCTTTGTGGTGGTGAACAAGACACTGCTGTGACTCCCAGCTTCCAATCAGCGTTAATTTGGATGATGATTTCTTCAGGCATTGCAAACTGACCCCAGGTTTGCACTGCGGAATTGTACATTAATTGAAATAATTAGACATCCAAACAGTATCACCTGTAAGCTCGCTAAAATAAAGATGTAATCCATGAAGGGAATGTTCAATGAGCTGTTATTGAGTCATTAGAATTCATCTCTTCCACAAAAGCAAATAGGAAAAATGAAGAGTTGTCATTATGGGAGATTTGCATTGTGTGTAATGCTGAATGCAGAACACACCTGATCCACAGGATAAAGTCCACCCTCTGTCATGTTATTTTAGGCAGTAGTGAGTTTGTGTTATTGCTGACTTGAAGCTTCTTGTATGAAGGGATTTCAACCAGAAAATTCTGGACAGAAAATGTTAGTCTGGATTTTTTTTTTATTTTTTAATTTCTTCTTTCCTTAGTTCTGTTTAGATTTCTCTCAGTGCTGGCAGATGATTTCAAGGCCTGTGCCCTGCATTGGTCTCATGCTGGAGCCTCTGTCAGTGCCTTCCCAATCCTCCTGTGCTCTGTGTCTGCACAGCCCTCCTGAGCTGTGCCCTGCCGTGGACAGTGACAGGAACCCTCAGCAGAGAGCTCAGTGCTGCGTGTCCTTGGATGTTCAGCTCCCCTGGCTCTGCCCTGTGCTTCCTGGGTGGGTCACGAGTGTTTCTTACAGCACAGGATGGCTTGGGTTGGACCCCAAAGCCCATCCAGTGCCCCCCCTGCCATGCCAGGGACACCTTCCACTGTCCCAGGCTGCTCCAAGCCCCATCCAGCCTGGCCTTGGACACTGCCAGGGATCCAGGGGCAGCCACAGCTGCTCTGGGCACCCTGTGCCAGGGCCTCCCCATCGACCCAGGGAATAATTCCTTCCCAATATCCCATCTAAATCTCCCCTGGCCTTGAAACAAGTTCAGCACAGCAGTGGAGAGGAGTATTTGAGGTGGAAAGTTTAGAGTTGGGCTTTGTTTGTTGTCTTTTAGGGTTTTTTTAATTTGAAAACCAGTCAACTAAATCACTTTTAAACCTGCCTTCTTGGTCACCGATTGACAGATTGATTCTGTTCCAAGCAAGGTCAGCTGTGGCATCAGAATTTATCCAGTTCAGTCCTCGAAGCCTCCAGGGACAGAGACTGTGCAGCCTCTTTGGGCCAGCTGTGCACTGTTTGATCATTCCAATAGAAACCATGTATTGTGTCCTGTAAAAAGTGCAGTAGCCTGTGCAGAAAGGTTTTTTATTGCATCAAAAGTCCCTCCAGAATCGTGCCAGGGGGAGAATTACTCATTTACTGTGTGAGGATACCAGGGGAGAGTTAGAGAGAGGCAAAGAGAGTTCACACAGAGCGTGAGCAGGGCACCCAGGTCAGGAAACACATCGCACAGGGTGCGAGCAAACAATTACCAAGCTGCCACTCCTCACCCTGAATAATCTGCTCCTCCTGCTGAGTTCCCAGAGGGAAGGTGTTGATGTCTGGGTGAGACCTTCCTGCTCAGTCTGTGCATTCCTGAGGCACTGCCCTGCCTCAGGACTCAGGTTATGGAGTGTGCTGTTCCCTTCCAGCTGCAGTTCATCCTGAGTATGGCAGTGCTGGGGCTGGGTGAAATGAAGCCAGGACTTGCTAAGTAATCATGGAAGCTTTAGGAAGAAGTGTGTGAGAAATGTTAAACTAGTCTGCTTTAAAAATAGCCGATGTGGGTTGGTTTTGAATCTGGCTTTGTGTAGCCTGAGCTGGTGTCATTGAGAGCTGCTGTGGTAAAGGGCATTGGCCTATCCTCAGCCAAAAATTCCATCTTTTCCTGGCTTTGCCTCCTGCTACTTCTGTAACTCCATGTCCAGGCTCTGCTGGACACCTTCCCCGCAGATCCCTGATGGAAGTCTTCCTTCCTAAAGACTTTCCCCCAAATCAAAGTCATCATAACTGGCAACAGGACAAAGGAAAATGGGCTCAGGTCGTGCCAGGGGAGGTTCAGGTTGGGTATCAGGGAAAATCCCTTCACCGAAAGGCGTTGGGACAGGCAGTGGTGGGGTCACCATCCTTGGAAGCATTCATAAAACAAGTGGATGTGGCCCTTGGGGACATGGTTTAGTTGACAGGGTTGGACTTGACCTTGGAGGTCTTTTCCAGCCTTAAAGATTCTGTGATTCTACAAAAGCCCGTGCTAGGTTTTTTCACTCTGATAGCTTTCATTTACCTCACATTAGAAAGCGTTTGTGCTTTTTCCCTAATTTTCTTGATAGCATGGAAGACGCTCTGTTAATTAACACGTCTGTCCTTGAAAAGAGAAACCTTTCATCAGCTTCTGAGGTGTTTTTGTGACTTGTCTTGATGAAAGTGCCCTTCAGTAGCGATCTAACAAGTCTAACTGATTATTTTGATAAATGTGAGCACTGGTGCTGGTGTGCCAGAATTTATTAGGGGACCCCATATTTCTGTAATCCCAGTGGGGTCACAGCTGTGCACACTCTGATTCCTGCTGCTGTGGTTCCTGGGATGGATGTACTTGTGTTCAGGCATATGAGATGGGATCCCACTCGTGTTGCCTTCACAGGGAACATTCCAGAGCCTGTTCACAGTGCCCTGGTTCTTGTCAGGATCATCATCATCATCATCATTCCCTACCAGCCGTCGCTCAAAGCCCTGCTCATAGATGAGCAAGCCTGATGGTGAAAGTTCTGCCCTACTGTTTCGGGTGGATTTTGTCTCTCTCCACCATTCCTCAACAGAATAAAAAGGAACAACCCTGTAGCATTGCAGTCACACCAAGTCAAACAGAACTACAGCCATGTTCCAGTTCAGAACATGAATTTTGGGTGAGGTATTTAACAGTAGTTCAGCATCCAGGAAACATCGTCTCTGCTCCTAAGGAAGAGCTCCAGGGAGGATGGTACCTCCTGTTTCCATGAACTTTAGTCCCTTTCCCATTGTCCTTGGCAGGTTCCTCTCATTGAGAGTTGTCACATCCTCCTCAGGCACCTCACATTTTCCCCTCATCCTTTATCTCCCTCCTGCTGAATGAGTGGCCGATTTTATCAAAAGCAGCTGCTTCAGTGTGCAGCAGGAGCTGATCTCGGGTGGTTTGTGCTGTGACAAAGCAGGGAGCAGCTGCCCGGGGGAAGTGCAGGTGAGCTGAGCCCTTCAATCCAGCAGCAAATTGCTTTGCTCCAAGGGTGCTCCAGAGCAGTGGGAGCACCGCTGTGCTCTAGCAAATCACTGCAGGGAAAAAAAAAAAAAAAAAAAAAAAACCAGAAGGAAACATTGTTTTCCCTTGCTAAGATGAAAACATTAGACATAGAGAGATTTCTGGGATTGAGAGTGTGTCTGAGAACAAAAGGAATAATTTAGGCAAGAGTTGAAAAGCTCGATCCAGATGCAAAAAGTCAGTGAGCTCCAGTTGTTGTCCTGTGCTTTTGTACTTCATCCTTCCTATTTCACCCACTTCTTTCCTTTCTACTTAGTGGTAATTGTGTCTGCCAGCTGGCTGCAGGGCACGAATTCTTTGTATTCAAAATTCTGCTGGTGTTTTAAAAAAAAACTTAGAGGTTAACTTAAAAAAAACAAAACAAAAACCTGAGCTGTTTTAAATGATCAAATACTGCATCATTTTCATTTTGCCTGGTTTTGAGCTGTCCAACTTGCTGCTTTGCAATCTGCAGGGGCAGAGTTGTCTTCAGTCTCATGACTTCAGCAGCTTGATGTTGTGGTTTAACCCGAAACTCAGGAACATCAGGTACATCATAAAGGACCGGGATAAAGGACTGGCAGTCAGCTCAGTCATCTGGCTTATCCAAATCCTGGATCACTTGCCCCGAGGCAAACCCTGAGTCAGTGGCAGAGCAAGCTGTCTCTGGGTTTTCTGCTGGGGGATGTTCTCCGTGGCCTCTGTTTAAAAACAAAATAACCCAGAACCTGCACATTGGAACTCCCCATCGTTTTACTTGTGCAGACACAATAGATGAGATCACATTAAAACATTCTGACACAGTTTATTGCAAAGCCTTTCATAGTAAGATATTGGAAAATCATCTGCTTTGCCAGTTAAAGAAGATTGAGAACTGAATATCTGTAATGTCTCATTCAAACTCCAATCTACAAAAATTATCTGGAGTGGCTTGAGTGTGCTGGACAGGTAGCATTTCTGTAAGAACAGAAAATGGGCACGAATAAAGCCCAGCTGATTGTAAAGATGGATGAAATTTATTCGATTTAGAAGCCTTTGTGTGCCACCAGAAGGGCTCTGCATTTCCTGCTGCTCTTCACTGTGTGGGCTCCGTGCGTCACCAGCCAAGGGCCTGCATGGAGAGCTGGGACATCACTGGTGACTGAGGACACCTGAGCCCTCCTGCTGAGCCAGGGACAGGTCACCAGCAGTGAAAAGTTCTGACTTGCTGGGAGGAAACTTTTGCACCCTTTGGACCCTCAGCCAGTGGAACAGATTGCCCAGACAGGTTGTTCAGTCTCTCCCTTGGAGATCTTTAGGACCCAACAAGCTCCAGCCCCGAGCGCTGTGATCTGATCCCTTGGAGCGGGAGGTTGGGCTGGCACTTCGGAAGGTTCCTTGGAGCCAGGGCTGTTCAGGGGCTCTCAGTGTCAGCAGCAAAGCCCTGCCTTCCTGCCCATTTGCCTCAGCTGTTTGCAAAAATTACTCGTGTGGGCAGATTTATACCCAGGAGAGGCTGCATAATGTATGAGGCAGAGGAGGAGAATTTCCATCTGTCTGCCCCTAACACAGGATTTTTGGCCCAAATGATCCCTGATACCCTGAACGGCCTGGGAGTCCCTCTGAGGGGGCAGGTTGGTTTGGATTTTGTGTTAACTGATACTTAAATTGTGTTGATTTGACCCTGTGATTCCCCAGTGGGAATTTGGGTAAAATTCACTTGCAGAGAGTGTTTGCCTGCTGCATCTCCTGCTGTTTGTTTGCTGGAGACACTGAACAGGGGGCTTCAATATTGGCTCCTGCCCTCAGGTTATTCCCTGGGGGAGCTGCACGAGCACAGGGCTCATCTCTGTTTTCCTGGAGCTGTCACCCTGCCAGCTGCAAGGAAAATGTGACACTTGTGCTGGTTCCTTGTACAACACTGTGTGTTGAAAGAGCACCTGCAGCGTTCCAGTCCATCACCCCCAGCTCCTGTGCCCTGTCACAGCTCACAACCCCTCAAACACAAAAACATCTCTGAGGAGCACAGGCTGGGCTTTGCTGAGCTGCCATCAATCACTTCTGCTAAGATGGTGTGATGTGGAGAAGTGGTGTCAGCATGGAAGGTGCAGCTTTGATGATTGCAGGTATTAAAACCTTTAAAAAAATTAAGTGATAAATTCTGTTTACTTTCTAGATTTTTCATCTGCCATCCCTTCTGCCCCCTCTTTGAAGATATCACTGTTCGGGACAGTAAGCAGCAGTTCACTGGTGCTGTCCTGGTTCTGACTGGTTTGGAGCTGCCCTTTAAAAACATTTTCTGTTGCTGCACTGTTTGCTGAGCTTTTGGAGGGTGCTGGCAGTGATGGAGCCGTGGCTGCTGTTGAAGGGAGGATGCTGAGCCTCAGCAGGTCCCCTGGGCTGACAGTGGCATTTGACCAGCCATGCATCAAGTTATTCAGAAACCTCAAACAGCAGAAAAACAACATTTTTCCTGCCAATTAAGTGTCTGGGCTGACTTGCATTGAGATCAGCTGAGTTGCTGGCAGCAGCACAGGTAAAAGGCTGGAGGAAAGGGGAGAAGTGGCTCATCTGTGTGGGTAAATATTCTTTTAGCCTTCATTTCTCTTGCAGCAGAAGTTCATAAACCCCATCTTAGCCCTGCTTTTTTCCCCACAAGTGCAGCAGCCCATCCTGCAGTCAGGACCTTGGGTAGGCACATGCTGAGCTGCAGCGGAGAATTTGCCTGGCTTAATTTTGTTTTGATGGATTAGTTTGCAGCAGGTTCCTTTCCTGTCGCTGCACAAGTGCTTTTCTCAGAGCTGGAGAGCGTTGAAGGGAAGGAGGAGGGAAGCAGGCCAGGGGAGCTGCTTATTTGTCTAAATTGGAATTGCCAGCTTCAGCTGCCGTGGGGTGTGCCTGGAATTACAGTGCCAGGCAGCGACTGTGTCTGTGCTGATTCTTTCACTGCTCTGTGAACACTCCAAGCTTCCTGGGCTTTTTTGTTCCCATGGCATTTGGGCAATGTCCTTTTCCTTTTGTCCTCTTTTTTCCTTTCTTTGCCACATGCACCGTGTGGGCTGCAGCAGCCAGGGGGGTGGGATTCCAGTGGGGAATTGATCCCTCGTGTATCCATTTGTCCCAGGGACAGAGCAGCGGGGATGTTTGCAGGGGCAGGGGCTTGTTGAAATCACTGGACCGTATTTAAACCTTAGGACTGGCTGGGAGGAAGAGGTAAAGAAATGAAGACAGCAGTTGTGAGGCTCAGCCAGGAAATATTGGGACTCCCTGTTGCAGAGGGAGGCCTTGGAATGACTGAATGAAACACTTTTAGCTGGAGACCTCTGAAAATTTTGCCTCTGGTCCATACACATTTCGATTTTCATCATCTTTGAAAAGGCTTTGCTGGCACTGAGGGCGTAGAGAATGTTAATCATGAAGCAGGAATTCGTAAAGAAGAGCCGTTTCCTCCACAGGGTATTTCAAACTTTCTGAATCTGCACGAAACCAGTTATAAAAACGTGCTTGTGTCTTTTCCTCCCTTGCTTTTGCAGGAATTAGCTTCCGCCTGCAGAACACACCCACCAGTTTGGAGATTTCAGCAGTTACATTGATGCAAGTCACTGCTGGAAGCCCTCATCCCATGGGATTTAGCATCTTGACCTTTCTGCCTTATCCCCCTGGACAGTGTCACACCCCATTCAGTTTTGCAGGGCTGTTCCTTTGGTCCCGAGGATCCATGAGCAACATTCCTGCTGCCCCTGGAGCCCCTGTCTCTGCTAGCACTGAGAGTCTGTAGAGCACTTGGTGTGGTTGCCCAAAGCAGATTTTTGGATCAGGATTTATTCCCTTGAGAGAGGCACTGAGCTGGGTTTCTCACCAGGTGCAGGTGACACATCCCTTCCACTTGGAAACATCTTCCCTGCAAGCTTTTCCAGCATCAGTTTCAATTCCCAGGACAGATGTTTATGCCGAGTCGTGTTGTATCTTCCCAGGCTGTCCCCAGACCTCTGTTTCCAGCAACTTCCTCATGTGATGGAGAGGCCTTGGAGGTTCCTTTCTCAGCATCCATACTTGTGGAAACACATTTCCACGTGAAAGTGTGGAAGGATTGGGCTCCATTCAACCACTTCTAGATGCTCTCCATACTTTTTTCCTTCTGTCCCATGGATATTCCAGCTGAGTCCACCTTTCCTTCCCACAAGTGCGCTGTAAGCGTGGAGGTCAGATCACATCAGAGCAACTGGTGCTTTTAATTATAATCACACTTTGCACAGAAAAATCAAAGGCTCAGAAAAATCTTATTTCAATCCACAGTTAATTAGCTTTCCCTTGCCTGACTGGAATTGAAGAGACTAAAATTAGCAAGAATTGTGGCAAAATCTTCTGTCAGCTGTTGCCACCTGTTCAGTATTGTAGGCTCTGTTTGCGCCTGATTCTGTGCAGTCATCTCGTACTTTATCATGTTTAGTCTGCTGTTCTCCACTAGCAATACCCAAATTTAAGCGAAATGTCATTAAAAATGGGCTAGAAAGATCCCAAAGTGTGGTTTTTTAGTGTCTTTGACCTTCACTTGGTCGGTTCTCCTCTGCACCTGCATACCACAGGGTGGTATAATAAATAAATGGCTGTAGTTTTCCACCTCATTGATAGGGTTGTTTGCTCCACTTTTGTTTGCATGCTTGGAAAAGTGTGGATTCTTTCTGGTTTGGATGTGTGTTAGGGAGTGCAGTCGTTTCACTGTTGGCTGGAAAGAGCCACCAAAGCCTGCTTCCCCGCTGTAACAGCAGTCATGTTCTGTGGGGTGAACACAAATAAACTCATTTTCCATGGGATAAATGTTTCACCCAGTGGGACTGCAAGGTTGATTTTCAGTGCATTGTTTGACCTGGGCTTTATATCCTGACCCTCACAGTCGGAGGGAGAGTTTATGGAAGCTGAAATTGGATAAAGACATCAAAATTGTGCTTCACAGGTTGTTTGGTGTCTGAGATTTTCAGAGCAGATTCATGAAGGAGGAAATTCACTGATTTCTGCCCATCTTTGATCTCATATCAATGAGGTAAAAGGTGGAGCAGGAGCTCCATGTCTCAAATCACCCCTTTTCTTTTCCATAAAACATTTTCAGTGCTGACATTTCCTAGTCCCGTTCTACCTGTAGCAGCTTTTCCAAGGCAATTCTTTCCTCCTCTTGCAGGAAGCAGCCAACATGTTACGTGTGATTCAGAACAGGCTGAAGGAGGAGGAGCAGCAGCACCTGCTGAAGAGTGGAAGTAAGTGGGATTTCTTCTCTTCTTGTAGTGGCAGAGGAGTTGTGAAGTACTGGCTACTGCGTGTGTAAGTATCCGCTCACAGGGGATGCGGGGTGAGGACAGAGCCAGCAGGCAGGGTTAGGAAAAGTGGAGCGATGACAACTTTACAGGACAGCAGTGAAGTAGGGAACCAAACCTCTGGGAATGTTCCTCTGGGAATGTTCCCCTGCCTTGCCAGTTTTACCTGCAGTGCTGAGGAGTGACCAGAGTCGGCCACTGAATGCTGGGCAATTGCAGTGAGCAGATTTAGGCTTCGTTTCACCGTTCCCATCCCTCCCTGGGCTGGCTGGGGACGCAGCCTTGTCCCGGCTCCAGGGCATCGCTGGTTTGAGAGCAGGCTCGGACAGAGGATTCTGCTCAGCCAAATGCTTCGTGGAGGTGAACAGTCCTGCTGGCTTGTGCCTCTGTCCCACACGTGGTGTGTCCTGCAAAACCACAGTGTCCTTTCTGTCCCCGGTTCCTGTCCCCAGTTTCTGTGCCTGGCGTGGAGCCTGGTTCTGTGTTCACACTGATCCTTCAGGACATGGCTATCAGATCAGAACTTCCCCAGATGAAAACTCACAGCTTAAAATCCTCTGTAATATCATCAGTCTTCTCCACATCTGCCTCTCTGCATTTGCTTGATTTTACTATACCAGCAAAATGGCAATGCAATTAAAATTTGGGGTTTTTTCTTTCTTTTCCTAAACTACTTCTTAATTAATTAATTAGCATCAGAAGGGAATTAACAACCCCTTGAGAGTCTGTAGACAGCTCACAAACCAGATATTGCTCTTTTTGAGCCAAACACATGCCAGAACTTCATAATGAGCTACCCCTGTGAATTTATTATTGCAAATCTGTGCACTTTTACTTGATACTGGGAGAAACTAGAAGGAAAATGAATTCTCAGGATCAGAGGGAGAGTTCATGGAAGCTGAAATTGGATAAAGACATCAAAATTGTGCTTCACAGGTTGTTTGGTGCCTGAGATTTTCAGAGCAAACTCGTGAAAGAGGAAATTTACTGATTTCTGCCCATCTTTGATCTCATATCAATAAGGCAAAAAGTGAAGAAGTTTTAGCTAAAATAGAGGACTTGTATATAAATTTGGATTTGTAATGTAAATTACTGGAATGTGGAATTATTTCAAGGATTTATTTGAGTGAAAAAGTCCAGGTACTGCTCTCTGACAGTTTTTGGGGTAAAAAAGTTCAAGAGGAGGTGAACATCAGCCATCAGTAATTGGCAGAGTGAGGTATAACATGAAAATCTGCTGCCCTGCTTCTTCTTGTCTGAGGATTTTCCCTTGAAAACTGTTCTGCCATTTCGCATCTCTGAAACAAAAGGAACTTTGCCTTTCAGTGACTGATTTAGCTGCCACCTAAGAACGTGATTATTACTTTTAATAACCTCAGATATTACCATAATATGTCTTAATTCAAGTACCTAATTGTCATAATTAGTATTTATTCTAGTGAGAAGAGCACCAGGATCCTGCTTTCCAGAGCCGGCTCATTTATTGGCTGTCCCCTCCCCTTGGCAAATCGAGTCATCTCTGTCAGCTCTGCCTTTGTCTGTGAAAGTCTGCAGAGGTGGGGCTGACACAGGCAATTCGGCTCTCCAGGGCTGTTTTGCAGTCAGGAGCACAGGGGTTAATTTATGGAATGTTGGAAAGCTCCCCAGGACCACGGGCTGCTCACATTTAACAACCTGGGCTCCCCCTTAGACCAGACCCCCGCTCTCCTCCTCCTGTTGTTAATTAAACGCTGCCCTTTAAACAATTCAAACCCAAGAGATTTGGGGAGGGAATGCAGAAGTTGGTGTCTTCCATGGCACGGTGTGCTTACAGAGCAGCTGTGTTAATCCCAGGATCCTAATCCCGGGAAAAATACATGAGGAAACAAAGAAAGAGCAGCGGAATGGGCTCAGCATCACTGAGCAGCTCTGGCTGCCCAGCCTCCCCCGGGGATAACAGTGCAATTCACACCAGACATGGGGACCAGGCTGAAGGATGGAGTTTCTGCTGGAGAGGATTCCCTGGAGATCCACAAGTGGAGCTGGCAGTGATTTTATCAGGAGTGCTGCGAGCATGGTGGGGAAATGGAGTGCAGTGCTGCAGGCTCCAGCCCTTCAGCCCTTCAGCTGGCTTTGGGTCTGGAGTGCTGCATCCTCCTGAGGAGGACGTGCCCTGTGATGAGCCAGGGACAGAGAAGAGTAAAAAGTGGCTGTGCTTCACCACCAGAAACATCTTTCTGAAGTAAATTTTTAGAGGGAAAAGTATTTCACAGAATCCCAGAATGGTTTGGGGTGGAAGGGACCTTAAAGCCCATCCAGTGCCACCCCTGCCATGGGCAGGGACACCTTCCACTGTCCCAGGCTGCTCCAAGCCCTGTCCAGCCTGGCCTTGGACACTTCCAGGATCCAGGGGCAGCCACAGCTGCTCTGGGCACCCTGTGCCAGGGCCTCCCCACCCTCACAGGGAAGAATTTCTTACCAATTTCTTGTCTAAACTGACCTTCCTTCGGTTTAAAACCATCACTCCTTGTCCTGTCACCTCAGACCCTGCAGAATACTTCATTATTCCACTCATAATTTTGAGTAATGTCCCACACACAAAGAAAGGGGTTTTATCCTAAGTTTTAATCCATCCTTAGTTTGTTAGGAAACTTAGGACTTTGTTGTCTGGGCCTTCAACCCAACAGACACCAGGATGGTTCAAGTGGAGCCTGCTCTGACTTGGTCTTGTTCGTGGAAAGGGTTGTGGACATGAAGGGACGAACTCGTTCTGTGCTCAGTGGAAGGTGGGCAGCCTTGCCTGGTTCTCCCAGCATCCCAGGCCTCGGGGCTCACTCTGGAATGTTGGGATGATGGAGTGAGCTTCCTTGGAGCAGATTTCAGTGCTTCTATGCTCACAGGGGTCACACGGGCTGTGCCCCTGCAAGGAACAGGGCAGGTTCTCTCGCCCTCTTTACACTTTGCCCCTGGGAGCTGCAGAACACTTAATGAACCTTTCCAGCAGCGTGGGCTGGCAGGTGGTGATAAATTTGTTGCCATTCAGTGATAAAAGTCAGCATCTCTCGGCCCTGTGAGCACTGTTACCTTCACCTTAGCACGTAATTGGTGCAGCTCTTGTATTGTCTGGATCGCTGACCTTATCTCCTCTAATTTGCCTGGAAGGGTTCCAAATTAACACCTCATTTCTGTCTGCAGTAAAGTTGCAGGAGTTCTGAACAGCTCTCAGTTGAGGTTCAGGCTGAGACATCCTGTTTTTCGTAAAGGGGAGCTGTGGGTTGGAGATTGAGCTGGGTAAGTCTGTGTTAAGAACGTGGAAAGCCCGTGGGTATGGCATGGTACTCACATGAATCTGGCCAAATTGTTTAGTGTTGCTGAGAAGTCTGGTGCTTTTTTCCTTTGCTACCACACATTGCAGATCAGCTTTTCCCTCTGCCAGGGTAACTCCATAAAACCACTGCACTAAAAAAAAAAAAAAAAAAGCCACAGTAAATTGTGTGAAAACCTCTTCTTAAACAACATAAAGATTTTGAACTCCAGCTACAGATCAGGCTCTGAGTATTTACTGCATGATGAAAATACAGACAATTAAGTGCTTGCAGCAGTATAAAAATGTCTTTTGTGCTGAGCAGGGAGGAAATTGCTGTTATTTTTCTAATCTTTGCTTCACAGAAGATGCTCCCGGAGAAGCTGATCCAGGCTGTGGTGTCTCACACATCTGCTGCTCCTGTGCCACAAGGGACAAATGCATTTGCCTGAAACTCAGGGCTTGGTTTCCTCGTAAAGTGACTCTTAAAACATTGTATTAGACACTGCTTGAATGAAGGCTTTTGAGAGAGCTTCTGTCAGGTGTGGGTACTGGATGCTCTGGTACTGGATTTTGTGACAGGAGAGGACAGGGAAAGTCACTGACCACAGCAGAAATTCAATTTATTTCCTCAGGTTCATCCAAAATTGCAAAAACTTTGTTGAGCAAAAAGGAACTAGTGGGAATGTTCCTAGACTGAAGTTCAGTTTTTCAGACTAATCACCTTATTGCATTTACAGATCTTTCTTTTTCACTTTTTTACACACTTTTTTTCATGTGCATTTTCTCACATTCTTCAAGTGTTTTTTCAGTTTAAAAGCAGACAATACAGAATCACAGGATCCCAGAGTGGTCTGGGTTGGAAGGGACCCCAAAGCTCATCCCATCCCACCCCAGCCATGGGCAGGGACACCTTCCAGCATCCCAGGCTGCTCCAAGCCCTGTCCAGCCTGGCCTTGGACACTTCCAGGGATCCAGGGGCAGCCACAGCTGCTCTGGGCACCCTGTGCCAGGGCCTGCCCACCCTCCCAGGGAACAATTCCTTCCCAATATCCCATCTGTCCCTGCCCTCTGGCAGTGGGAAGCCATTCCCTGTGTCCTGTCCCTCTATGCCCTTGTCCAAAGTCCCTCTCCAGCTCTTTTGTAGGAATATATACAAACTATACTTTAAAAAAAGTAAAATACTTTGTTTTGAAAATATAAAAAATAAACTCTTTGTATTTTTCATAATACTTCTTATATTTCTTTTGGCCAATGCTTTGCCCAGGATTAATTTAAATATGCAGAAATATTTGCTGTAAACCTGAATTTTTCATTGCCTCTGCCACTTTCTGTTGTGCTGCTCCAGTGAGTCCACTCTGCATCCTCTGGCTTGGTCTGTGGAATGAATAAATATCCATTTTCCACAGCATTTGGAAATCTGCACTTCTTTAACCTTGTTCAGCAATAGCAGGAGGATTAACTGATGCTCCTGGGTGCACCATTTCTACTCCAGAGTTGATGCTTTAGAATCTGTCTGCTTTAAAATTTGACAGCTTTAAAATCTGACGAACAAAAAGCCCCATTGTAGCAGTTGTGGGATTTGAGGGGTAATTCCTGGATGACTCCTGGATGCTATTGCTGATGCTCAGGCCATCCATCTTCTCGTAAGAGACACTTGGAACCGGTCCACGGGAGCTTTGTGTTGTGCTTGTTGGATAATTGCAAAGCCATGGTCTAATTTAATAGTATTTTGATGGATTTTTGGCTTGTGAGACTTAGAAATAGTTATGGTCACCAGATACGACCTCTCTATCAAATGGACCCAAAAATAACTTAACTGCTCACTCCTGCTAAGGCTCCAAATCCCAGTTCAGGTGGAGCTTGTCACCCTGAGTTAATTTTAATTAGTTCGAGTGGCTGAGACCTATTGCTTCCCCAGGCGGTGGCTAATCATCCTTACTGCTCAGCTGGGAGTTTGGATGCTGTAGACAGACTGGGCTGGATGGGCTTGGAGCAGCCTGGGATAGTGGGAATGTCCCTGCTGGAGTGGGATGAGTTTAAAGTTCCTTCCAACCCACACCATTCCATGATCCTGTGATTTTTAAATGACCAAGCAAGGTAAATAAGTGCACTTAGAGCTACCTCTGCAGCCTCCTGGCTGCTGTTTGTTGCTGTTATTGCCCAGGTTTTGGCTACACAGCTCTGAACAGCCAAGTTTTCCGCTGGAATTTGTAGGAGTCACACACATCTGGACCTTGCTCAGTAGCTCTCAGTACCAGGCTGAATTTTTCTTGGAGATCAGATGCAGATCTCAGTTCTGTGCTAAGGATGAAGGATGTTCCCTCCAGAAGTTTCTCCATCAAAGCAGTTTTTTTTCTTTCCCTTCAGATTGCAGAGCTGTGAGTTTAGGAGTGCCCAGGCTGATCCAGAGCCTGGTGCTCTGGGTTTGGTGTGACGAGGATGGATTTGGCAAAGCTGAGGCTTTCAGTGGCCTCTGAGCTTCCCTCTCCTTCAGCACATTAGAAATCCCAATCCCACCCCCTTTGCTTTTTCCAGTTCCCTTATTTCGTGGTATTTCTGAACTGGATTTCATTTGGGATCAAGAGGCTGTCAGTTGCCCATTTGATAGTTCTGAGGATGGTTTCTCACCACAATCAGCACCCTGCTGAACGCAGTAATGGCTGCAGAGCCAGTGCCTGTGTTCCCAGGGCAGTGAGTTTATGATGGAATTGGCCACGCTGAGCAGCAGCTCCAGCTAGCTCCAAAGCACATCGATAAACAATGGCCACCGCGCTCGTTATCCTCACCACAGTAACTTCTTATTTTACAGCTGGATACCTTTACTTGAATATTGACACAAACCACCAAGTCTGGAATGAAATCACCACTAAGTTATTAAATCATGCTACTTTTCCTTCGAGCTTTGCAAATTACCAGAAATTAAATCATTTCAATACAGTATTATCTGTCCAGGTATCAGCTCTGGCTTTTTCTGGGAGCAGTGGGAGCAGGAACAAAAATCCCACCTTTGGAGATCAGTGGAACCAGGGTGTATTTTTTTTGTGGCTGGACAGCTTTAGAGGAAACTAATTTAGTTGACTGAAAGCCATCTTTATGAAATAGAAATGTTGAAATGAAAGACAAGCGGGGTTTAAGATCCCAGTCTGTTCTCTCTTGGGTAGGCTGATTCTTGGAGTGTTTGCTGTGCAGCAGAGTCAATCACAGCAGTGGGGAGAGGGGCCCAACACAATTTCCAGACTTGTTCTGCCGATTACCTTTTCATAACAGAAATACAAGAGCTGCTTAAAACCCCAGCCTGAAGCTTCTGGAAGCTGCCAGCTTGGCCTCAGCTGGGGCACATGGGTTGCTGGATAATAACAATAAATAAGTCTGTTGTGAGAATTCTGATAATCCTCACATAAACCCATATAAATCTCATAAGCCAGCTCCATGAAGTGGCTTCTGTACTCCATGTGCAAGCACATGGCAATTTGTGGTGCTGCGTTTGATTATCTTCATTGCTTTATCCTGATCCTGAGAAAAATCTGGATTTTTTTCCATAAGGAATGCTCCTTGTCTCCCTCAAGTTGGTTGTGCAGTGTTACACAAATGAGATTGTGGCTTCTTCTAGGGCAACAAGTCTTTCCACAGGTTGTTAAATGAAACTTTCTGAATGGCCACTTTTTGTGAATACCGAGAATATTTTGGTGAACACTGGGTGTAGAGTGAGGGGTTTGGTGGTGGAGTCCTGGCTGGGACAGGTCACACACAGCACTGGGCTGGGCTGGTGCTTAATCCTGATAAAAAACCTCTGCTCAGCTTCTCTTGTGTAGTTGAACATTTTTTTAGCACTGTGCTCTGGTTCTGTGTCCTTGGGGTTTTGGCTCAGCACAGTTCAGCTCAGCTGATAACTCAGATTGTACATGGGCAGAGCTGGGCTTGGTGATAGCAGCCACTGGGCTGGAGCGGTGCAGTATATTTATTTTTGGGGAGTGAAAAGGTGCTTGATGTCTTTCCAAGAGTGAGCAGGAGGCTTGGAGGCAGGAATTTCACTATTGCTGAATTTGCATTTGCAGCTGTCAGTTCTCTGAGCCTCTGGCACGAGTTCAGTGCAGTGATGCTCCGAGCTGGGGTCTGTGCACCAGGATTCCAGCCAGGCTATCCAAGGAAAACGCAAACTCGCACCAGAGATCCATAACAGGATTTGTTTCAAAGTCACAACTCAGCAGGAAAAGTTCTGTGCTGTGGTTATTGGGAAGAAATCCCTCCCTGGGACGGTGGGCAGGCCCTGGCACAGGGTGCCCAGAGCAGCTGTGGCTGCCCCTGGATCCCTGGAAGTGTCCAGGGCCAGGCTGGATGGGGCTTGGAGCAGCCTGGGATGGTGGAAGGTGCCCCTGCCCATGGCTGGGGTGGAATGGGATGGCCTTGAAGGTCCTTTCCAACCCAAACCATTCCATGACGTGCTAGGAGTTCAACTGAATTTGTGTTTTCATTTGGACTGAAAGGTAACCCAGGATTTTTAAAGGCACCGGGAAGAATTCCTTCCCAAAATCCCATCCAGCCCTGCCCTCTGGCAGGAGGAAGCTGCTGGTCCCAGCTCAGGTGGCAGCTCATGCTCAGGAGATGCCAGAGAGGAGCAGGAGGCACGAATGGGGATGGAACTGGAAAGGTTTGGCCAAGTAATCAATGGGCTCCCTGCAGCACCCTCAGCCCTGGCCAGTGGTGCTGCCTTACAGGAGCACAAAGGACAAAGCCTGAAAGGGAGAAATTGCTGCTAAAAATAAAATAAATAACCAAGAAGGAAGAAAAAAAACCCCACAAAATAAGAATGGGGGCATTTTAGTAGCTGTAAGAGCCATCACGGATGTGATCAATTCATTCTTTAATACATTCAGCACAAACTCAAATCCTTTCTTAAAGCTCCACGTGGCTCTTCCCAAGGAGTTTGCCCATGCCAGGCTGAACAAAACCTCGGTTTCCTAAATGCCAGGCAAACAGAAGCAGCATCCAGGTCACACAGCAGTGAGTGGTTCCCTCACTTGCCAAAGAAGAAAGTGCAAATAGAAATCGTAGCTAACTCTGCTGGAGCCTTGTAATCTTACCAGGCCAGCAAATACTTTCCTTGCCATTATTATTTTCTCATTAACTCAATATTGCAGTGAAAAAGAGGATGGGAAATGTCTAATATTTGTATATTGTCCGATAATTAAATATTGCAAGGATGTGTCAGCTCATTACTAATCCTAATTAAAGTAGTTATTTCCATTTTCAGCTCAGACATGTGTGTAATTAAATGTACCTGGGAAAGAATTGCCTGTTTTCTGTAAATAATCCACAGCAAATGTTGCTGTGCTGGGTGCTCCCACGGGGTCCTGTTGGGTTTGTCCTGGCACTGGACAGGGAGCTGGGAGTAAGGGACTGAAAAGGCTTTACTTTGGATAGGGAGAGGGACACAATACAGATGATGAAAATATTTGACCAAGTTCCTGCATCCTGGGTTTGGCTGTAGCTGCATTCCTTTCTCTGGGGATGTGGAACTGTGCTTACCCAGGATGCAATGAAAGGCAAACAGTCCAAGGGCATGGCTCTTGCCATTGCTGGTGTCGGGGTAAAACCAGGAGATGTGGTAATAAACCCACACTTCCCAAACTGCTTTTCAAGGACTTCTTGAAGGACTTGCTGAAGCAGCACCTTCACTTCATCCCCAGAGGTGGTGTTTAAACAGCACCGGGATGGTAGAGGCTGGGATTGTCCCAAGGCTCTTGTTTTACAGGGAATGCTGCTTTGGCACGCACCTGCTGAAGGATTTCTCCTTAGGCTGTGGATATTGGCCGTCTCCCTGTGCTCTCTGCAGCTGCATTTTCAGTTACTCCTGGGCTTGAACAAAGGCAGAACTGCTGGTTTCTCCTGTGTCCAGCTGCTGTTGTGGGCTGTGGGTTGCTCTGGGTGATATTAATCAGCTGGTTTTGTTTTTAACCAGGTAATGATGATTCTGACATAGACATCCAGGAGGATGAAGGCTCTGACAGTGAGGGGGAATTGCAGATCCCGAGGCACCGCGTCAGCACAGAAGCTCTCCTGCAAGGTATCCTAACCCTTCCTGAGCTGCCTTTATTCCCAGGGATATGCTGGAATTACCTGAGTAGCTTCCAATGTAAGGAGACGCTGTTACCCTTCAGGATATTGGCACTGCCCAGCTCTCAGGCGCTGCAGGAGGATAAAGCCGTGTGGAGAAAACAGGGCTTCCAGGGGAGCAAACTGAGGATTATTTACTGGGAAAAAAATTACTGTGTGGGGAAAATCCTGCCTTGCTATTGCCTTGAAGTAGCTTCATACAAAGCCTTAGGAAAGCAACACCTAATGAAAACTTTGCAATTTCTCATTGCAAAGTTTTTATTTTCCTTTAGCTGTTGGCACCTGTTTCAGCTGAGTCTTCCAAAGGAGACCTTCAGTGAGGGAGGAGACTCTGAGTGGGCACAGGTGGAACTCACCTGAGCTGCTGCTCCCAGGGCAGGATGGGAGCCTTGTCCTGCCTCATGGGGAGTGGAATTGCAGCCTCCAGCTCCTGATCCCACTGGTCACAAGCAGCTCAGAGGAATTACTGTGGGAGGGTCTGTGTGCCACTCGGGTGGGAAAAGAAACGTTCTGTTTAGTCTGGAGTAAAACACAGCCAGGAAATCAGGGTGCCTCTCCTTGTTAGCAGTGAGGGATTCTGAAGTGTCAGCACAAACCTCTCTGGGGTCTGAGGAGGTGCCTGTGGTGGGGATTTCATGTGCCACCACTCTGCTGGAACCTGTTCCTTAGATAAACTGCAGCTTTGTGGGGTTTTATGAGGGGGCATTCTGCTTTTCCCTCTCTGGCTGAAACCAGAGAGAGAAGCTGACATTCTCAAGTCAATGTAATCCAAGCATTTTTATCCTCCCTTCCTCTGCTTTTCATAAAGATTAAAAATTCTTGTTAAGTGCTAGAAACACTGATATTGCCTCAGGAATATTTTACATCGCCAATTCTCGAGGAAAGGTTTGTACACAGGTTTTAGAGCTTTGGAAGTGACCCTGTGACTGTCTGTGATGCTCCGTCTCAGAGAGCACCATAACCTGAGTACCTGCTGCAGTCAGTCAGCTCTTAATAGCACTTTTAGGAGTGAAAAGCTTTACTCTAAAACTTGTAGATTTTGTTGCAAGTAGAACCTTTTCTAGGAAGAGCTTTGTTATTATTAATTACCCTTAATGGAAACTCAACATTAGTTCATCAGACTTTAAGAACTGAGATTAATGTCAGAAGGAGCAGCTTCTGTAGAAAACCAGGGCTGAATATTCTCTGCCTGTTTGCGATTAAACACACCACGGATCTGTTGGTGTTCTTCAGCAATTTGCATTTAAAATATACTTAATGATCAAGGCAGCATAACAAGAACATTATTTCTGTTAATTACTGCTTCTTTTTCTTGACTCAGTTCAAGACGTTTCCATCACTTTCCTTTGAAGCTTTGTGTTTTCTTACATGGTGATGCTGCTGAGCCACGTTTGCTCTCAAACTGAGCAGAAAGGGTCCAGTGTGGCTGCTGTGGTGCACTTTTACATCTCTAATTCCCAGGTCATCCATGCTGTGAGATAAAGCTTCCTCCCTCACTCTGTGGTGATCAGATATTCCAGTGTGTTTTGCCATGATAGAGGCAAGATTCTCAGGGAGAGATAATCCCTCTTTTTAGGCCACTTGGTATAATTGAGAAAATTCAACACATAGTCACCCTCAAGAGCCCTTTCAGCTCTGTATAGATGCAGCAAAATTCAAACTAAATGCAGGTTTGACAATATTGCTCCTGGTTTTATTCTTTCAGCCACTTAAAAGACTTGAATTTATAGGCTTCAGTCTCCCATGGAGCAGCAAAGAGGGAGCTGGGGGAGACTTGTGTGGCGCGGAGAGAAAATCGAGCCCTTCCCCACGTGCAGAGAGGAGCAGGCAGGAACAGCTGAAGAAGGAAGCTGGGATGGGCTGTGGAGCTTTGACTTCAGCGCTGCTGGGTCAACAAATATGGCAAAAGCAGCTTTGGGGAGGCAGGAAGGGCTCAGATCCAGGAGGGAGCAGAGCCCAGGTGAGAGCATAGGGCTGGGAGAGCAGTGGCCGAGCTGCTCCTCTGGGCCTGGGAAACTGCAGCTGCTTTATTGTCACAGAGTCACAACTACAGCCCCTTCTCTATGGGGCTTCTTGTAACAAACCCAGGTGTCACTTCTGTAAATGAGAGAATACATGGGTTTGTCATGGAATCCCGGACTGGTTTGGGATGGAAGGGACCTCAAAGCCCATCCAGTGCCACCCCTGCCATGGCAGGGACACCTCCCGCTGTCCCAGGCTGCTCCAAGCCCTGTCCAGCCTGGCCTTGGACACTTCCAGGGATCCAGGGGCAGCCACAGCTGCTCTGGGCATCCTGTGCCAGGGCCTCCCCACCCTCCCAGGGAACAATTCCTTCCCAATATCCCATCCGTCCCTGCCCTCTGGCAGTGGGAAGCCATTCCCTGTGTCCTGTCCCTCCATCCCTTGTCCCCAGTCCCTCTCCAACTCTCCTGGAGCCCCTTTAGGCCCTGGCAGGGCCTCTGAGCTCTCTCTGGAGCCTTCTCCTCTCCAGGTGAGCACCCCCAGCTCTCCCAGCCTGGCTCCAGAGGGGCTCCAGCCCTTGGAGTATCTCCGTGGCCTCCTCTGGACTCATTCCAACAGCTCCATGTCCTTCCTGTGCTGGGAGTGCCAGAGCTGGAGGCAACAGAGTCTCTAAATTTTAACTTTAACATTGTCAATGTGAGTAAAATCTCCCATCCACTTTTATTCTGTCTGGCAATAGATATTTGAGGCTGTGACACAAATACAATGGACTTCCCTGAATCTGAGGTGGCACTTGCAGTAAGATTCTTGTTTCGTCAGCAAGCCAAAGAAAAAGAAATTCTTTCAGCACTGAAAGCCTTAACCATTTGCAGTGCAGAGAAGCCTCTTGCCTGAAGCAGGCCGTAGGGGAGGTGTTTGCAGCAGGATGGATCTTCGTGTGCACATTGGGGTAAAGGATGCAAAGCTTGGTCCTGGGAATGCAGAACCTGCTGTGCTGGATCAGCCATGGGGTCCATGCAGCCCGGTCTTCTCTCTCCAGCACTGGCTGAAAGAAAGTGCCTGGGGAAGCACATGGGAACTTCCCTCAGGTTCCCTGCTGCTCTCAGGCTGTTCTCAAGCCCATCAGTTGTGCCTTCCACAGATTTAATCTGACCCCCAGTACACAGATTTTCTCCTAAGAACCTGCCCAGTCTCCCCTTGAACTAAATAGATTTTTGTCACCCACACTATCAGAAGGGGCAAATTTTGAGGTGATGTTGTGATTCCATGTGCAGATCCATCTTTCCAGTCTCTTGGACCAGAGTTCTGAAATTGTGGCATGATGAGGATCTCTCCCCTTGCAGAGGTGGCAGCTGGGGACACGCAGTGCTGGTGGCAAGGCAGTGCTGCTGAATGAAGCTGAAATAGTCCATCCTTGTGGAACTGTGCCTGTAAATCACCTTCTATTCCACATTGCCAGGGTGTTTCAGCTCCTGTAAACCAATTATCCCAGTGCTGTAGCCCTTGTTTCCTTTTACAATATCAGTGTTAAGGGGTGGTTTTGTCCTGACCAGACCACAGAGAACATTTCACGACTGAGACAGGAATAACTTCAGCCCCATTTGACCTTTACTGTAAGGAGACAGCTTTATAAACCCCTGTTCTTTTCAGCAGAAGTCAGTCCAAAGTCACGCAGTGAGAGAGCAGCTCTCTTGGAGCTCTTTTCCTCAGCAGAGCTGGCCCAGAGGCTCAGGCTGTTAATGATGTGCTGGCAGAGGGCACTTGCTGCTGAACACCTCTGGCACCCTGCATGCTGGGGGAAGGCTGCAGAGCCTGAATTATCCCTCATTTTTTTCAATCCTGTGGGGAAAAGGGAAGTTTTGACATAGAAATCTTCTCAGGTGAGCCTACACGTCCTGTTTCCAATCGTTCCCTACAGCAGGCAGGCTGAAAAGCAGGGAAGTCCTGTTCTCAGTGGGAGTTGTCACTCTGCTTGTGGCACTCCTCTCTCCAGTTTGTGGCCTTGTTCAGATTTCTGCTACAGAATTTCTGGAATGTTTTCCTTGCCTCTTAACCTCCCACAAGAGTGTAGAAACCACGGGTGTGAAATTGATAGGCAGGAGAGTAGAGGGATTCAGATGGGAATAGGCAACAGCTGCCTGCTCCTTGCTGGATGTCGTGTTCACACTGAGCTCCTGTAGCTGTCACCTGCCTAATTCTTAAAACCACAATTAATGTTTAATAACTGGTCTGGATTTCCCTTCTCTCTGGTTCCTCAAGGAAATCCCATCTCTGAGTCTAAGATGAGGAGATGTGTGCAGGTGCATTTGTCTTTACAAGCTCAAGATGGTAACAAACCTGCTGGATTTCTCCAAAGGTTTCATTCCTCTCTGTTGTGGAGATGAGTCTGGATAAGAACAATGTGCTGAAGCCCTCTGCAGCTGTCTGGGCATCCCTCAGATACGGTGGGATCCCATCCCTGATCCCTCTGCTTCATCCACAGCTGCCTCTCACCAGCGCACAGGATGTGGTCTCCCTCTTTACCCTTCCCGAGTCATTCCCACAATCCATCTGTTCAGAAACCCTTAAGGAACAGGGATCAGGGTCTCCCCACTGCTGCAGAGTGCCTGGAGCTTGTGTTTTTGAGAAAAAAAACAGAAGAAAATGCCCTGTTCTGAGTCAAGCAACGCTGAAGTGCTCCCAGGGAGGATTTGCCAGGGTGTTGCACAGGTAAACTTCTGCCACAGACTCCAGAAACTGTCAGTGTCCTCCTGGTGCCCCAGCAGTGCCAGCATGGCAAGGCCTGAGTCTCAGAAACACCAGGAATCTGCAGTTCCCACACTCACTGGGGCCTCCAGGTGCTCTTTGTGAGGCCAAATCGGATTTGGGTGTCTGCACAGAAGGGAAAGCTGCTGTGGCGTCAGGTGAGTCAGACACAACACCAGCTGTGACACAGGCTCTGCTGGCCACGGAATTCTTAAATTCCCAGTCCAGCTGGGGCTTGGGAATGTTGTTTGTAACCCCAGAGCCCCTCTGAATATCTCTGCCTGATTTCATGGCAGTTATCAGGAAGTACAGAGCAACAAAACAAAATCTGCTCTGCCCTGGGCAGCTGCTCTCTTCCTGATGGCTCTGAGGAGCCCTGGTGTTTGCAGGCATCTCCTGGCATGTGTTTGCATGGATTCAAAGCCTGTGGAAGCGAGGAGATGAGTGGGTTTCACACATTCCATGGACTGAGGGACGAGGCTGGGGCACAAGGAATGGGTCTGGCCCAGAGGGATTTGGCTGTGCAGGGTTCAGGTTCTCCGGCTGTTTGGTAATGGATGGAATCAAGGGGGAAAATTTCACAAGTCCACCTGCTCCCAGAGCACCTCAGAGGGCTCCACCAAACTGATCCTGCTCTCCATGAACTTCTGAAGATAAATTCCTGCCTGGTGAACATCTCTCATGGCAGTTTTACTCTGCCTGGGGCTTTGTAGACATGGCAAATGTGGATCCTTGTGGCTGTGCTCCTGGCGGGAATACACTTTCCTAGCAAACCAAATCAAGTCCTAACTGTAAACATTATAAAAGCATTTTCGGGAGTCAGTTTAGTCTCTTAGTCCTTGCCTCCTCAGATCAAACAGGAGGGAAAACCGCGAGGGGAAAACAGTGTTTGAAACACTGGATCTGACTGTCAGTGCTGTGAGCAAACTGACCTGGGGAGGGAGAAGCTGCTTCAGAGGGACAGGAACCTCTGCAGATTCCTGTCCCTCAGATAAGTCCTTGCAGACCTGAGCTCCCTGATACAGCAGCTCCTGGACAGAATTACCAGGCTCCTGTAGCTGGGGGAAGATGGGCAGTGTTTGGGAACATTAAAAAGGGGCTGCAGACGAGATTCACAGAAATTAATTTGTCTGAAATTGAAATGAGGCTTTCTCCCTCCATCTCAGCATCTGCTCCAGCAGAGCTGTCGTTGGCTGGAGGTTTTGTGTCAGGAAGGGAGGTGCTCCCTGGAGGGAGGAGGTTTTGGGCCATCCTGGCGCCAGACCTGGTGGAGAAGGTGGAGAGGCTGCAGGTCTGAAACGGTGGGAACAGATCCCTCACTTCCAAGTGGATTTCCTTTTCATGGAGGTGTAAGAAATAAACTGAAGTGTGCTCCCCCAGGCAGCAGCTGTGCTGTGTTAATGAATCCCTGGATTTTGGCAATGCCTGGAAAATGCTGCTGGGATCAAGGCCTTGCTCTGCCCTGGTGCAGCCTCACCTCGGCCCTGGGGCAGTTGTGGGTGCCACGCTATCAGAAGGGTCTAAAGCTGTTGGAGAGTGTCCAAAGGAGGGACATGGGCATGGGGAAGGGGCTGAGGAGCAGCTGAGGGCACTGGGTTTGTTCAGCTGCAGCAGAGGGGACTGAGGGCAGAGCTCAGCGGGGGCTGCGGCTCCTCCTGAGGGGCAGCTCCGATCTCTGCTCTGTGACAGGGACAGGGACAGGGCCCAGGGAACGGCTGGAGCTGGGCCAGGGAGGGTCAGGCTGGATTTCAGGGAAAGATTCTTCCCCCAGAGGCTGCTGGGCACTGCCCAGGCTCCCCAGGGAATGGGCACGGCCCCGAGGCTGCCAGAGCTCCAGGAGCGTTTGGGCAGCGCTGCCAGGGATGCCCAGGGTGGGATTGTTGGGGTGTCTGTGCAGGGCCAGGAGCTGGATCCATGATCCCTGTGGGTCCCTTCCCATTCAGGAAATTCTATCATTCTGTGATTACGAACACAGTGCCCAAAGGGCAACAGTTCAGAAAGATCAGGCAGAAGGTTGATTTTCCTGTGTGTGGAAGTGAATGTGATGCAGAGGGAAGAGAGCTCACGCTGTGAATTCACATTAAGCACTGGAGGCTGACTGCAGATCTCCAGCCTGGGAGCAAAATGTGTCAGCTCCAAATCCTTGCCCGCCTCAGGCTGTCCAGACTCTCAGGTTTTGTGCCACTCCTTGCTGTGAGGCACAGGGTTAACCTGCACCCACTGCTGGGTGAGGAGCTGCAAATCATCCCAGCCCTGTGGCTCCATCCTGAGCAGCTGCACAGGTTGGTAAAATGGGAAATATCCCACAGAGGGAAAATGGCAACAGCTCACAGGCTCCAAATCAGGGATGCACGTTCCCCTCTGCTCCCCAGGGGCTCGGTGCCTACAAACCATGGCCATGCACAGGGAGGAGATTTGACTCCAAAGGTGCACTGAATTACAGGCTGTTCATTACCAGCATTTCCCTAATTATTACTCTGTACGGCCTGTCCCAGCTGGAATCCCATTATCTGTAAGGAAACACAGCAGGCTCTCTCCTCTTGGAAGCTGTGTGAGCCTCGCTGGCTGAGCCCAGCTGAACCGAACCCAGGAAACCAAGTGAGCACAGCCCCAGCTCTCCCTGTCCCTGTGGGCGACTCCTCTGGTTCCTGCCTGCCCCAGTACACACAGAAATAAACCACGGCCACCTGCTCTCCGTGCTCCCACACAGGGAAACCCGGGGCTTTATGATCTGGAAGTGAAAATCACACTCTCTGGAAAATCTGCTTTCTCTCCTCTTTACAGTTGAGTGCACGGGTGAGGTCCCAGCCCCTCTGCATCCTGGGGTCTCTCCTGGCAGTGTCCCAGGGTTTGCTGCAGGACCTAATCCTGCTGATCCCATAGTTATTATTTCAAAGGGATGCCCCTGGCTTAGACAATGTAGGGATCCAAGTCGAGGCAGTCCCAGATCCTGGAGCTGCTGCAGGTGTGAGCAGTTCCATGTCCATGGGATGTCTGTACTGTTCCCACTGATGGAGGAGCAGCATCCTGCAGAGCTTCTGTGAGCATTCTCTGAGCCCTTCCCATGGCATCCTGAACTGTCCTATTCCATCAGCTCTCCTTATGTGATGTCTTAATTCCCTTTTATAATCAGGATCTCTCTCAGCTTTGTCTTATTTTAGGAGCTCCCTGCAGCTCTCTCCTTTTGAGGCAGTAATTCACAGTTTTACACCTTGTGCTGAGCTTTCTACGGAGTAAAATTGCAGTTAAACTCAAGAGCAGAAATGGGGTTCTTTTGTCATCTAGGGGTGTCATTTGTAATCATCTCCAAATTTATAATTTAGTGTAGCATAAATTAGAGCAAAAGTCTCCAAAGCCTGAAGACAGATCTGTTCAGAAATCTTCTAATTGCATCTCCACTTCCTGTGTTATCAGCAACTGCTGGATAGAGGCCACTGCTTTTTATTTAAAGACATAAAATCCTTTTAACTACCTGCCTTGATGCAACGAGGGGTTTTGGTGAGCTGTGGATGAGTTAGGCAGCTTGTTCCCACCACTACCTCAGTTCAAACTGCGTGGGACAAAAGGGACCTGTCATCCTTTGTGCCTTGGGAAGCAGAAAAAAAGCTTTGCCAGGGTGTATTCTAAAGCTGCTTTGTTTTCTTGCTAAAAACAGCACAGATTGGATTGTCTAGGTTGGAACAATCTGTATTTGGCATGGAGGAAGCTGGTGATGGCAGGAGATGAACAGATGGTGAGATGGGCTGGGCACAGCGGGGCTGGGAGCAGGATCCGGTGAGTGCTGAGGGGGTTCTGGTGGCTGCAGCAGCAGGGCTGAGTCACCCAGGCAGCCCACAGGCAGCATTTCTGTGCTCACAGCTCTGCTATCCCCGTTCCCAACAGCTTCCAGGCTCCCTCCCCTGCAGAGGAGACCTGCTCACATCTCCCCATGGCCTCTGTGGAGCCAGAACCAGCCAAGCAGGCGCAGTGCTCTGCCTCCTCAGTGAGCTCCCTGCAGACCTCCACCTCCCTCTCCAGCCTCACACATCAGACTCTCAACAGGAAATTCTTGAGGTTTGCCTGGCCACTGCCAGGGGTTCCTGTGAGATTCAGTCTCTCCTGGAATATCAGAAAGGGTCAGAGCTCTCTAAAGGACAAGGGGTTCACCACATGTTAAAAACAGGCTTTTGTTATTTGCCTACCAAAGCAGAGGACGGAATATGTCAGTTCACAGATTTTTTTGGGGTTGGAAGGGACCTCTCAATATCATCTAGAGATGATCAAGAAGGGACATCTCAAGATATCTGTGCTCTAACAGGAGGTTTGAGCTGCTTGTCCAGGACCACATCCAGTTGGGTTTTGAGTATCTCCATGGATGGAGACTCCACAACTTCTCTTGGCAACGTTGTTCCAGCCTTTGGCTGCCCTCACAGTTTTCTTGTGCTCAAATAGAATTTTCTGTTTCTTAATGTGGCCATTGCCTCTTGTCCTGTCATGCTGGAATAAGGAGGCTTGAAAATACCACCCTGACTGGAATTAGAATCACAGAATCATTAATGCTGGAGAAAAACTCCAAGGTCGTTGTGTCCTGTGTTAATTACTCAACAAGTGGGGGAGACTGCATGAATTGGGGTCTCATCCTCTCCCTGAGGGATACACTCTGAACTTTATCCTTCCTGCTGCCTCCCTGTCCCACCAGCCAGGTTTGATGGGGATTCTCTTTGCTCCTGCAGGAAGAGCTGGCACACGGGTCATGGGATCGATGCAAGGTGGAGACACGGAGGAAGATGTGAGTAACCAGCTCATGTCCTTAGAGCATCTCTGCCAGGGCTTTGGAATGCCAGCCCTCTCCTCAGCTGCACAGACACCTTCTCACCTGCTGAATCCTCACAGCCCAGGCCTGCTTTTCCCCTCCTTTCCACTGGCTGACTGCTCTCTCCTCGGCACAGACGCGTATTGCCTTATTTTCCCTTTGTCCTTGGAGTCTGCGTGCTCCATGTGCTCTCCCCCCATCCTGCAGTGCAGAGCTGGTGGCACACAGGCTGCAGGAGCGCTGCTGTGGTGAGCTCTGGGACAGATTTCTGGGAAGAGGGACCAGTGCAGTGCAGCAGGAATTAAATACATGGACCTAAATCTCCTTCATTGCTCCAAAAACCCACCCTGTCCGTGGCCTGGACTGAGAGCATCCTCAGTCGTCAGAGGATGGGACAGGGATGAGAGCAGGAATGTGAGCTGTGCCCTTGGGATTCCTGCTGTGCCAGGGCTCCTGGCTGTGGTTCCCATGTGAGTGGGCAGTGTGAAAGGCACACGCAGGTTTGCCCAGGAGGCACTTGCTCTGTGTCTGTGCCCAGCCTGCAGCAGCCATGGAGCCTCTGGGCACACCTGAGTGGCTGCAGCTGCCCCAGGAAGGTGAAGGCAGCTGCTGGCACATGGTTGGCATTTGCAGTTAGCTCTCCTCACCGTCCCAAAAATCCCCTGGCATCCCAGGAGCAGTGGGGCTGTTCTGCTCTCCAGTTGATGCTGGAATATTGTTTTGGAGAGTGCCAGGAAATAGCACAGCTGTGGTGATGTGGATCTGTGTTGAGCCTGTGCTACTGTTCATTCCCAGGGTGGATGGAGCCTTTCTGTCCCAGTCCAGCAGAGACCCCCCAGTGCTGCCTGTCTCCAGGAGGGCAGTTCAGACCTCTCTGTGAATCCCAGAATGGTTTGGGTTGGAAGGGACCTTAAAGCCCATCTTGTTCCACCCAGGGACACCTTCCACTATCCCAGGCTGCTCCAAATCCCATCCAGCCTGACCTTGGATACTTCCAGGGATGGGCCAGCCACAACTTTTTGGGCACCCTCACCTTGTGCCTGGGGAGGAACTTGCAGCCCATGCTTTGCTCTTTCCTCTGCCAGACTGGGTGTGGTTAAGGCTGTTGCTGCCTCCTGGGCACCCAGACCCATTTCTGGGAGGGGCAGGTTGCTGTGCTGCAGGTGAAGATGTTGGCACCTCAGTCTCAGTGCTGCCCGATTGTCCTTGGCCACGTCAGTGACAGATTTGGACAGGCAGCCTCTGTGATTTCTGTTCCCTTTAGGCTTCCCTGTTGGCAGCTCCCTCCCCGGCACAGCCCCAGCGTATCCAGGCATGGAGAGCCAAGGCCTTCAACCTGTGGCTGCCCTCAGCTGCAGACTCTTCAGTTGTCTCATGGCTCTGCCCTCTGACTTCAGTCTCTCAGAGCTCAGGGACCCTTGCAGGCCTCTGTGTGTCCCAGATCCGGGAATGAAACCAGTGAGGCTGAGTCCCTCAAGGAGTTCATGGAGCTGGGAAGAGCCAGTGTTGTGTGCCCGGCCTCTCTCACTTGCTGGGTGGCACCTGATACCTGAGCTGTGCCTGCCTTTGCTGCCTGCTCCCCTGCTCCCAGCCTGGGTACTTTCTGTTTTCTTTTATGTTCTTGTCCATTTTTTTCCTGCTCTGCCTCTCCTGTTCCTCCACTCTGGCTCTCCAAGGGGACCCCAGCCCCGGCACGGCCAGGCCCACGCACGGCCACCGCCAAGGCACAGGTGGGTTCCTCTCCTGCTCTTCCTGTTCTCCCACCACACCGTGGTCCTGTGCTCTCACAGGAGCTGTCACCTGAATGTTAAACACCCTGCCAGGTTTTTAATAGCCCAGATCCAGAAGAAGTCAGGCAATTTGTGTCCATCAGCCCTGCAGGGTGGGGAAGGAGGTTTGCAATCCATTGGGAGTGCAGGGGGAAGGCAGCACTGCCATCCCTTCCTTTGGGCTGGCAGAGGCTTTGCCATGGCAGAGCTGAGCTGGTTATGGGCTCTGGTTTCCTTTCCTGCAGGAAGACTCGGGGGATAGTGAGATTGACCTGGATGAAGATGAAGATGAGGAGGAGGAGGATGATCTGGAAGATGACAGCATGGAAATCTCCCCAGGCAAATCCAGCCTCCGAGCAAGGAAGCCAGAGCCACTGGATCAGAGTGATAATGACTTCTGACCCTTCTGCAGCAGGAGGCCTCTTCAAGCACAAACTTTGGAGAGGCCAGGAGCTAACACCCTGCTGCCTGAAAAGTGTGTGTCAGTGTGAATTCAGGAGTTGGTAAATAATGTTCATTAAACTCGAAAATTAAACTTGGATTGCCAGGTTTGCGACTCTCAAAGCATGAGCAGTTTATCCATAATGAGAATCACAGTAATGTGCACTTATTTCCATAATTGCACTAAACTGGCTCTCATGCACTGCAGTGCCAGAAGTCTCACTCCAGTGAGCATCTTGTGCCTGATTTCCCTGCATTTTATTATGCCCAAATAGATTTCTTTGGCTTAATAAAACCGGATGAAAAGCTGCTCTGGGAATGCATTTCAATTGGTTTTAAATCTGGCCTAAATCTATTTATCCTAAACATCCTTTACTTAATCAAGGGCTTGTCGGCACAAAGAGCAGCACCAGGTAGAGTGAAGGAGTGGAGTTAAAACTCGGGAAGAGAAGGCTCCAGGGAGAGCTCAGAGGCCCTGCCAGGGCCTAAAGGGGCTCCAGGAGAGCTGGAGAGGGACTGGGGACAAGGGATGGAGGGACAGGACACAGGGAATGGCTTCCCACTGCCAGAGGGCAGGGATGGATGGGATATTGGGAAGGAATTGTTCCCTGGGAGGGTGGAGAGGCCCTGGCACAGGGTGCCCAGAGCAGCTGTGGCTGCCCCTGGATCCCTGGAAGTGTCCAAGGCCAGGCTGGACGGGGCTTGGAGCAGCCTGGGACAGCGGGAGGTGTCCCTGCCCTGGCTGGGGCGGGATGAGATGGGCTTTGGGGTCCTTTCCAACCCAAACCAATTTCTGATGATCTGACCCAAGAGACCAGGCCCAGTCTCCCAGTCTGGGCTGCACTTTCAGTTTTCTGTTACTTCCTATACTGTAGGCCCACATAGAAAAGTGACTCCACAGCTGGTGTGCATGGAGCCAGAGCCTCTCTCCCCAGGCAGCACTGCCACCTTCAGCACAGCCTGCAGGGATTTGGGATTTGGGATTTGCAACACCAGTTGGTGCTGCAGCTGCTTGTGCCAGGCAGGAACAGCAGCACCTTCAGCAGCCCTGCCGTGCCAGGGAATTGAGCTTTCAGCCAGAGCGGTGAGCACAGCCCATCCCAAAAGTTCTGCAGTGCAAGAGCAAGGCTGCACAAGGCATCTTCTCATCCAGGAACTCATTTATTCCCAAATATGTGCATCTCCAGAGCTCAGCCCGCTGTTTCTGGGAGCAGCCCCCAGGACCCTGCAGCAGCCACTGAGTGTGGCAGCGTGTCCTGGCTGGGCTGGGAGCAGGGGGCAGTGGCTTCAGGGGTCTCTGGGGGGTTTCCAGCTTGGCTGCTGGGTCACCTGCAAACCTGGCACCTCTGCAGAGTCACTGGGGCTCTGCCACACTCCCCAAGGCACCACCTGTGCTCTCAGCAGCCACCTGCCCCCACGGTGACCTGCTGGGGACAGTCCCTGCCGCTGGGACATCCCAAGGTAACAGAACGGTGACAGCAGCGGGAGACCCAGGAGCTCCAGCCTGAACATGAAAGGCAGAACTTTGAGCTCAGGCAGTCCTGGTGCAGCACCAAGATGTGCTGGAGAGCCCATCCTCGTGCAGTGCAGTTCTTACATTGACCCTCCTGCTCCCATTGTCCTGAGGACTGAATTTTCCAAGGCCTTTCCGGATAGTTCCACTACTGTGCCTTGGGTTATCCGTGGCATTGATACCAAACACTTCAGGTGTGCCTGAGTGTGAGGGCACAGCAACAGCACAGGACCTGCTGAAAGTGCCCAGGCCCGCAGCACCACTCCCATCTGAGCAACTCTCATGTCCATCTGGCAGCAGCAGCTCTCGTGTCCATCTGGGATTTCAGGGGAAGCCTGCAGGACTGGGTGACAAAGCACCAGGAGATCACAGGAGGAGTCACTGCCACCAGCAGATAAATCAGCCACAAAAAGTCTGGAGTGTGGGATCTGCCCCTCCTCCCTCCTTTTTGCATTTCCCCCAGGCCTGGATGAACAGGGACACGGGCATACGCATCCCTCAGCTTTCAACACGAGTCTTGACCCTCCTGCACTCCTGATCCGACACCCTCGGTCCTCCTGGGCCGTGCCAGGAGCTCAGCATTCCTTGCCCCTGGGATGGGCACCAGGGAGCTCTTTGCAGAGTCCCCCTGGCCACAGGGACCCCCAGGCCCCTCCTTGCTGCAGCCAGGCCCCTCACACGTCCACGACGCAGTCGGGTGAGTTTGTCCGGATGGCGTCCGAGATCATTTTGGCTCCCGACTGCCCGATGTGATTCCCCTGCAGGCTGGGGCAGAGAGAGCAGCTCAGGCTGGGGCACGAGGCAGAGCAGGATTCTTGGTGGGGACAGGAGATGCTCCCCAGCCTTGCACCAGCTTCCAGCATCGCCTGTGCCACCCCACTCCAGCAGGAGCTCCTGCTGGGACCCTGCTCACAGGACACTCTGGGTTTGAGAGACTGAGGCAGCCACGTGAGGAACTGGAGAAATCCCTGGAGAGTTGGAGGGCCTGAGCCACTTCTCCCCTGGGATGTTTTGGAGCGTATTTGTCGTTTGAGGTGGTTCTTTGCTCCAGAGGCAGCCCTGGGGAGGAGCTGAGGCGTCTGGCGCTGTGTGGGTGCGGTGGCTGTCACGCCGGGAGGAGCATGGGATGCCCCTGCCCTGTGGGGCAGCCTGGATGGTTCCCATGGTCTCCCCCATCCCTGCCTTCCCACCCACTGCAGCAGCCACTCACTTGACATAGGTGAGGCCGTGGTTGCCCGTCAGGGCCGTGGCAATGCAGATGGCTCCGTCCATGCCCAGGGAATTTTCCTGCAGGCTGTGGGAGGCAGGAGGGTCAGACAGCCCTGGCCAGGGACACGTGGCCACCAGGAGGGGATGCATGGACTGGGCACTGGGAAAAACCACCCTCTCAGCGGTTTGCTCCACTGAGAGCCACTGGTCTGGCCAATCCCATCTCTGTTCCCTAACGGAATGCCTGGAAAAGCTGCTCCTGGCTCACCCTGGGAACAGGACACTCACTTGAGGCGGCGGAGGCTGCGGTTCACCTTCAGCGCGTGGGCCATGGCCTTGGCCCCGGCCAGGCCGATGGAGTTTCCCCGCAGGCTGCAAACAAAGGCAGGAGCTGAGGAAGGACAGCCCAGGATGGCCCCAGGCAGGAGGAGGTGGGAGAAGTGGTCCCACTCCAGCAAGCCAAGGGACAGGCAAGCCAAGTCTGGCAGGACAGCAGGGAGGGGGGAAGCAGTGCTGAGCCAAGGACAGGATCTCAGACAGCCCAGGGCACAGCCACGGGCACGTGGTGGCCCCACAGAGCACTCACTCCAGGATCTGCAGGCTCTGGTTGACCGTCAGAGCTTCTGCCAGGGCTTGGGCACCAGCTGCGCCAACTGAAGCCGCCTGCAGGCTGCAAGGGAACAGGGACCCTTCAGCACCCACGGTGAGGCAGCCATGGTGTGCTAATTGGGGTAATTAGGCTGGGGCAACAGGGCCCTGCTGCAGCCTGGACACTCACTGCAGATCTGCCAGGGTGGTGTTGACCTTCAGCGCAGCAGAGAGGGCGGCCATGCCCTCATCTCCGATGGCGTTCTCCTGCAGGCTGGGGCAAAAGTGCTGAGTGTGCCCATGGCCTGGGCACCAGGAGCAGGGACAGGGCAGCCAGCACAGCATTCCCAGCATTCCCAACATTCTCAGCATTCCCAAAGGGCTTGGGGGAATTTCTGAGCCATGAGACACTTAGAGCATCCCCAGCCAGCAGTGGGGACACAGCAGATTTCCAGTGCCTAAAGGAACTCCAGAAGGGCAGGAGAGGACTAGGGACAAGGGATGGAGAGGCAGGACACAGGGAGCAGCTTCCACTGCCAGAGGGCAGGGACAGATGGGATATTGGGAAGGAATTGTTCCCTGGGTCGGCGGTGAGGTTGCCCAGAGCAGCTGTGGCTGCCTCTGGATCCATGGAAGTGTCCAAGGCCAGGCTGGACGGGGCTTGGAGCAACCTGGGATAGTGGAAAGAGTTCCTGCCCATGCCACGGGGTGGAGTGGGATGGGCTTTAAGAGCCCTCCCCGTAGGCCCCAGGACCCACCTGCCCATGTCTGCACTTACTCGAGGCTGGCCAGGCTGCTGTTGGACTGTAGTGCTTGTGCCAGGGCCCTGGCTGCTTTGGCCTGGATGAAGTTCCACTGCAAGCTGCAAACAGGAGAAAATGGGAGGTGAAGCCTGGGGCTGTGAGTGTGCCCTGATCCATCCAGGCCCCACACCCACCTGCACCAATCCGGGGATGTGCGAGGCCCCGTGGGTCCACCCAGGATGTCCCAGCACAGCTCCCCTGTGCTGGAGGGTGACCCAGGGGTGCCACTGTCACAGCCCGGAGGGGCTGAGGGCCAGGAGCAGTGTCCCTCCCCGTGTCCATGCGAGGAGCTCCAGACCCAGCCAGGCCCAGGGGGAACTCACTGGAGGGACGTGAGCGCCCGGTTCTCCTCGATGGCCAAAGCGATGGCCTTGCCCCCATCGTCGTGCAGCAGGTTGGCTGCCAAGCTGCAGGGACAGAGGACTCAAGTCACACACGGAGAGTCTGGGACAACTCCAGGGACACCACGCAGCAGCCTGGGTGCCCATGGGACTTACTCCAGCTTCCTGAGGGTGCTGTTGCTCCGCAGGGCATGGGCGATGGCAGGGCCCCCCTCCTTGCTGATGGAGTTCTCCCGAAGGCTGGGGAAAGACACGGGGCTGGGGGGGAGCAGCCCAGGCAGGGCTGGATCAGCTGCTCCCACAGAGCCCCCTCTGGCCCCTGCTCTGGGGCTGAGGCCATCGATGGAGAGCAGTTTGTCCCCATCAGCTTCTGCAGTTCCAGTCCCTGCATCTCCATTCCCTGTGTTTCCTGTGGCCACTGGTGGCCCATCAGGGCTTTTTCCCAGCCTCCCATCCCTGCTGCCATCCTTTCATTCCAAGATATGGCTGAATGAATACCATTCCAAGGGGAGAAAGCTAATGATGGGAAGAAGATCCTCACAGCTGGAGAAGGGACCAAAGCTGCTTTCAGCATCCCAGAGCAGTTGTGGAAACAACCAGGCACAAGCCCAGGCTGCTGAAAAGCTCCCAGGTCCCAGCAGCAGCTTTTGGCCAGGGTGGCTGCAGGGACTGTCACTTACTTGAGGCTGAGGAGTCCCCTGTTGGAGCAGAGAGCTGCTGTCAGCGCCGTGACCCCTGCACTGCTGATGGAGTTGCTCTGGAGACTGAGACAGATGGGGAAGGTGTGAGCATAGGCCAGTCTTGGCATCACAGGGGGGCTGCAGGGTCATGTGTGGAGTGGAAATTGCCCATTTCACTGAGAAAAGATCATCTCCCAGCCACAGGAGGTGTGGGGAGCCAAGGCAGAAGGACAGCACAGGGAGCAGCCGGGGCAGGATCAGCAATTCCTGCTGACCACAGCAGCACCAGCCCCACCGAGCAGAGGGGACAGGGGTTGGGCCAGCCTTGTCCCTGCCTGGCTGTCACCGTGGCTGCTGGCTCAGCCAGGCATGTGGCTCCTGTGGGTTTGGGGTCCTTGTCACAGGGACAGGACCAGCACACAGCCCCTCATCACCAGGAGCCACCAGCCCTCCTCTCCAGCTTCATTCCCACGGGGAATGAAGGTTGCACCGTCCCACCCCTGACTCTGCCAGCCCCAGCCCGTTACCTCCCAGCTGAGCCAATTCCTGCCACTTTTTAGAGAGAGAAGACCCAAAGCTGCTCATTTCCTCCAAGCCAGAATAAAAAGTCATCACTGGGTTTTAGGATTAACTCCATCAGTGCCCCTTGGTGAAGGCAGACCTAGCCTGGCTGCTACTGGAGCTGCCACGTGGTGCTGCAGCCTGCACATCCAGGGAATGTGGAGCAGGAGAGACACAGGGAGCAGCTGAGGGCTCTGAGGGCTCTGAGGGTGGCAGATTTTGCTGGAGGGAGGAGGCTGGGCTCTGTTGGAAGCAGGAGTCCAGGCACAGAGAGGGAACTTACTCAAGGCTTTGCAGACTGTGGTTCACCCTCAGAGCTTCGGCCAAGGCAATGGAGCCGTTGTCTCCCACCGAGTTGCTGGAGAGTCTAAGAGAGAAGAGGAGCTTGGATCTGCCAGCAAGGCATTCACCTCCCCAGGCCCTTGCTGCTGCAGCAACGATCCTGAACTCGCTGCCATCATATTTCCCACCCACGTACACCTCTGTTCTCTGGGCTGGTTGAGCTGGAACAGCTTTTAATGTTTCCCCAGGGCCTGGAGCCCTGCTGCTTCCCCCTGCCAGAGGGGAGACTTGGCTTCTCCTTTCTTTGCGAGGCTCCCTGCATCCCTGGAGGCACAGGGAGCATTTCCCCAGGGCTGCTCTGAAGGCAGTGCTGCAGTCCCTGCTCCCTCTACCCACACCAACCCCCTTGGGCAGAGCCAGCAGTGTCCCTGTCATGTGGACCTGCCCCCTTCCTGCTGCTCCTGCCCACAGATCCCAGGAGATGTGGCTTTGGCATTGGCACCCCTCCACCTCACGCCCTGCTTACATCAGCTCCCTCAGGCTGCAGTTCTGCTTCAGCGCCTCCGCGATTTTCTGGGCGCCCTGGGCTCCGATGGCGTTTTTCTGCAGGCTGCAAAGGAAGAGAGTGAGCGCCAGGTGCCACATGCCCACGGGTGGCACCTCACTCTGCTGGGTGGCTGGAGGCAGGGACAGCAGGTCCTGGTCACTCACTGCAGGGTCAGCAGCCTGTGGTTGGTCAGCAGGGCCTCGGCCAGGGAGGTGGCCCCGTCATCTTTGATGGAGTTGTGCTGGAGGCTGTGGGAGACAGGAGCAAAGCCATGCATGGATGCTTCCACAGCAGGGCCAGGAGCTGTGCAGGACTTCAGGGAGTGGCCACCTGCCCTCGTATTTGCTTGCCCTCATCACGTGTCCAAGCATCCCTGCCCAGGAGTCTCCTTCCCTCCTCTCCCATGCGATATTCCTCCTTCCACGAAATAGCGCCATGTGAGCTCCCATGCAAGGGATGGACCTCAACCCCAGCCCGGACCCACTGAAGCCAAGAGGCAGGAGGATCCCAACTTTCCGGCCCAGGGCTGCCCCCATCCCTGGATCTCTGCCAGCTGCACTCGCTCGTGTTCACAGCACAGCCCACCCAGGTTATGCCCAGGGTCCCCCCATGTGCTGACCCTTGGAGCTTGGGAAAACCTCAGTGGGACTGAAAGGGGCTGGAAGGGGGCTTGCCCTGGGGTACTACAGAGGGTGAGACTTACTTCAGGGAGAGCAGGATTTGATTCTTTTTCAGCGCATCAGCCAGGGCCTTGGCTCCACTGGGGCCGATGGAGTTGCTCCGCAGGCTGGGGCGGGACAGGCAGAAAAGCCGAGGTTAGCAAAGCCAGAGTGGCACAGGCCCAGTTTAAGCCTCCACGAGGCACTGCTGAGCTGGGACATCAGGCCAGTAGCTCATGGGGGTGGCTTTAGGGGCGTTAGGGGCTGGAGATCCTCCCCAGCTCGGTCAGGCTGGGGGGGATCCAGCCCCACCGGGGCCAGGGAATGGTTCCCAGTGGGAATGTGAGCATGAAGGGAGAACACTTACTCCAGCACCATCAGGCTCCTGTTCACCAGCAGCGACCTGGCCAGAGCTTTGGCTCCCTTGTTGCTGATATGATTTTCTGCCAAGCTGCCCAGAAAAAGGAAAATTGGGTGTTTTTCCAGAGGAGAAAGAGACTTTCACAGCCCCTAGCATGTCCCAGGTGCAGCTGGGATGGGTGAGCAGGAAAAAAGCCATGGGGAGTGTTTGGTTCATGGTGGTGCATGCCCTGTGGGTGCTCTGGGGTCTGCTCTCCTGGGGTGGACACCAGGCAGGGACAGCAAGAACATGGTTTCTGGACTTAAAATTCATTTGTGTCATTAAAAGAGAGCTCCGATCACAGGATGGGTGACTCTGCAGCCTCGAGGAAGAGGAGGGAGGTGGGGATGAGGCATCTCCCTGCATGGGGATCAGGAGCCTGTCCCCTCCATGCAGCAGATGCTCCATGCAGAGCCTCCAGCATCCAGCAATCTGCTGGAGGCTTGGGAAGTGGTTTGTATGAGATAACCCATGGATTTACAGCCATTATTTTAGGATCAGTGAGGAGGCAGCCTGCCCAGCTGTGGGGCCGTGGGTGAGGTGACCATGCCTGGGGGCAGGGGATGGTGTGGGGCTGTCCTCAGTGGGCACCCTGGGGAGCCACTGGGAGAGACATTCCTGGGGGACCCAGGTTTTGAGGTGCCCGCAGCTCCACGCTGCATCCCCAGGACATCCCATCTGCCTGGGGCCAGGTCCTACCTGAGCCTCTGGATCTGGCAGTCCTTCACACTCAGCACACTGCCCAGCAGCTCCATCACATCGTCCTTAAACTGGTTATTGTCCAGCCTGCAGCAGACACAAGGACAGAGCAAGAGCAAGGGTTTGGAGAACAAAGCAGAGAATGACATCTGCCTGTCCCAGGTGGAGAAAGTCAGGACAGAAGCAGAGCTGACCCAGCGCCACACCAGGGCACTCTCTGCAGGTGGATAACTTTGGTGGGCCCATGTCTCCATTGACAACTGGGATTGTGAGTCACAGGGGAGAGAGGCCTCCCCCTCAGAGGGGATTTACAACAGGGAGTAGGTTTGAACTAAAAGAGGAGAAATTTAGATTAGAAGTTAGCAAAGAATCCTTCCCTGTGAGGGAGGTGAGGCCCTGGCACGGGTGCCCAGAGCAGCTGGGGCTGCCTCTGGATCCCTGGAAGTGTCCAAGGCCAGGCTGGACGGGGCTTGGAGCAACTTGGGACAGTGGAAGGTGTCCCTGCCCATGGCACGGGGTGGGACTGGATGATCTTGAAGGTCCTTTCCAACCCAAACCAATGTGTGATTCCAGAAATCACAGCCCAGCATCTCTGCTCTCTTCTCCCAGTGCAACCCGACCAGGACTCACCTGAGGCTGTGGCAGAAGAGGAGCTGGGAGAGCAAGCTCTTACAGACATTGTAGTTGAGGCACTTGGAGAGGTTTGTCTCCTCCAGGCAGACATCAGAGACCTGCAGGAGATAAGCCAGGGCAGAGCAGTTCATGGGGGTGAGCATCCCGGCCAAGCTCTCGCTCCTCATGGCCTCCTCCACAGCCCTGGCGATGTCCGTGTGCTGGATCTCGTGCAGGCAGCGCATGGCGTTGACGGCGCGCAAGGAGACGGCGTGGTCGCTGCTCAGGCAGCCCTGCAGGACAGTGATGGCCTGGCCCCTGACCCCGCTGTACTCATCCTTCACCAGCAGCCACCCGGCCAGCAGCCTGTTCACCTGCGGGGACAGCAGCCCCGAGAGGAAGCGCACAAAGATGTCCAGCTGCCTGTCCTCGGCCTGCTGCGCCCTCTGAACGGCGCTCCTGAAGTGGCTGAGGAAGCCCAGCTTGGGCCAGGACATCCCGCTCTCCGTGAAGAGGTCGAAGATGGCCCGCTTGGCCGCCGTGTAGTAATAAAGAGCTGCCAGGAACTCCTGGATGGTTAAGTGGGAGAAGGAGTAGGCTGTGGAGGTGTGCAGCTCCTCCTTGAGCAGGAGGTGGGTGGAGAGGCTGCTGTGCAGCAGGGAGAGGTCGATGCCGTAGGCCTTCATGTCCTGCTCGTAGAACACATGTTTCTTGCGGAGCAGCCCGTAGAAGGCCAGCCTGCCCAGGCTGCCCACCAGCTTCTTGCTGGTGTTCACCGCCTGCTCGATCCTGAGGGCTTCTCTTGGCTTTTCCAGCCCGTCACCACTCAGAGCCATTTTAAAATAATAGGAGTAGATTTCTGACAGGGTCCTGGGGACCACTGTTGCTTCTTGGGATTGATCAGTGCTGGTTTTCAGGTAATAAGCGATTGAGGAGCCAGAAATCCAGCACAAACCAGGAATGGTGCACAGGATGTGCAACGGCCTGTTAGCCCTGATGTGCTGCAGGACTTGGCTGGACAGGTCTCTGTTGTCACGGAACATCTGGTCCAAGAAGTCCTTCATCTCCGCAGCCCCAAACCCTCGGATTTCCGTCATCCGGTCCACCAGCCCGCCAGGGATCTGCCTGGCCGCCGCCGGCCGCGACGTGACCCACACAGAGGTCTCCTGCAGCAAGTTGCCCCGGATGATGTTGGTGATCAGGTTGTCCACCTGGATCTCCTTTTTGGGATCGGTGCAAACCACCGCATTGGAAAAATCCAAGGGGGTCTTGAACTCATCCAGGCCATCAAGGATGAGCAGGGTGCGGGCAGCTCCGGTCAAGATGCAGCTGGGCTCGGTGATGTGAGGGGAGGCCAAGCAGATGAGGCGCTCGGCAGAGAGCTTCTCGTGGGCATTGAGCTCCCGGAAGCTGAGGGACAGCACAAACATGATGTCCCTGCTGATCTCCCTCTTGGCCCAGGCGCACATAAACAGCTGCACCAGAGTGCTCTTGCCAATCCCGGCCACGCCGATGGTGACAGAGATCCGGGGGGGGATGCTGACTTTGGAGAGAGGCAGGAAGAGCTTCTCCAGGGGGATGCTCTTGGATACGCTGGGCAGGCCTTTGGTGGTTTCAACCTGCAGGACGTCGTGCTCCTTCTGCTGGATGTCGGTCAGGCCTTCCACCAGCAGCAGGTTGGTGAGGCGCTGCAGGGCTCCCGACTCCAGGCCATTCCCATAGGAGCTCTGCAGGCTGTCCAGAAGCTTCTGCACCATGGGTTCTGCACAGAGAAATGAAACAGCGCTGAGGAGGAGGAAGAGGAACCACAAAACAAAAGAGAGAAGCTGCTTCGCTTTTCTGCCATGCCTGTGCAGAGGGAAACCTCATGGAGCCATTACATCCTGGTGGGAAGGTACATGGCAAGGCTTAGAGGGCACTGACGGGCATAAATGGCCCTGACCAGCTTCACAATCAGTCCAGGAGCCCACTTAAGCTCAGCCCTGGGCCTTCAGCCTCAGCTTAAGCTGTGTTGTAAGAGGTAGACCTTGATCTTGGACCTCATTGCTCTGCCCTGGCCTGGTGGCCACTGGACTCTGCCTGAACCTGGTTGCCCTTGCTGGACGTGATCCTGACATCTGGATTGACTTCCCAGCTTGACCTCATCCCTGTCTCATTGCCATGGATTTGTCTGATGAGTTGGACTCTTGGCTGAACCTGGTGGCCACCTCTGGACCTGTCCTGCTTACCAGGCTCAGGTACCACAGTGAAATTGAACTCTCCAGTAAAGGCTGGACAAGCAGGGGATGGTGCTGTGAGAGGTTCAGAGCAGACACCAGCCAAGGCTGGAGCCTTCCAGCCAGGAGGGGAACCAGGGAGACCTCTCCTGGCCTCAGGGTTGCAAGGAGGGTCTGAGGTTGGGGCAGTGGATGGGGTCAGGGTCAGCCATTCTTTTCCTGTTCCCAGCCAATGTTGGGACTGACTGGTGTGATCTGGACATGGAGGATATTAAAGACTCCTCAGGCTGCCCAGAGAGCTGTGCTGAGGGCAGTGAGGGAAGGCCCCTCAGGCCTGGCAGAGAGCCCTCATCACCCCTGGCTGCATTTCCCTGGCAGAGTCATTGAGCTGGCACCGTCACTGGCACAGACACTCCCAGCAGAGCTGCCACCACCCCTGGCTCTGTGCACACCTCGGGGGCTCCAGCGAGCCCCAGGCCACGTGTGCAGCCCCCCTGGCTGGGCTCCTACCACGGACGGTGACGTGCAGGTACAGCTGGGAGTTGGAGGTCTCCATGAAGCTCTGCAAGGACTGCGAGGCGTGGCTGCCCTTGCCAGCCAGGGCATCCACCACAGCCCTCACCTGCTCGGGCAGGGCGCTCACTGCCTGCACCTGGGCAGTCTCCTCGGCCGTCAGGAGCTCCAGCCTGCGCAGGTGGGAGATGATCTCCTCCAGGAACTGCCGAGAGATGGACCTGGCCAGCTGCTTGCAGTACCGGTTGATCCAGGCCCCTGCGCGACAGGAGAGTGGCACAGATGGGTCCTGGAGCAGCCCTGGGAATGTTGCTGAGGGGTGACAGGGGAGAGGCAGTAGTGGAGAATTCCCTCGGGCTCTGACGGTAACAGGAGGTGAACTGAGCCCTTCCCAAGCCCTTCCTTGCCATGATGCCATCCCAAAGCCCTGGCAGGAGGTTTTGTTAGGAGCTGATAGCTCAGGGCAGCAGCTGAAATTGGAGTCAAGGAGACTGAAGAACACAATCATGAAACGGTGTTTTCTCCTGGAATCAGGGAGGTCTGGGCAAGATCATTTCTCTTCAGAGACAGCCATTCCCCCTGTGCCAGCACAGCGCTCCCCTGGCCTGGGAGCCACTCGCACCTTGGTACCCCTCCTCGTCCCATTTCTGAATGCAGAACTCCCCGAGGGGATGGATCTGCCCAGCCTCACTCACCTTCCATCAGAGGCCTCCCGTGGCATGGGCGGTCCCTGGGCGAGGAGCGCTGTGGTGGCAGCAGCGTCCCATGGGCTACCCCGTGTCCCCTGGGCAGCTCACAGCACCACGCGGGGCTCCTCAGCCCGTGTCCATGTCCCTGCGGAAGAAGAAGAGAAGAATCAGGAGCAGCGTGGGAGGGAGCCCACCCTGAGCTATCGTGGCGCTGCCTGGGGTTGAGCCAAGCTCCATTGTCAGCTTTGGGCTAAGACAGAGTCCCCATCACTGGGGCCTGGCCGGGGCACAGCTGGGACCATCACCCTGCAGCAGCTTTGCCCAAACCTCAAGTGCCACAAACTCAGTGCCCTCACCACCCCCACCTATGGCAGAACCTTTCTCAAGCCCAGTGGTGCCTGAATCGCCCTGACAATGCCCCAGTGCCACCTGTGGGTCACCTGGGGAGCACCTGGGGTCACCACTGCCACCAGGGCTGGGAACTGCTTGTATATTTTTCTTCTCTGTGTTGTGGAGGAAGTCGTGGGGCAGCAGGCAGAGCAATGAAGGGCCTGGTTTGGTTTCAAACCCACCTTGCCCCCATCCAGAGCCTCCGTCGGGGCTTGCTGAGCGTGGCCAGCACCACATCCTGTTGCAGAGCTCTGAAGATGCTTCACTTCCACCAGCACTGGTGAATCACCACCCAGAGAAGGAGCATCTACCTGCTCCCTCCCTCTCAGCTGCTGCCAAACCACGCTGACGGTTTGGCATTTATTTTTCAGAAGTGCTTCTGCTCAGAGTCCTGTTGTCCTTCCAGAAGAGGTGGAGAAGGAAGTGCCTCCATGCCTGACAGTGCTCCCAGCTTTACCAGTGTTAGCAGGTGGCTCTGTGCTGCCTCTCCAGCCCCAAAGTCATCTCCAGGCACTGGCTGTGTCCAGGTGGAAACTTCTGAGCCCCAGGGGATGTCTGATCCCAGCTGCAATGCACACACGGTGTCCCAGTGCCTGTGCCTGGCATGTTCCCTCCCCTCCTACAGGATTCTCTGGATCCCTGTGAACGCCTCTGTGCTGGTCAGAGCCTCTGCAGGGGGTCCCTGCCCACAAACAGCCTTGCTTTTGTCCAACCCACCCCTGAGAGGGACGTGGGTACCATGGGGGCCTCGATGCAGCCTCTCCAACAGGTACAGGTAACACTTGCTTTCTTCTGTCAAACTCAGCCTCCTCTAGGGAGAAAATACACATGAAGCTGGACCAGGAAAACTTGGTAGAGTTTCTGGTCCATGTTGTGAGGTCAGGGTACTTGGAACTTCTCCTTCTGTTCATCCTCCCTCCCAGGGATCCATGCTGGGGTTTATTTCTCCCACCAGAAGCTCAAGCCTGCGGGTGGTGGCCGAGCTGCAGTAGGGTCCTGACACAGCATCCCCAGGGCTGAGTGCCTCACACACCACGGCTGGATCTCCCATCCAGACACGTGGCTGGTCCTACAGAGCGGGGTAAGTGACAGAAGGTGCTGGGTGACAAAGCACCAGCCCAGCCCCACCTGCCCAGGTGGCTCCTGACAAGCCCTCGTAGGGGTGGGAAGTGCTGGTGGAGCAGGGTCTGGGCCCACCACTTTTCCCTTTTCCCTGAGCTCTGCCCTGGCTGCTCAGCTCTGACCCCTGGTGTCCCTGGTGTCGGAGGGCCACAAGCCCCTGGCAGTGGTGCCACAGCAAAGCCCTTTTTCTCCACACCAGGAGCAGCAGGGCAGCTCTTACTCATCACCCCCCAGGCAGTGGCCTGGTCAATAAATACCATCAATTAAAAGAGCTCGGTGAGCAATTCACAGCAAAATGTTCACCCTTTGATGTGTTCTTGTCTCTAACTGGCCTGGAAAGTTCAATTAAGCCTTTGCAGTCCCCAGGTCTCTCTCTCCTCTTTGCTGTGCAAGCCAGAACACAGCCAGAATGAACGGGGGTTTTGCCGCTCGCAGCGATGTACCCTGCAGCCCTTCCTCTGAAACGTGGCCCTTTGATGGGGGAAGCCTGCCCCAACACCAGAGAATGTCTGATGGTGTCCTCTGGTGCTCCTTCAAAAACCAGCAGCCGTGGGCCAGCTCGTGCAGAATAAAGCAGAAGGGATAATGCAGGTGCTGTCACTTTTTTCTGGTTCCAGCAGCAAAGTTCCAGGTGCAGCTCTAGGACCACACGGGGCTGCTGGAGGCTGTGGGGCTGAAGGGAGTTACCAGCTCTCACAAGAGCTCTCTGAAGGGCAGGGGTCAGCCAAAGCCAAGCTCCATGACCCCTACACAGATCCAGGTGCATCCAGGATGTGACCCAGCTCATCCCAAGGCTGTTGGCCATGAATCATCTGGAAATGCCACACTCCCCTCTGCCTGAGGTGCCAATCCTGCATATCCTGGGGGTGCAGCCATAGCCTGGCCAGGATCGCCAGCAGCCAGAGGAGCAGTGATCCAGCTTTGTGTCTCCCTGCATTGCCTGTGACCCCAGGGACACTGGGATAAGAGGCTGGAGGGTGGGAGGCTGCCCAGCCAAACCGGTGTATGGCACCTGCAAGCCCCAGGGAGGGAAACGGGGATTTTCTTGGCAAGAACTTGGCATTAACACTTTTTTTTCTCACTGTGGTCCAAAAGTCCAGCCCAGGGGAAAATCCTCCCATTTAAAGATGTCTGGTCAATACTGACGCGTTCTTCCAGCAGCTCCAATCCCACCATCCCCACATCCCACCTGTCAGCAGAGCGTCCCTGCCCAAAACCCGTCAGCACCTGGGAGCCACCAGCACCGTGCTGGAAGGTCCCTGACCACGTGCACAGACAGCCCTGTCCCAGACAGCTGCTGTGGTTTTCACCGTGTCCTTCCTGTTCCAGGATTCCAAGAACACGGACCTGGATGTGCCACTCCTGCTCATCTCTGGCTCTCATTATGTTCGTGCAGTTTCATTCCTGGAAGTCCAACATGACCAAAGCAGCATCCAGGGGATCCGAGATGAAGAGACAGACCTGAGGTGGCCACAGCATGAAGCTGTCTGGAGACAACTGGTATCTACAGCCTCCCAGATCCTCCTCCTGCCCCAGACAGATCCATCACGCTGTGCTTTGGCAATCTGCTGAGGACCTGGGATCGGGCCAGGCCGGGAGCTGTCCCAGCAGCACCAGGACTGCATCAGGTGACTCTCAGCAGTCAGAAACCTGGGGTTGTCCCTCTGCAGGGACTCGAGGGCAGATTCGGCAGCAGCATCAGGGGGTGGTGGTTTGCACCTCGAGAGGGGCTGCCCAGCTCACAGAGCCCGGGGCACCCGGCCTGCTGGGGTGGGCTGAGGGTGCCAAGGTCAGACAGGCACTAAAGTGCTGGGCAAGAGCCCCTGGGTGGCTGCAGGCACCCATACATGGAAAACATCAAAAAATGGGCTGATCTACAGTATTTAGATGAGGTTAAAAGCTTTTTACATGAGCTAAAAATTGAATCATTACCCAGCACCTGCAGAAGGTGGAAGGTGCCTCCTCCAGCTCAGCTCCATGCCCCAAACACGCAGGAAACCTCAGCCTGGCCATCTCCTTCTCCATGTCCCACCACCGTGGGGTTTCTCTGAGTAGCCGGGCCCTCAAAGCTCTGCGGTTTGGGGTGAGGGAGCCCTGGCAGCTCGGCCCCAGCTCAGCACAGACACGGGAGCACAGAGACACCAGCCCCACCAGAGCTTCCCACCACTTCCTGGCATGCCGGGCTCCTCTCGGGCTCCTTCACCCACACAGTTTCGGGGCTCTTGGTTACTGTCCTGCCACGCGTCCACCCTGAGCTGATCACACCTCGGAGGTCAGGGAGCTGCAAGAAAACATTTCCCAAGCCAACACCTCCAGCCGCTCCCCCTCAGCTGCGTAAATCCCGAAGCCAGGATGCAGGCTGCCACCTTTTGGCAGAATCGAAGAGCTTTCACATCATTAATTGCTGTTAATTAAACGAAGCAATAAAATATCTTCTGCATTATTACTCAATTATGACACTTGCAGACTGGCAAGTAACTCAATTATCTAAATTTATATATGACTTACATTTTTTAGTCTGGATTTAATGCCAGCTAAATTTACTGCCAAATCTATTTTATGTCAAACCTCATCTCTTCCAGGTTTGGTTTTTGGTTTTTTGTTTCCTTAAACACCATCCCCAATAACAGGGGCCCAGACACAGAAGGGGTTAAATAGGAGGTGAGGAACCATGAAGGGCCCCTGAGCTGGATGCCAGCAGTGCCAACCCCAAATCTCACCAGAAAAAAAAAGAAAAAAATCAATCTATGGGTGCTTTCAAACAGCTAAAAATGAAGCTAATTTTGGAGAGATCCCTCACAAGCTGCAGAATGAAGGCTGACGAAATTACTGAGCTGGCATTGCCCCTAGGATGCTGTACCACAGATGTGCAAACAGCTGATTGAAAAGCAGCAAACAGTTTCTGCCCTGCCCACCCTCAGGAAATCAGCATGAAAATGGGGCAGGAGCTGCTGCCAGCCCATCTCTGTCACAGCCACGGCCCCAGGGCTGCAGGGATGCTGACGGATGTGGTACCTGCCCCTGCGACCTCTGGGGTTTGGTCAGAACCAGCTTTCTGGCCTTGCAGAGCAGCTGCAAGTTCTCCGGAAAGAAATTTTTGTGCAACATGGACGTCCTGAGTGCGAGGTGTCCCCAGGCTCCCAAGGACACCTGGTTGGCCTTGGGTAACTTGTGTGGTGGCCAAACCATGCGTGACAGTGCCATCCCCGTGGGTGACAGCAGCCAGCCTGTGCTCCAGCAGCTCCTCTCCCCAGCAGTCCTATATTTATGGGATCCACCGTGCCCAGAAGTGCCTAAATAACAGCAGGATTAAATCTCATGCCCTGAGGCAGCCCAGAGTGGTCGGGCTCAGTGCCCACACAGGTGCAGGGCTGAGCTCCAGCTCCCCGACCTGCTCCTGTGACATCCCAGCTCCCTGCCCCACTCTTTGGTGCAGCTTTGCATAGTACCACAGCCGAGTGTGTCACTAATCTCATCCTTTTCTATTTGTGGTACATCTTGGGAGTTTATTTTGGACAGTTTGGAAGTTAATTAGTTCTGCAAATGATATTAAGGGGGGTGGGAAAGTCGCTTTGGGCAGGCAGGGCAGCCTGGCTGTGGCTGCCTTCGTGCCCAGGCAGGAAGAGCAGGCAAGGGGACTGAATTTGTGACAATTGCCAGGTCCCCTGCGAGGTCTCACGCTCGTCTCCATCACTGAGGGCTCCACGCTCTCCTGCCAGCACGGTGGCCATGCCATGCCAGGCTGCCCTGGCAGGGACCTCTGCCCATCCTGGCCCTGCCACGTCGGCCCAGCGCCTCCATTTCACGTGGCCATGACAGCACGAGCTCTGCAGCAGCTTGTGGTGACACCTCCCCTTCTCCCGATGCCCCTCCAAAGCCCCACCAAGCCCCTACCTTGGCTTTGTGCCGCCTTGCCCGGGTCTGTGTGGGAGCCGGAGAGCGGGGAGAGCGTCCTCTGGCAGCCCCTCTGGCAGCTCTTTATCCCCAGGGCTTTCCTTCCTCCTCGATGGATGCTCAAGTTCAAGGTGGAAGCCACCCGTCCCCTTGGTGGCCCCTGCGGGCGATGGGACCTGGAGGCCGCGGCGATGCTCGGGGCAGCACCTGGGGAAGGTGGGTCCGGGTTCCCCCGCCGGTTCCAGCCCGGTGGCTTTTCTCTTTTTCCGTTCGCTCCTCGCCCCTTCCTGCCCCGGCTCTCGCTGTCTCGCTCCTTCCTGTCAGCGCGGGGCTGATGACTATGCAAATCGAGGTGAGGGATCCGCCAAAACTTAGCAGCTCTGAGCCACGGCAGCGACAGTCGGAGCTGTCCTGTCCTGGTGGGATGCTCCGGGCGCGGATGCTTCCCCAGCTGCGGATGCTTTCTCCCAAAAGCCACAAAACCAGGCTCCACAACATCCAAACTACTGTGAATTCCCTTGAGGCAAAACCATGAGCTCACCGCGGCCTGGGACGGCCGGAGGGTTTTGCTACATAACCCCGTCACTGGTCAGGAATGCTGGGAATATCCCATGGAAAAGGCTGGAGTCGCAGCAGCTCTGCCCTTCATTGGATTGTGTGAAGAAATTTTGCATGAGTAAACTCAAGCTGTGTCTTGAAAGACGAGAATAAAAGGGTAGCAATAGCCTCCCCTTCCTCCAAAGCCATTTGCCGGTGCTCAATGCTTCCTGGAATTAGGATTTATCTCCAAAGAGCTGGATCCCTTCCCACCAAGGAGCCGGAGCAACAGAGCAGCGGGACTGGCGGGATCTCCCCTCCCCAGCTCTACACAGGCAGGTGGGGTCGGACAGTATTTTCCATTTTTGTTCTACAAAACCTTCAATTTGGAAATCTTGTAAAAAATTCGCTGCCATTTAGGCTAACGGCGGTAAAGGAGCTCTCGTGGTGGAGACCTGGTGGGGTCAGGGTGGGCTCATGGCCACTGAACTGTGTTTGGGGAGGAGAGGTGGGGGCAAGCAGGAATTTGGACCTCCAGCCACCACTTTGGGCTGTGTCTCCCACAGGCTCGCTCTCTGCCCGTCCCAGGCTGTGCCCAGTAAGGGGTTAAAACCTCTCCTCTGGCGAGTTTTAGGTCTGTTGGCAATTTCCCGATCAGGAGGATGGTTTCAAGAGGAGCTGGCACCCGGGAAGTCCCAGCAGCCATCACCTTCTCGAAAATCTGTAGCTAAAATCCCTCATATCCAGAACGACTGTGCAGAAACCCCAGACGGGGGGGTACCTCCCGCTTTCACAATTAATCATTTATCTTAATTAACACATCTGAAGTATTTCTTTGCCACTGTGTATTACACATCCCTCACGCATTTTCTGGGCTGTTTACTGGATTCAACTTCAAATTTCACAAAGTATTTACCACACTCAACCTATGTAGTTCCCGGCAGGGTGGGTTTGACCACAGCCCCTCTGGAGCTCGCAGAGGAGGTGAGGAAAGGCCCTGGGGCGATTCTGTTTATTGACTCGTGTGGTTGCTTGGCAAGAGGGTGCTCAGGGACACATCTCCAGCTCAGCCCAGCACAGTCACCTGCCTGGGGACAAGGAGCCTGGAGACAACACACGGCCCCAGCTCCGGCAGCTCCGGCAGCTCCGGGACGCTTCTGCGGAACAGACTGGTTTCCACACCAAGGAAACGTGTTAAGACCTTACTGGAGACGCCACCACCGCTCCTGCTAGAGCAGCGCGGGGGTCTCTGAGGCTCGGGGTGTGCCCGTCGCGGAAGGACACAACGCCCAGCCACCTCCCAGAGGGTGACACGGTGGCTCTCGGATTTTAAGCGGGTTTCCTGAGGAGGGAACAGGTGGCTGGGCCGAGGAACGGAATGGATGGGATGGCATGGCATGGCATGGCATGGCATGGCATGGCATGGCATGGCATGGCATGGCATGGCATGGCATGGCATGGCATGGCATGGCATGGCATGGCATGGCATGGCATGGCATGGCATGGCATGGCATGGCATGGCATGGCATGGCATGGCATGGCATGGCATGGCATGGCATGGCATGGCATGGCATGGCATGGCATGGCATGGCATGGCATGGCATGGCATGGCATGGCATGGCATGGCATGGCATGGCATGGCATGGCATGGCATGGCATGGCATGGCATGGCATGGCATGGCATGGCATGGCATGGCATGGCATGGCATGGCATGGCATGGCATGGCATGGCATGGCATGGCATGGCATGGCATGGCATGGCATGGCATGGCATGGCATGGCATGGCATGGCATGGCATGGCATGGCATGGCATGGCATGGCATGGCATGGCATGGCATGGCATGGCATGGCATGGCATGGCATGGCATGGCATGGCATGGCATGGCATGGCATGGCATGGCATGGCATGGCATGGCATGGCATGGCATGGCATGGCATGGCATGGCATGGCATGGCATGGCATGGCATGGCATGGCATGGCATGAGAGCGGAGCGGAGCTGAGCGAACGCTCTCACAGGCCCCAGCGGCAGTGGGCGGAGCCGGATATTGGTGGGCGGGGTCTGGAGGGGATTGACATCTGAGCCCCGCCCGGACGGGCGTGGCCGAGTGGAGTCGGGTGGAGACGAGCGGAGCCGAGCACATTCGGGTGACGCCGAACAGAGGAATGCACGCCCGTCCAGCCCAGCCGACTAGACCCGAACTTATCCGAACGTAGCCGGGCCGAGCCGATTAGACCCGGACCGAGGCGGGCGAAGCCGATTGTACCCGATCAGAGTCGAGGTGAGGAGCTGTGTGAGGGCCGACGCGCCCGGTGCTCTGGAAGCGGCGATGGCCCCGCATCTTCCCCTCTCCCTCCCCGCCCGCTGTCCCTCGGGACCGGCGATGGCCCCGTATCCTCCCCTCTCGCTGTCCCTCGGGACCGGCGATAGCCCCGCAGCCGCTCCGCTCCCTCCCCGCCTTCCTCCCTCCGAGTGCGACCGGGCCGGGGGCTGAGCCGTGGCCGTGCAACCTCGCTGCTTCTCGCCCTGCCAGAGCCCCGGCACCGCCCGCGCTGCCGCATGGCCGGGACGAAGCTGATCGTGGTTTTCGGAGCCACCGGTGAGTGCTCGGGGGGAGCCTCGGACTATGCCCGGGGGCCGGCGGAAAGGGCGAGGGGCGAAGGCGTCGGTGATGCCCGAGCGCCCGGGCTCTGTCCTTGTGGCACCCGGAGACTCCGTCCCGTGGCCCCAGCGCATCCCGGAGTCCCGGGGACGCGGGGCCCTGAGCAGCTGCTCCCGCAGGGGCCCAGGGGGGTAGCGTGGCCCGGGCGCTGCTGGACGATGGGACCTTCAAGGTGCGCGCGGTGACGCGGAGCCCCAGGAAGAAGGAGGCGGAGGGGCTGAGGCGGAGGGGAGCCGAGGTGGTGAAGGCAGATCAGGACGATGAGGCATCGCTGGAGCGGGCCTTGGCGGGTGCCTACGGAGCCTTCATTGTCACCAACTTCTGGGAACACTGCAGCAAGGAGAAGGAAATCGAGCAGGTACCTGTGCTGGCATTAACTGGGACCTCGTGCGGAATGACCTGGGAGAGAGGATCAAGGGGCAGCCGAATAGCACCAAAATGGGGAACATGGGGCAGCTCTTGGAGCAGCTGTGTCAGCCCTGATGGTTTGAGTGACCAGTCCAGAAGAGATCAAAGCCTCACAAACACTAGGTGCCAGTTCTTGCAAAGCCAGAACTTGTTCCGTGTTCCCTTGCAGTTGCTTGGCTTCAGGGTCTGGCGCCTTCAGGGAGTTGTTAAATTTGTTGCAGAGAGCACTTCCCAGGAGCTGGAGTAGCAGGAGTGAACACTTGGCTCCTCAGAGACTTCCTGGGGCTGAGGCGGGACTGCCACTGCCTGCAGACCTGTGGTTCTCTGTGCTTGCCCCTTTGGGGCCAAAATCCTGCAGTATCAGAGATCTCAAGGGTGGTGCTCACCCCAGGAAAGATTTTGCAAGGTGGCACAGTTGCCACACTTGGATGGCAACAAACAAAAGATAAGATATGTTAGGGCAGGTATGTTGCCCAGGTAGATTCTTTATGCTGGTGTTTGCACATTTGGTGGAGCAGCGAGCTCCAAAGTTGGAAGGTGTGTGGTCTTTCTGAAACAGGACGGTGTAAGGAGAGGATTTGGCTCCACCTGGACAACTCACTGGGCTTGCTGGTGTGCTCAGCCCTGGTCCCAGCTGAGGGCTGGTGGGAGCTGGATCCTACCCTCCTGCCCAGCACCACAAAGGGAAGGGGTTGTGTAGGGAATGGGAATGTCCTGTTCCCCTCTTCATGGCTGGTTTCACCCTTCACCCAGGGACGGCGTCTCGCTGACCTGTCCAAGCGCCAGGGTCTGCACCACGTCGTGTTCAGTGGCCTGGAGAACGTGCACCAGCTGACAGGGGGCCGGCTGGAGGTGCTGCACTTCGATGGCAAAGGTGTGGTGGAGGAGTACTTCCAGAAAACTGGGGTTCCCACCACCACCATCCGGCTGCCCTTCTACTTCGAGAACTTCCTCTCCATCTTCAAGCCGCAGAAGGCCCCTCAAAGAGACACCTTTGTCCTAGGTAAGCAGGGGCTCCTGCTCTGCAGGTCACTGTCCTGTGACTGTCCTCATCTGCTCCCACTGTGCTGGGGCTGAGGGGTGGAGGGACTGCCTGGTCTGTGGGCTGTAGAGTAAGAGGCCTCTACCAGCTTGACCACAGCAAACTGCATTATGGTCTTCAGACCTGTTTGGTGGTCTGCAAGAAATCAGCGAGATCCTGGGCCTGTTTGTGGTGCCAGGGACTGTTCTGCAGATCCCAGAGTGGCTCTGGACACCCCAAGTGCCTGCATTTGGGATGGTGGAGGTGGTGAGGCTGCAGATCCAGGCGAGTCACAGTGCTGCTCTGGTGTCACAGTCTCTTAGCACAGCCCTGCTCTGGGGCCTTGCCATACTGATGGATGCTCTCATCCCTTCCTCACCTCATGTTCCGATTTTGGGTGCTAAAAGCTCCACTGTACCTTCTCAGAGCTGGGCTGCTCTCCACCTGGGATCAATCTCTCCATACAGAGCTGCCCATGGGGGACACCCCGATGGACGGGATGGCTGTGGAGGACCTTGGCCCTGTTGTGCTTTGCCTGCTGAAATCCCCAGGGGAGTACATTGGCCAGGTGATAGGACTCAGCACGGGCAAGCTCACTGAGGCAGAGTACGCTGCCATCCTCTCCCAGCAGACAAGCAAGACTGTGACAGCCAGCAAGGTAGGAAGTGTCCCTTGGTGTAGGTGATGTTCCTGGAGGCTTGTAGCTCATATTGGTAGCACTGGTGTCCAGGGCTAGCCCTGCTGCCCCTGTGTGTGGCTGGAGCACAGCATGGCACTGAAACTGCCCTGTTGGCATTGACACTGAGCTCATGCTCATGGAGCACACAGGTGTGCCCAGGCAGGTCTGTGCCTGGCCCCGAGGGATAACTGAGCTGGGAGGTCTCCAGAGGAGCCAGGGATGGGCACCTACACAACAGGTTTCTGCTGGGTGCCCTTCCCTTCAGCTGGGTTTTCCCCAGGGCTTTGCTGTGTCACTGTTACAACACCCCTGGCCTCTGTGCTGTGTCACCATTACAGCACCCCTGGCCACTCCTTGCCCCTTTGTGACTTATTTTTAATCTTTATTTGCATTTCAGTTGTGCCTCAGGCAGCCAATACAATGGATGAGGGGTGTGGTGGCTCCCTGTTTTGAGAACTTTATTTCATTAGAAACAAAGCCCCTCTGATGCCCTCTGAAGGTTCTGCTCTCCCAGAAGCACAGTGAAGCAACCACCCTTTGGTTCAGGCAGGAAAGGAAGATTTTGGGGTTGGGGTGCCAGGTGGCAAGCGGGATTGCCTCCTGACACCCCAGTTTCTAGAACCTCTCAGTCACAGCTCTGGTGTGAGGAAGGGCTCCCTGATACCTGCTCCTGGCCCTGGCCCTAGGCTGTTCCTGCCAGGCAGGGCTGCATCCTTTGCCCAACCCCAGCAGCAGTGCCTTGCAGAGCCCTCCTCAGCAGCGGCAATGCGGTGACAGCCTGCTCTCATAGAGCCCTCATCAGCATTCCCTCACAGGCTGAGGGCAAGCCCCAGCAGTCCCTGAAACATAGTTTTTCCCCCAATTCTCATGGCAGATCTCCCCTGAGGAGTACGAGAAGCACGACTTCCCTGGGGCCAAGGAGATGGCTGCCATGTTCCGGTTCTATGCCCTAAAGCCAGACCGCAACGTGGCCCTGACCATGAAGCTCAACCCCAAGGCCCGCACCTTCCAGCAGTGGGTGCAGGACAACAAGGATGCCTTCTGAGCCTCCCCTCCCTCCTCCTCCTCCCTGGTTTCTGCAGCAGGTGGGGGGGCCTGGCCAAGGAGGTGAGGTGCCCTGAGCCATGCTGCCTTTCCAGTAGTGCCCCAGGGAGAGGCTGATCCTGCCCCAGCTGGGGAGAGCTTGGCCCACGTGCTGGTCCATGTGTGTGCCTCTGCAGTGTGGTTGAGACTATTTAGGCAGCTAGAACAAGAGCAAGGGCTGTACAGCACAGGCAGAGGGGTGGCAGAAGCACTACCTTTGCACTCTGTCCTCAGGGAGATGTTGCTTTAGTCATTCTGGGTGTTTTAGGGTGGTGGGGGCATGTTTTTCCAGGATCACCCCCTTTCCCAGGCAGCTCTGAGCATATGGCACCATGTAATGGGCTGAAAGTGTGTACCCCTGGGGCCCAAAGGCAGCTATCCATGGTCAGGGCTGCCGCAGGCTCCTAAGCCAACAGAAAACGCAGGGATTTCTCCATGGACCTGGTTTGGGCATTGCAGGTGAGCCAGCAGAGAGACAAAGCCCTGGCTTAGTGCCACCTCAGCAAGTGGGGACTGCGTAGTGACTTCCCATGAGTGTAAGGCAAAAGCTGAGTTTGATTCCTCGTCATCCAGCTCTGGGCCTGATCCTTGGGCTCCTACAGCTAATTGCAATCACTTCAGGCTCCTGGAGCTAATTTCAGTCACTGTCCCCATGAGCTGAGATAAAACTCAATTCTTTCAAGACTATCCAAGGTTCAGTGGAAAAGCCCCTTCTACCTCACCCCCATGTGCTTAAAGCACTGCTCAAGATTGGGTAGCTTTGTGTTTCAAGTCAATCCCCACCCCTTGCAATCCTTGAGCCATCCAACCCTGTCCCCTCCTTGTCCCAGAGACCTCTCTTGTTACTATGGGAGGGGAAGGGGGTGACTGACCAAGTGGAAGAGTAGACAAGGCAGAAAGGCACAGCACATGTTAAATATCTTTATGAAGTCCATCTTATTTACATGGGTACAGAATCACTTTACAGAAATTTAATCAGGAGGCAACGCGTGCTTTATTTCAGCAAATTAAGAAGGGCAAGACTACAGCATGTCCCTGTTTAACTGGTGTTTAACTGATTAGTATGTAGGCTTATGGTACCTGCACAGTATCACAAACACAGCAGCCTACAGTAACCATGGAATACTCACTGCAAGAGCTCAGCTGCATCTGGAAGGAGTGATCCACCTCACTTGCACTCTCACACATGTAAAACGACAATGCTTTGACCAATCCTTTACGCTACGGGTGTTGCACTAAGATAATAAAAGATTTTTGTCCCCAGCTGGCAAAGGGCTCAGTGATCAACTTTTACCAGTTCAGAAGCGACAGCAGTTGTGTGGTAACTTCAGTTATTTGGGGGATAAACCTGATGCAAAGTGCAGATTCCATCACTGCTCTGTGCAGGCAAGCAGCAGGATAGAGACAGCCCAGGGCTGTGAGGGAGCCAGGCCAGCTGGGCTCAGACAATGCCCAGCCACAGGGAAATGCCACTCGGGGCTCTGCAGGGCAGCAGGGCTGTCATGAAGACAAGGTTAGACCTCCCTGACCCACCAAGTCTCCTGGAGAGTTCACCAAGCACACCTGGCATTCCAAAGGGCACCTTAGCAGCTGGTGGGCTTGGGCTCCGTACAGCAAACTGCTGCTCTGTGCTGGAATATTTATTTCACACTTCCTCTGGTTTGGATTCTAATACTTTAACTTTTACCAAATAAGCTTCCAGCAGCAGTAGGGTTGTGGAGCAGCCTCCAGAGAGCCACACTTCTGCAAGGCTGGAGTTTTCCTTCCCTGCCAGTTCCTAGAACGGTGGGTGGGGTTTGTGTCATGACGAGTGTTGGTGCCTCAGTGGTCCATGGCCTCTCCAGCTGGGATTCTTGCTGTGCTGCTGACTGACATCCTGTGTTCTCCAGAGCCTGCTGCCAGAGAGGTTCACCCCCGACTGCACGGATGAGCTGCTGCTGCTGGCTCCTAGTTCCCAGTAGAACGCTTTCCTGCAGTCAAAGGGAGAGGAAGGTTAAGATTTCCTGGCTGTATCAGCACACAGCCAGCCCACTTCAGGAGCACCTCTCCTCCTGACCTGCCATCACACTGTCAGCCTCACAGCACAGCCAAGTTTGAAGCCTACAAAGATGCAAAGCTGAGCCCCTGGAATCCAAGACTCTGTGTCTGCCATAGGTGACTCCAAGTCTCAGTGCTCCCTCACAATAGGTCAGCACTGACTGAAGGCACCTGAGTTACCTTGCACTGGTGCATGGTGGGGTTTGCTGTGCTCTGTGGCAAAGGATGGCTGCTCCCTGGTGCTGGAAGCCCGTGGCAGGGGTGAATCCAGCCTGAGTGAGCCAGCACCAGTGGCTCTGCAGCTCAGGATTTGCATGGCAGATCCCGGTCCCAGAGGGACCAGCTCACAGGAACACCCTCAGTGCTTGGAACTGGGCACAGCTACAGAAGCAAAGTTGCAGGGAATCCCCGAGGGTGCATCCAGCATCTGTGCTGCTGTTTGCTGCAGCAACAATGCAGCTTAATCCCTGGCTTGTTGCTCCAGGTCCCAGGGGACAACTAGGGCTGTGCACACCCGAGGCTGGAAGGCCTGAGGCTAAGTGAGAAGCAACCCTGTGCTATTGTACTTCCACCTCCCAAGAAGTGCTCAGTGTGGGGGAAAGACGACAGTGAAACACAAGAGGCCTCCTACCTCGGAGTGGGTGTCAGGAGGTAAACATTTTCTTAAGTTTGGAAAGGAATCCCTCCTTGTTCTCCTCAGCCTCAGGCCTATCCCCGCCTGCGTCAGCGCTAGCCGTGGCCCTGCCACCTGGACACAAACAGCAAAGGGCTGCAGTCAGAGACATCTCCCATCAGGACCAGAGGGGTATTTTAGACAGGGAATGGCCAAGAGAAGGCAGCTGGTTGTGCTGCACCCTCATGCCCAGGGCTGCACCTGGCAGAGAGCCACAGGACTGGACCCGTTGCAGTGGAAGCACTGGAGAGCCTGGATCCCAGAAGTGCAAAAGCCAACCATGAGCTCAGATACTGAGCTGTTCCCTTCCCCTCTCCCCAGCCCTCCAACTGTTGAGGGAATTCTTGTGCTGCACAATTAAGTCAGGGATCCTACAGGCTTTGGAAACACGTACTTGAAATTGAAAGTCTGCCACTTAAAACAAGTGGTGAACTTGATCACATCCAGCTAGGACTTTACAGGGTTAAAAAACCTCTACTGGTGGTCCCTGGAACAAGTTCTTCCTGTTTCAAGGTTATCCTTGCAAAGCAGTGCAAAACCACACCAGGAGCCTGATTTGTCATTGCAAGCAATGCTCAGACAGCATCAAGCAGAAAATGAACTTGTGTAGAATGAAAAAGGCTGCAAGTGTCCAGATAAGGAATGTTAAAATTGTCCTGTATGAGCAGGTCCTGAGAAGTTATTTGTCACTCCAGAAGTGGCTGCAGTGAGAACAAAGGAGACCTCTTTGCTAATCTGCTTTTTTCTCCAGTAAAACCATCAATAACAAGATCCCAAACTCCCCCTCAAGCTTTCTTTGTGCACAGAGAACAGGAGTCTGGCACTCCCCATCCTCCCAGGGCTGAGTGCCGGGCTCAGACTGATGCAATAGAATGAAATCCCAAGGCAGGACACACCTCCCTCAGCACAGCCTGTCTCTACACTGCAACCTACTGGCGTTGTTTCAATCCACCTTGCTGTTTCATCATGGTAAAAACTGGCAGGTTAACTTTAAAAAAAATTAGTTTGAAGAGTGTTTTTTTTCTTTGGCACATAAATGCCTTTAAAAAGCTGGCATGGAAGTTCAGTGTTCAGAGCTCTCACCCCTTCCCCCAAGGCTGACTGTAACATGGGAAAGGCATAGTTTCTATGTTAGGAAAGCACTATAAAACAGAATATTGAGAAGTATTTGGCAGATGCAGCCTTCTAATATCCTGCACTTGACCCTATATTCTTCAGGCTTTGGCATACAGCAGAGCAGACTTGAGAGTTCCTGGGATTATTCAGCAACCCTAAAAGGCTCCCGCCTTTGCCTGGTCATAAATGCCCCTTTCGGTTTCAAGCCAAAACCAAAATCCAATGAGCTTTAAGAAGTTCATTGTTCCACTTAAGCAAAGAAAAATCTGTTTACCAATAGTGAGAGACAAAGCTCTTTCCTTACTCTTTTACCATGTGTTGTGCCGTTAGCTGCTGCCTCTGCCAGGTAACTCACCCCTGAGACTTAAAACAGAACTGCTGAATCCCAGTTTTCCATCTGGAGCTAGAGAGCAGCTTTGCAAAGCCCCCACCTGCCTTCCCTCCTTCCTCACGCTGGATGCTGTCCACTGTCCACTGTCCAGAGCTGACACTCAGCACCAATGGACAATCCTACCCCAGGTTCCCCCCGTGCACAGAGCTCAGCCTGACAGCAGAACCCCCATCAGCATTCCAGGAGAAACAGCCTCGCTGTGCTCAGAAGCACACTGTATTGGGATCACACAGGAGAGCACCTTTGCTTTCCTGCCTCTGCCACCAAGGTAAGTCCTGGCACAGGGGAAGCAGGGAGCAGGAGGCATTCATCAGCACAGCTTGTGCCTGGAGTACCTCAGTGCCTGCTCTCTGTTCCTGTACAGATTTGCCCAGTAAGTACTGCAACAGAGCTTCGTGGGAAGAGGCTGCCTCCCTGCTTTGTGCTACAGCCTGTCACCATCACACTACAACTATTTCCATAGCTGCCACACGGTCTCACACTGACTCTGGATCATCTTCCTCCCCAGGAATGCTCAGGAAGCGCTCTGCACTCCCACAGTAGCTCCCCAGGGAAGGAGCAGGAATTCCCCCCGCTCACCTGATGCCGTGTTGGTGACCCCATTCACGGTGCCATCCACGTCGGCCTCGTCCTCGGCGTAGCTCATCATTAAGGCTCGCTGGCGATCTGTCAACCTCCTGTGGCATCAGGACATGGGGGGTTAGGGATGGCCTGGGGGCAAGGGTCCCACAGCCCTCCCAAACCTCCCCCTGCAGCACCCACGAGAGGCGGGGACTGGAGTACAAGGTGAACACACTTGGAATACACCAGGAATCTCTATGGTGCTCTTAAAGAGAGCCGTCTATAAGGAATGATTTGTAAAGAATTCTCAGTGGAAGAGGAGAGACAGGACCCACTGCATTTCACCTTATGGAATTTTCACAACTTCCAAACAACTTTTTTTGCAAAAACTTTTTAAGATTTCACAGGAACTTGTTTTAGCTCTACTTACTGAGGAACTTTTATCTTAATGTGGATGTAGTGGTCTCCGTAGCCGTAACTGTTGACCTTGGGAATGCCTTTCCCACTCATTCGAATTCTCTGGTCTGGCTGAATACCAGGGGGTATCTATAAACACACAGGTGTCACATTTATTACTCTAATTCAACCATTTATACAATAATTACATTATAAAAATTACACTATAAAGATTATCTACTTCTCCAACAAGCTTCAAATTAGGATGGGAGAGCTCTGGTCCGCTCATGCATTGGGACTCATCCCAAAGCTAAGCCAGTAATGATGGAAAAGCTTTTGAAGGAACAAGTAAAGAACCTGACACAGCCTGTAGCTGCAGCCCTCAGCTGGGATTTGTCCAGCAATCCCTTTCTTCCCCTGCTTCTACACACCGACAGGAAAGGAGGTGTGACCAGGCAGGTCACAAACTACCTGAGGCTCAATCCTGAAGGAGCCTGAAATGCAATAGTGGCAGACTTTGGATATTTTCCCCACCTTTACAGGAAAGGAGAAGCCTCTGCTGTGCCCCATTAAATCATGCCCAATATATTGGTGCTCACCGTGATATTGATTGTCTCGTATAAGCCTTGACACCGGGCTGTGCCTCCCAGCACAGCCTGAGCTACTGAGATCAGGAGATCCGAGTGGATATCGGCTCCATTTCGTCGGAACACAGAGCTCTTCTGAACCTGGAAGGAAGGAAGATTCCAAAGAGCAGTGAGCACACCATGTTCTCCTGGTAAACTCCTCCCAAGAGTCTCAGGAAAAAAATATACCATCCCCAAACTGCATGGCTAAGAACTGTGAGTTAATATTTGGTCTTCTAGTAAAACACAGATTTTGACATAATCTAAGTAGCCAAAGGTTTGTGAGGATCCCTGCTTCCTACCTCAGGAATTCCCTCCCCTAATCCTGCTGTCAGTTTATCTATGTCAATATGGTTCTGTGGAAGCACTGCCTTGTCCAGCACCCTGAACAGGAGAAAGTCAAAAGGGAACAGGAAAGGAAACACCTTTGCAGTGGCCTCACAAGCTGGAGGAGAATTAAATCCTCCTGCACCACAAAAAAGCTGCTGAAAAAAATCTCAACAGAGATGCTGTGTGGCAGGATTCTGACAGGAGAAGAGGCCCAGCTGCAGCACAGGTGCAAAGCAGCCCTGGAGCTGGATCTGACAAGGACAATGCACCAGGCAGCCTCCTGCAGGCAACTCCCACAGCTCTCCTCAGCACTCCCACTCCTGCCAGCAGGCAACTCCCTCACATTTCCAAGTCAAAAACTCGAGGCATGAAGAAGTTACTCTGCATTTTGATTCACACGACCCTAAGGGCCTGGTTCTGGAACAAGCAGCAATTCTTCACTAAGAGATTCAAAGTCACCCCCCTTGCTACAATGCACATCTCCTGCTGTCCCAGAAAGTTCACAGTGATCATGTTACCTCAGCTGTTCCAAAGGATCACTGGCTCTTCCTCCTCTGCCCATTCTGCAGTCACTTCCCAGGCAGTTGAGAAGGGAACAACCAACTTAAATAATAAAACGGCTTAGGATACATACCCTGAACGTAATGAAAATTTCTTTCTTCCCCACAGGCATCCGAACTGTCTGCCCATCCTCAACACCTGCAAGCAGAACAGGAGGGAATGTGACCTTGGGTTATAATCCATGTGTGACATGGATAGCCACAACTCTTGCCAATCCCAAGAGCTGGCCACCACAGCCCAAAGGAGGGGTCAGCACATGTTTATACCTCTGAGGTGATCCCTAGGCCCCAGACAGGCTTGTTACTTCAGTATCTACAGAATTGTTTACAGAAATGCACTGGATTAAGGAACACAACAGCCTCCACAAGCTGCAGGACTCAGGGTGGTCTCAAAATAGCAAGTCTTGGCCCCACCACTGAATCCTCCTCTCTGGTGAGGAAGGCCATCAGCAAACCCCTCTGAGCCAAGCCAGGGCTTTCAGCCTTCCCCACTTCTCCCCAGGCTTCATCATGGACAAATGAAAGACTCATGGCAACAAAACCTGTGGAGATTCACTCTTCAAAACCTGCCTAGGAGGACCCAGGCAAAAATCAAAGCTTAGGAAGGGCAAAGCTAACATTTACATCCATGGCCAGAAGGTCTATCTCATCAGCAGCCCATTCCATTGCCAACTGCTCAGCCTGCTTTGCTTTAAAGACCATTTCTCTGCAGCAAAACTCCTTACGCTGCTCCCCCATTTGTCCCTGGCAGTGGCAGTAAATAACTACAGTTCTTTAAGAGAGAGCGGCACACAAGTACAGCACTGACCAGCTGGCACAGGAACCATCACTGTCTTCTTCTGCTTGGTCTGCCCCGTGCCTCGGCACACAACACAAGGTGTAGTGATGATGGAGCCACGGCCGCTGCAGCGCCGGCACGTGGAGCGCATCACGAACGGGCCCGTGTTGATTGTCTCCTGGGCAGGAACAAACACACATTGGGCAGATAATGAGTACTGAAACAGGACTTTTCACACAGCATATTTGAGCTCTAATCACACACACACCCTGTCAGGATAGACATATCCTTCAGCAAAGACCGCAGCAAAAAGCTGGCTCTGAAATCCAATCGCCATTGCACTCCGATTTCCACTGAATGCCACCACTACTATGAGCAAGTGTCATGTGGTGAGGGGAAGGGAAACACCACCCTCCACCTCTAGGCTTTAATGTACAAGAGGGAACAAAGCTCCTTACAGTGCTACAAACGTCTGTGTTCTGATGAATCCAAGGACAATCCACTTACATGAATTACTGCCAGTGTCCAGGAAAATGTTATGGTGATTAAGCTCTGGACTGAACTGTGAGCGTTGCCCACCAGACTGAAGCACACAAGGAATCAGATGCATGGAAACCCAAAGCCTGCAGCTCCATCATTACCTGCATCTTCTCATTTTATGATTACCTTGTGTTATCATCACCTTCCTCCACCCCACAAGTCAAAAGATCCCCATTTATTACCCAAGGAATTTCAGACTGTTACATGATATTCATATCATTTGTGGGATGTGCAGCAGCAGAGGATCCAGCCTGCAGGCTCATGCTTTCAGCTGGGCACAGCACTTCTTTAACACAAAGAAAATCTTCCTAGTGCCTATTAGCATCAAGCTGACATTAACTCAGCTTTACCCAAGATAAGCTGATGAGTGCGGTGAGAATTTTACACCATGGAATGAAGGGACTCTCCTCAAGAAGGTAAAGCACAGCAGAACTGGTGTCCTGCTAAGCACTTACCATGCCCGTGCCATTGCAGTAGTGACAACGCTGAGCTTTGGTGCCAGGTTCGTGTCCTTTGCCATTGCAGCGCTCACAGGAGTCCTGGATGTTCACCACAATCTCCTTATTAACACCTTTTGCAGCTTGGGTGAATGTCAGTTCCATGATATACTGCACAGAAAACATGGATATGGACCCATGACTGAGGTGTGATGGGGTCTTAAGGAGACTGAGAAGGGTTTAGGCTAAACACCAAACAATGCTTAAAATAAAGTCATCAGTAAAGATGATTGCTCAGAAGAGGAATTTCTCCTTTTAAGAAAAAGGCCATTTTTACTAAAGCCAGAAGTACTGAACACCAAACATTTCTAAAGGCAGCACACGCACTGACAACACTTAAAGGAGCATTTAGCTGCAGCACAAAGAACAAAACATATTTTGTTTTGTTATGGGCTCCACTGCAAAGTGAAACTAATTAAGCTGCAAAGTTATGCCAATGAAGCAGCCAAAGCTATTGCTGGAAGGCCTGGTTTATACTTACAAGGTATTTTGTGGGTTTTAGCATTACAGATCAAAGCAGGCATATGTAAATCAACCTGCAGCAGAAAAGATGCCTCTGCAGCGATGGAACTGCTCGGCAGCACTGAGTGGTGTCAGTAAACACCAGAGAAGTAGCTCAAGTCCAGAAAAAATATCTTGCCTGGAGATATGGGGTGTGTTTCTGCACAGCTTAGCAAAACTATGAGACCCTCCCCCCATGCCATGGGACACTCACGCACTGACATTCCCAGAAGTAACTCCCTGCTGAAGCTTTCGTTCCCAGAGCACTGTGACAGAAGGTGGGGAGGGACACTTGTTTGAGTTTTCCATTCCATTCCTAAATAAAGGCATCTCCTACCTCCTGTGGCTGGTCAAAGACACTCTGGAAATCGCCAAAAGGGGATCCTGAGAACTCCCCGAAGATCTTCCTGAAGAGCTCCTCGGGATCAATGGAGGGGCCACTGCTCCAGTACTGCCGGCCTGCACCAGCCCCAGCCCCGGACGCGCCGGCCTCGAAGCTCGCTGTGCCGTAGGCATCATACTGCTTCCTCTTCACCTCGTCACTCAGCACCTGGGGGGACAAGGAATGGGGCCATCAGGGGATTGTAGGATCCACGAGAATCCCTGGCGCTGGTCTGAGACCTTCCTACCATCAAGAGGGCTCACCCAGGTCTCAGCACCATCGGAATTACGGATAAGCTGCTGCTTCCCTGGTGTCTCTCAGCTCATCACAAGGAAAATGATAAGATCTTACTAATTTATAAAAAGCAAAAATAACTTATATTAAGCAGTTGATCATTATTCTATTGGTTGAAGAATGCCGAGTTCAAAAAACATGGCTGGGGAAACACAGTGAAGGTCCTTCTGTCTCAAACACCTGCTGACAGGTTTTTTTATTTGATTATTTAAACTGATAATAATTCCATGGAATTGACAACCATGCCAGTCACTGCTAAGGAAGGGCAAAACTGAAAGAGCCCAAAGCAGCTAAATCAGATACTTGGACCAAGTGATTTCTAGGGACTAAGGTGCTCCAGCCTGAAGTGCATCAAAAACCAGCCACAGTTTTACGGGAAATGTTTCCCTTCACCTACCCTCCAATCTTTCCTTTTTCCCACCACAGTAAAATCCTGCTGTTACCTCATAGGCTTCTGCCAGCTGAGAAAACTTCTCCTTCGCTTTGGGGTCGTCCTTGTTTGTGTCAGGGTGGTACTTCTTTGCCAGCTAAGCAACAAAAACCAACTATTAGAGACAGAACAGGACAGTTATTTACTTTAACACATCTCACATGCCAGGAAAAACACATTAGGCAGAACCTGGCATTCACTAGATAGATTTCAGGGAATTAAAGCCTTTAATTTTCCTTTATCAACCCAAAACAAGGAATTACAGGAGCTGCTCCTGGTCTTCTCAGAAATCCCAGATCCTTCTGGAAAGAGACACGCGGTGACAGCACAGGCAGACCACGCTTTGGAAGAGATCCCCAATGCCATGTGCTGAGCTTTCCCACTGCTACCTCCCCTTGTCTCCACAGGGTCCAAACACGGGGGTCTCAAGGGTGGATTTGTTCTCTGCCACACCGCAGGGGCAACGGGCAGCCCTGGCTCCTCTCCCTGCCCACGGAGCCCCAGGCCCGGCCGGTCCGGACGCACCTGGTAATAGGCCTTCTTGATCTCCTTCTGCGTGGCGGTGCGGGGCACCCCCAGCACCTGGTAATAGTCCTCCTTGGTGCGAGCCGCGCTGCTGTGGAAGGCGGCGGCGGCGGCAGCGGCAGCGCGTTTCGTCCCTGCGGGAGAGAAGGGAGAGGGGCCGCCGTGAGGGCCGGGCCGGGCGGAGGAAGGGGCACGGCCGAGGGAAAAGACCCGCGCTCCGCCGGCCCGGCCCCGGCGCGCTCACCCGCGGCGCAGAGCCCGGCGCGGAGCAGCAGGAAGCGGCGAGGGGCGCGAGCGGGCGGGGC
>VZRN01000424.1:92815-113258 GCA_013397935.1 Dasyornis broadbenti
GGGCTGCCGGCGGGCAGGGACAGGGACAGGCACGGGGACAGGGCAGGACCGGCCCCGCCCCGCGGCACCGGCAGGGCGCGGCTCCGGGCCCCGTAGCTGCGGCATCGCCGGTGTAGCGGGGCCGTGCCCGGGTGCCCCGGCCACGGTGCGGGTGCGTCGCCCGGTGACTCCTCCTTGGCACCCACTGTTTCCCATTCCGGGGTCCGCGGAGGATCCCGGCCCCGGGGCGCTCCGCAGATGGGGCTGATGGGGTCCCGCAGCCTTCTCCCGGGACGGTGTAGCCCCCCCAGCCGGGAGCTGCTGGCTTGGGGTGCCCGTCCCGTGGCGGCTGCTCCCCTCCTGCCGCTGGGCACGGCTGGCACAGGCGGTACATCTCCGGACACTGCTGCCCGCCGCCGTTCGGTGCCTTACCCGTGCTCAGCCCCCCCAGGCTGGCCTGTGCAGTCAGGAAGCCGTGCACCGAGTGTGAAATGCTGGGCCCCGCTCCTGCCACCCCGCTCTTGCCACCCTGCTTCCGCAGGCAGGGAGGAAGTGCTGGGCCCCACGGGACGGTGCTGAGCTCCATCACCCTGGCCATGAGCTGTGGAGCTCGGCACCACTGAGGCCAGGCAGCTCTGAGGGTCTCACTGGGCAGTGTGGAGCCGTGGGGTGCCCAGTTCTGGCCTCTACTCCATGAATAACCAGCCTCAATCATGCCAAGCATCATGATCCATCCTGGCAAGGTGTTGGCAGCAGGTAGCCCTGCCCTGCTCTCCCCCAAACCACAGAGCTGGGCCCAGGTCCTGTTGCTGCAGGTTTGGCAGGGCAGGGGCAGAGATACAGGGTCAGGGCTGGATGAGTCACATCAGGGAGTGTTATCAGGGCACACAGTGCTTCTGGGGGCTCCCCAGCACCTCCTCAACACTGTGGCCCTGAGCGAGGCTGCTCCCAGCCCTTGGGTGTGCACACAGTCCTTCCTTGCAACTTCCCGGCCAAGTTGTCCTTGCACCAGGCTGGCCTGGCCTGTGCTCACACGCCTCTGCAAATCAAGCAAGCACCCAAAACATCCTTCTGAGCTTCAGCTGTAGGAGGGGACATGCCATCCCCATGGCGTGCCAGCCTCGGTGTGTCTGCAGAGCAGGTGTCAGGTCACCAAAATCTCAGTTGGATGAATGCTTGGCTGCGAATCCCGGGGTTCAGATGAGTCACTGGCATCGGGGAGCGTTCATGCCTGTGGGGTGTGGGTGCTGGGACACCTGGCTGCGCAGGACATGACATCCTCCTGGCAGGGATGTCCCTGTCACTGCTGCCCTGCTGTTGGTTCCATGGTGGGGGAGCTCTGAGGGAAAGCCTGCTCTCGCCCTGGTGTTCAGGGAGGGATCTGCTGTGCAAGGTGGCCTTTCCAAAAGGCTTTTCCCATCCAGGCATGAAACGTATCCTTAGAAGTGAGGCCACGCAGTCCCCGTAGGGCAGGAGGTGGAGATGGAAGTCTTGTCACCAAACCCATCTCAAGTGTCACAGTGGGAAGCTCTGTTCTGTCCCCAGCCGAGCGCCTGTTTATGGAGGCACAGGCAGACACCCGACCTGGCTGGATCAGGAAGCGCAGTGTAAACATCAGGGATCACATCTGAGTCTTCTCTTCGGGCAGCATCTGTGGAGCTCTGCTGGCAGATGCCCCTTGGGAGCTCACAGTTTGTTCTAGGGATGTAGCCAGGATGGTTCCATGTGCTTTCCTGGCTGTGCTGGCACACTGCAGGAAGGATGACTTCCTTGAGGGCTCCTGCCTGTGTGCAGGGAAACTGTGGGATCAGGATGGACCAGCTCTGTGACACCTCACTGCAGGGGTCCTGCATGGTAGGACCCCAGTGCTGGGGGCCAGGCGTGACTGGTGTTCCCCTCACTGAGGGCTCAGTGCAGGGTGATGGGATGCTGACTGTGGGACCCTTTTTCCTGCTTGTGCTCCAGACCTGTTCCCCATCCCGCTGCAGCCCCCTGCCCACCTGCCAGGTGCTGGGACAGGAACCTGCCTTTGGCAGGAGAAGGGTTAACAGGTCTACACTGAGCTGTGAGGGGAGGAAGTGCTGCAGGAACCACTGCTCCCTGACAGGCCTCAAACGGAAGTTTTGCAAGGAGAGGAAACCTGGAGCTCGGGGTTTCCCTTCCCTTCAAGGGTGTCTGCCCAGTTTGTGGCGTATCCACTGCTCCGGGCACCCGCTGCAGCTCCAGGAGCTGCCGTGGGCACACGGGTCTGGTGCCAGCCATGAAACACCTGCCATCTCTCAAAGGCTGGACTTGGCCCTGGGTGTGCCAGGAGGCTTCTGGCCTTGGTGGCCACTTGAAGTGATATATCTGTGTCACCAGGAGCGGCTCCACCTGATGGAGGGTGTCCCAGTACCCCACTGGGGTGGCAATGCTCAGCCCTGGGAAACACTGCACAGCGGGATTTTAGGTTTGGAGCTGTAATGTAGTTTCTTGGCTGCGTGTCCGTGTGGGCAGTGTGCTGCTGGAAGTGTTTATTGGTCTCAGTCAGCCACAGCTTGATCCTCCAGTGCTTCACAGCCCAAGCACTTTTGTCCCATCCACATTCCCTGACATCAGTTTATTGCAAAGCCCTCTGAGCACTTCCCACAGTGGGACAGCCCAGGGATGGGACAGTTTGGGGGAGGGGCAGCACCAGGAGCTGGGGTGCTGCTGTGTCCCACCCTTCAGCCCCATTGAGGGGCTGTGCTTTGTGCCAGGAGCATGAGCAGCCACATGGCCCTGGGGCACCCCAGAGGATGGGATAATCTCTTTGGTATCGGCAGTCCCCAGGTCTCCATTGGCGTGGGAGCTCCTCTGGGGCTCAGGGTCTCTGGCCATGCTGTGCCAATGCCCCGTTGTGTCCCCTCCAGCTGTGCCTTAGGCCCTGCCATAACAAGGCAGCCCCTGACATGGGTTTTTCCTCTCCATCCCAGGCCTGGATCAGGGGTATCCGAGCTGGCTCTGTCACATCCTGTGGGAACCATGTGAAGGCCAGCTGCTGCTGGATCGCCTTCAACGCTGAGGCAGCAGGTGAGGCACAAGGGCCCCCAGCACCTCAGGGAGTGGGGTGGATTTATCCCAGTGGTCCCCGTGGGGCTGGGTGGTGGGTCAGGCTCACAGACCCCAGAGACATGAGGGTGAGTGGAGGAGGCTTTCCCTGAGATCCGCCAAAAGTGTTGACAGTCCCACACCTCTTGGCTTGCATGGCAAAGCTGGGTGTTCCTTGCTGTGTCCCAGGCTGCGGGGATTCCTGGAGCATGCCATGGGTGATGGACAGGCTGGTGGGTGGCTGGTGACCCGCTCCTGTGCCCTCTCCTGCAGGTGTGCTGGGCATTGTGCCACTGGAGTGCGAGGATGGGGGCAAGAGGACCATATCTCAGCTCTGCTGCCACTCAGGTGAGTGTCAGATGCCACCTCCTGCCTCCACAGGATGTTTGTCCCTGTGTGGGCTGTGGAGGGGACTCAGGTGCTGAGTCCAAGCCTGGATGGGCTTTCTGCCAGGCAAGGGACATGGGGAGCTGCCAGGGACCATCATCCATGGGCAGGGTTGTACCAGGAGGGGCTCTGCCAGGCTGGAATCAATCCATGTTCCTTCATCTCTCAGGCTGCAGTGAGGCCTGGCTGTGTAGCTCTTCCTCACACCCTTCTAGCACAGCCTTTCCCCATTACTCATAGCACACCCTGAAATTCCCAGTACACCCAGTGCCAGGCTGGAGTTGGCATCACTGCAGCTGTACCTGGCTCCAGTGGCAGGAGGAACAGGCTGGACCAGCAGCTCTGATGTGGGCAGAGCAAGTGCAGCAGGGAAGAGGCAGTGGCAGCATCGCTGCTGGCAGAGGAGCAGGGCTTGGCCCTGCCCAGGCACAGGGAGGGGTGATGCCCACCTCAGGGTGCCCCTCTCCAGGTGTTGGAGCAGCAGTGCCAACCTGAGGGGCACTGACCACCCATTTCCCAAAAACTGCACCAGAGCAGCAAGATGGGAGCCGGTCCCAGCACCACCTTCTTGCGTGTGTGCCCTGGCGCGGCTGCAGGGCTGCGCAGAGTGCCCAGCCTGTGCCACCTTAGCCCCTGGCACCGGTAGCTTCCTTGGGTTGGAAAAGTAGGCAGTGAGCTCTGCTGCTCCCTGGGGAGCGCCTGAGGGGTGGTGCACAGGAGCCAGCGCCACATCCATGGCTTCCTAATGGGATCAGCACGAGCCCTTTGAAGCTGGCTGTGCCAGAGCAACGCCTCCGTGGCACGGAATGGATTTTCTCTCCTCCTGGGTGGATGCAGCCGAGCAAGCTGCCTGCTCTTCATGCCTCCGGGGCCTGTCTCCTGGAAGCAGAAAAGTACACAGTGACCTACTTTTCCGAGCGTGCCAAATGCATCCAAGGGGCTGCTGCTGCTGGTGCCAGCCTTCCTCCCGCCGGGCCCTGCCGCCAGAGCCACCGGGAGCGACCCTGCTGCTGGCATGCTGGGCTGGGGTGTTACAAAGGGAGCCTTGTCCCCAGCATGGCTCCAGCAGGACATGGCACAGACACCCTGGTGCTTGCTGTCCGTGCTGCTCCCTGTGCCTCGTGGGGGTGTTGGGCTTTGGATCAGACCCAGGGATGCCCCTCCAGGACCCCCATCCCTGCCAAAGGGGTGCAAGATCCTGAGGAACAGAGTGGAGGGGCTCAGGCACCCACAGCAAAGCTGAGCCGCCCCAAAACCCCTCAGTGGGGCTGGATCTGTCCCTGGCTGCTGCTCGTGTGTGTGTGTGTAGGAAAGGAATCAGTCTGGGGAAGAACAAAGTGGCAGCCACACTGTCTACAGGGGGACGGTGGGAACAAACCTCTGCCCTTCTCCTTCCAGATGTGGTCACAGACTTTGACTTCTCACCCTTTGATCAGCTCCTGCTGGCCACAGGCTCTGTTGATGAGACGGTGAGTGCTCGGTGACAGGGGTCCCAAGGAGACACCTCGTGACCCCCAGGGTGTCTGCAGGATTCACTGCAGAGCTGGAGTGATGGGACTAAGAGAAGCATGGGGTGGAAGGTGCCAGCTTGGGGAGAGCAGACTGGGACATTCCCAGATTGTAGGGGACAGAGCAGGTGGTGTCAGACAAGGCTCAGCCTTCTCCCATCTGGGATCTGATCCCACCGAGCTGCAGCAAGGGTCACCTGGTGTCCTCAGGGACCAAAGCCTGGCTGGGAAAGCAGCAAGTGCAGGTGGAGCCAGCACCCAGCTGGGTCCTGCTCACCTGCCTGGGGACTGACCACCCTCCTCTCCTGGGGCTGCAGGTGAAGGTGTGGCGCCTGCCCAAGAGCGGCCAGGACGTTCCCAGTGGCGCTGGGCTGACCCTGGGGCCTGGGGGAGCCCCGGTGGATGTGCTGCAGTTCCACCCCACGGCCGACGGTGTCCTGGCCAGCGGCGCAGGGAAGAGAGTCACCATCTGGGACATGGGGCAGCAGCAGCCCCTGACAGGTAGGCAGGGCTGTGACTGCCCATGACACGTCTGCACCGTGTGTCTGCACCGTGTGTCTGCACCAGTGCTTGGGCCTGAGTTCTGACCTCAGTGTCACCCAACAGGCAGCTCAGGTGGCTTTTTGGACAGGGCACCACAGCCCCTTGTGCCTGTGCACCCCTATGCTCTCATGCAGTGCTGTGAAACACTCCAGTACTGCCCGAGGCGTCCGTAGCACCTTTGCTGGAGACCCCTCCTGGTGACAGGTCCCTCTCCCTGCATGTCCCAGGGCGTGGGTTGATGTGGGTGCTTGCTGACCAGCCTTGCCCAGACCTCAGCCACCCTGACGGGGAGAGGAGGTGGGTGGCAGCACAGGCCTGTGGCTTTCCCAGGGCTCCTGCTCTTTGTATCCAGCTGCCAGCAGTGCAGGAATGCTCCCTACACAGGACACAGCGGTATCCCCCTGGGTCCTGGCTGCCACCAGCCTTTTGGAAAGGCCAGATAATTTCTCCTGGGAAATATTCCGGGTGGGAGTGTGATGGCTCCTGCCCTGTCTGCAGGAGGGACCCTGCTTGACCCATGCTTGATCCCTGACCCTACTTTCGCCCCGCAGTCCTAGACTCCCACGGGGACCAGCTGCAGAGCCTGACCTGGAAGCGAGACGGCTGCCTCCTCGGCACTTCCTGCAAGGTGAGCAGCGCCCAGGAGTGACCTGGCTGTGGCGTGGCGTGGCATGGATGGGCTGTCTACCAGCTGCTGCATGCACCCTGATCCTGGGGGGCACCCATGTCATAGAATCCCAGAATGGTTTGGGTTGGAAAGGACCTTAAACTCACCTTGTCCCACCCTTCTACCATGTGCAGGTACACCTTCCACTAGTCCAGGGTGCTCAGAGCTCCATCTAACCTGGCCTGGAACACTTCCAGGCACGGGGAGCATGGAGGGGCTGGAAGTTTTGAGGTGGGAAAGGGCAGGAGCGGGGTCAGCGAGCCCGCGGGGAGGCGGGCAGGGAGCAGCACTAGATGGCGCCGGCCGCTCGCTGCGGGACGCNGCGGGCGAGGCGACGGTGCAAATGAATGTGCAAGGGGAGTGTGCAAGGGGAGTGCGCGAGCCACGAGCCCTCCAGGCCGTGCCCGGGCACTCGGCAAGCAGGTGTGAGCACAGAACCCTGGGCTGGGAGCGCAGCCCGTCCCGTGCCGAGGGACAGCGAAGGGTGTGCGGGGGGAGCCCCGCGGTGCGGCCCAGGGGGAGCCCGGAGCCCGGCCCAGCGTGCGGAGCTGCGGGATGAATCGGGCACCCAGCTCGTGGCTGCAGCCCCGTGCCGAGCGTGCGGGTTGGGCTCAGGGGGTACAAGCCCAAGCCGTGCCAGCTGGGGTGTAGATCAGCCCCAGTGGGGTGTGGCTCTGGCTGGCACAATGAGGGCTCCCCAAGCAGCACCCTCGCAGCAGGGCTGGCACCCGGCACCCTCCTTACTGCCTCTGTGCCCCGCCAGCCTTGCCAGAAGGGGTCCCATGCCCCATTTGGCAGAGGGGTGCCGGGCAGGAGAAGGCTCTTTCCCCTGCAGCGCTGTCAGGATGACATGTGAAGGTCAGGCTCCAGTCCTGGCTCTACTTTGGAGGCTTTCTCCTTCTCTGGGAGCACTTCTGAGGGTGTCAGGGTCCTGATGAGGCTCTGGGGGTGCTGGGGGTGCACGCCTGTCCACGATGTGGGAGGACACAGTACAAGCCATCCATGGAGACTGGCACTGCCGGCAGGAGAGTGATGGGCAGGAAGGGGAGGGTGGCTCGCTCCAGCCTTCTGCCTAATGCATCCTGACATTCTGCTGGCCCTGAGGTCCTTAACCCTCCTCTATTTTCTTTTATCTCACCAGGACAAGAAACTGCGGATCTTTGACCCCCGAGCCAGCCCAGCTGCCTCCCAGGTACAGTCCCCTCTGGATGTGCTGCAGGCAGCCCTGCCTGACCCATTGCCTGCAGCGGGGTGGGCTTTGGTTCCCAAACCATCCCAGCCCTGGCTGGGCTTGGGAGAGGTGATGTGGAGGCAGGGGCTGAGGGCAGGGGGAACAGGGCTGTCCCCTTAGCCCTGCTGGGGTTTGGCAGGGGGGCCCCTGCCCTCCCACCAGGCTGGGGAGCACCCCTGGTCACCGGCATATGCCAGGCGAGCCCTGGGCCTGTGAGGGCTCTGGGCTCCCGGGCTCTGCAGGCTCCTGGGCTCTACCCTGCCCTGCAGGAGCTGGACCAAAGGCTCTTAGGGACGAGGACCCGCCAAGAGTAAGGGCTGGGCGGCCGGATCGCACAGCTCAGCAAATAACAGTGATTAGGAAATAAGTAGAGAACTTAAGCCTTGACGTCAAGTTCAAACAGCCTCTTATTAGAGGTTTCCTGTGGCTTGAGGGCTCTGGCTGCAGAAAGCGGCTGGAAGCCTTTGGGAAGGGAGGGATGCAGTGGAGAGCAGGGTGAGGTGGCTGCAGTGGACTCTGTCATTTATGGTGGGTCTCCTGCTGCTGTGGACTCAGGAAGCCGATGGCCTCTGGTGACAGTGCTCGGGCACAGTGGTGACCCTGGGCACTGACAGGAGGGGCTGGAACTCCAGTGCTGCACCAGGACTTCCCAGCTGCTCCTGCACATAACCCAGGTGCTGAGCTCCCCTAAGGCCCCTGGGTTCTTCCTGCGATGCAAATGGTGCCCTGACCCTTCAGGCAGCCTTATAAACACCCCACCACAAAAAATAAACATAAACCCAGCGGTGACACGTGCAGATGAGCCAGGGCAAAGTGCTCCCAGCACTCCAGCGGCCGCCGTGACTCTGTCCCGCTCCAGCTGCCACTCAGCATGGCTGGAAGATCCCACTCTCCACTCCAAAACTTATCCACCGCCAGCCCCAGTGCTCCCCTCCCCTCCTGGCCCCCCTTCTCCCCCTGCCAGACCTGTCGGCTTGTCTGACGGCGGAGCTGTGAGTGCGATGGGCTCGAGCCAAGTCTCCTGGGGAGGGTGGACTCTGTCTCGCTGAGCTATTAAAAATAATGTGTGAATGATGGTGGCTGTTCAAAGCAGGCAGTTCACTTCCCTCCGCTGCCGTCTGATCCAGCCCGGGGCCGGCACTCCCGTTTGCCAAGAGAAATATGCACCTTCACTGCCGCGGCCCTGCCCCGGCCAGCTCGCAATGGATGGAGATGTTTAGTCTTGGAGAAGTGCTGTGCTGAAGGGGAAAACTTTAAAATGCCATAAATCCTCTGGAAGTTCACGCAGGGCTTGCTTAGCCAAGAGGAATAACGCTCCTGGGTTTTGTTCTCTTCTTTTTTCCCCATTGCTGGAGGGCTGGGTTAGTTGGAAAGGTTCCTTCTCCCCCCGGGCCAGCGCGGTTACAGAACCGGGTGGTGCTGGGGCCGCCATGCAGTGCCAGCACCTCACAGGCTTCCCGGCTTTGAAGTTGTCTGGTTTTTTGCAGAGGTGAGCTGCAGGATGGGTTCTCCAGCTGGGCTGGCCGCCGCAGCGCCATGGGCTGGGTTTCCTCACAGCCAGTGCAGGGGTCCCACCGCCAGCTCACCCCGGTCCCTCTGTGGTGCTGAAAGCCGACCCCAGGCTGATCCTCAGACTGGGCTTCTTAATTTGCCAAGCCTGCCTCATTAAATGCTCCTTTTTTTAGTGCAGGGGAAAAGAATGAGAAGGAGCTAAAATAAGAAGCTCAGGGAGGAGGGGTCACTCCTCCTGATACCTGGTGCTGCTCTCAGGTACCGTGGATGCAGCTGGGACCGAGGGTGGGTGACACAGAGGACGACTGGCAGGCTGCCCACACCCTGCGGCTGTGCCCCCGCCGGGGCCTGACCCCCCATTCCTGGCTACGCCCGTGGCAGCTATTTTAAGCATATCCCAGCAGCGGGCAGACGTGTGTGACGCAGCGTGGCCGGGCTCTGGCTGACCCCGTGGGGTGCCTGGTATGTACCCGGGGCCGTGATTTCCCTTGGGAGAGCAGTGGCCTCATCCTGCTGGATCCCCGTCCCCTTGTTGCAGCCTTTGTGAGCGTCAGGGCTGTGCTCACAGCCTGTTGCTGCTCTCTGTGCCTCCTCAGGGCCCCAGCCTGGCAGTGGAGATGCCAGGGCCGCCCTGGGTCCTGCCGTGTTGCCCACTGTAGCCGTGCTCCCGCTGCCTGCCTGGGTCCAGGTCCAAGCACCACTGTCCTTCCAAAGAATTCCGTGATTCCTGTGCTCTGTCTTATCCCTCCCAAGGTCGCGCTGCCCCAGCTGCCTGTCCTCCCCTCCCACAGGGGCTGGTGGTCGCCCTCCTCGCCTTGACCCTCCCCCTGGAAGCGAGTCACATCCTCTTCCTAGCGGCTTCGGCTCTGCCGAGGCTCAGTGTCGCTGTTCCCGCCCTCGCCCTCCTGTAATCGCTGTGCAAACCCCACCAAATGTCCCTCGCGTGTCCCTCGAGCCCTGCCTCTGCCCTTGGTGGGAGGGCACACAGGGTTGAGCAGGGAGTCGGAGCACCGGGAAGGTGCCCATTCCCAGCTCATGCCTCACCATGGGTCACCAGCACAGTGCAGGGCAGTGATTCGGGTATGCCGTGGGCTACTAAAGTGGCATCTCTGCTTGCCCAGTGCCCTGGCCACTTTCCCCTGCGTACAGAGCCCACGGGCCGCATCCTGTTCCCCACACGCGGGTGCGAGGGGCTGTGTGTGCGTCCGGCCAGCACCTGGCTCCCGGGACAGGCCCGGGACAGTGGGGCTGCGGGGCTGCCGCGGACTGCGGCCAGTGTGGGATGAAGAGGAGCCGGCTCCTTTCTCACGAGAAACTTCCTCCGCCGGCGTTTGGGCAGGGGCGGGGGCGAGGGAACGGCCGCGCTCACCGGGCCAGCGCCCGCCCCGCTCCCGCCGTAATGAGCTGTGCTAATGAGCGGGGCCGGGACCGAGGGCGCCTGGGGACAGCTGCAAGAGTGTCCCCGGGGGTTTGTCCCCGCCGTGGGTTTGTCCCCCCAGCCCGTGGGCTGTGCCGGGGGCACAGTTCAGTGATGGGGGGCAGCCGGGGCTCACAGCCCAAGCACAGCCGGTGCTGTCCCAGCCCTACTCAAGGTCCCAGGAGGGGAGAGGGACTCCAGCCCCTGTCCCAAACCATAGCCATCATCTCATGGGCCACATCAGCCCTGCTGCAGTGGGAGATACACCATGGAGAGGGTCCCTGGGGGCAGTGTGGCCATGGTGGTAGGGTGATGCTGTGGTGAGGTGAAGATCCAGGCTGGGGTGATGTGGCTGTGCCCACAGCCAGAACTCCGTGGACCCCGACACGTCACCCCTGCCCAGGATCCAGCTGTCAGCCCAGGGCTGGCTGGGGACCCCTTGTCATCATCAGGGGAAGGCGCATCAGGATGTAGAGAGGCTTTAACCTTCCTCCCACTGCCCCATCATCACGGTATCCCACGCTGGGGTCACCCCGGGGGTACCTGACTCCCAGCCTCGGCAGCGGCTTCCTCCGGGCTGGGGGAAGGTCCACAGCATCCCACATTCCCAAGGAGACCGTGGGAAGCTTTGAAAAAGTTGGCCTGACTCTGGGCTGCCTATTTATAGCACCGCACACTCGGCGCTCTCATGCTTCTGTTCCCCAGCGTAGCTGCACGGGACTGTTTATATTTCCTCTGCTCCGCTTCCCCCTCGGCCGTCCTTCCCAGGAATGCCGCTTGGTATGGCAGACATGGGGAAGTCGAGGAGGATTCGGAATGAGCCAGAGGCATCTCAAGGAGTGTGGGTGTGCGGTGGCACTGGCTCACCCTCGCCTGGGTGCCCGTCCCTCCCGCTGGGAATGGCCTCATCAGCTCAGCCCCACACAGGTTGCCATCTCCGTTACTGGGGGCTGGGGCTCCTCAGGGTGTTCTGGAGCAGAGGGCAAAGGTGTTTTGGAATTTGATAGCAGCCTCATAGCAGGGTTTGTGTGGCCGGTGGCTGCAGGAAAAGGGGACAGGCAGTGGAGGAGGGGTGGGTGGGTGTGATGGGTGCCGGGTGCTGCAGCCAGCCCAGCCCCATGGCCAGCGAGTCCCCCCTCTCCTGCCCAGGGAGGGAGGTCCTGCTCCCATACCAGCCTTGTGTCCGGGCATCTGTGCGTAGTGGGAGCCCACTCTGCTTCCTGCCCTTGCTGGGCCCACAGCAGCTTCTGGGACATGGCCTCACCAAGCGCAGGAGGGCTTAGATGGAGCAAGCGGGCTGTGCTGGCAGTGGGGGGAGAGGCTGAGCCTGGCAGTGCCCAGCTCTCCAGGGCACAGCGGCACCATGGCGAGGCTGCCCTGGCCAGTGGGATCAGGGAGATGGCGTGAGCAGGAGGAGACTAGTCCTGGTCCCTGCCCACTGTGACACAGACACCGCACACCGGGCAGAGGGCAGGGCCAGTGCTGGCATCCTGATGGCTACTGGGGCATCCTCGGGGGCAGCTCCTGGTCTCCTTGAACTCCAGGCAGAGACCAGGAGCAGGGCTGGCCCGGGAGAGGCTGCTCTGTTCTCCTGGTTACCTCTGGAGTAACTGGGATTTGGCAAGGGAAAGAGATCACTCACATTCTTGTTTGGAGAGGAGGATTTGGTGCGTGGTTAACCCTCTCAGCTCCCAGGAAGCTGTTCCTGCTGCCACCCACAGCACTGCGAGGTGTGGAAGGTGCAACACTTCCCCATGTGCAGGGACCCAGGGTGGGTGTCTGTCCCCAGAGTCCCCCACAGTGCCCTGGCCGGGGGAAACCCCTCCTGCCCTGGCACCCACTCAGGGATAGCTCAGCCTGGCACCGGTGCCTCCTGTGCCCACGCAGATCCCGCTGCCGGGGCTGCTTCCCACGGGGATCAGATGTCCGTGGGCTGTTAGCCATGCTCATGGGCTGTTAGCCACAGGCAGGGCTGAGCTGTCCCAGCACTGCCAGCCACGGGGCTTCTGCCAATAGCAGAGCTTTGACCCTCCGGCCACCTCCTGTCCGTTCAGCCCCATGGCTCTGCCCTGGGCTCCTACCTCCGTCTCTCCCTCCCCTGCATCCGGCTCAGGGTGACGGCTCCCGGCGAGACAGCGATCGCCTGGGAGCCGGAGCAGCCTTGGCTTTGTGTGGGGCTCTCCCAGGCAGCCGTGGAGCTGAAGTGGCCGCTCCTTTTGGGCAGCTGTTCCCAGCTCCCCGACCCCACCACATCGCTGCCAACAGCTGCGTCCGACACGCCGGCCCTGGGCCCCCCACAGCCCCCTGGGCTGCTCGGGGAGAAGGGCTGGGGACCGCCATGGGTACCAGCACCTTACCCCAGCCTGTGCTGCGATGGGTTGAGCCTGGGAGAGGGACGGTGCTGGAAACTCTCCCCATGCAACCGATCAGGCTCTGAGGAGGGGGCACAGGCTCCCCCCGGCCTGGGCTGCACAAAACCGGCTGTGCTGGACACATGCAATGGGCGGGAGGAGGCTGGGCTGCCTGGGCACTGCCGGGGAGCTGGGAGGCTTTCTTGGATCCCCGCAGGCTGGCCCAGGGCTAGTGGGCTCCTTGCAGCCTGCCGGGGGAACAGGAGATTCGGGAGGGACACCCGTCCCCCGTGCTGTGGCTGGTTCCCTGCGCCAGGGGCACGGGAGGTTCCAGCATCACTCCAGGAAGGGTGCCAGGGTCTCTGCCCAGCTCTGCCAGCCCCAGGGGTCCACAGCAGCCCCACGGGTGTCCCAGGGCTGAACCACACCAGTGTCCACCCTCAGTGCCAGGCCAGACCACCCCGTCCCTGCCAAGACCCTCCGCACCAGGGGAGCTGCTGTCCGCACGCTCACCTCTGGCAACATCTGCACAGGCTGAGCACGGAGCAGCCCAGCCTCCCGCATACTTGCTGTCATACGTACAGCTCAGCCGGGATGGAACTAATGCAGAAAACATGGCCCTGCGCTGCAGCCGGCACGCCGTGGGCTGGGAGCGCCGCGGCAGCACCCTGCCCTCCGCCAGCCCTGCCACCACCGGAGCTGCCACCACCGCCAGGGGCTCCGGGGCACCCGCGGGACCCAGGGCCGTGGAGCCGGCGCCGTCGGTTATGGGATCTGCAGATGCTGAGCTCTGGCTGCCACAGCCACACGGCTCAGGTGCAGAAGTGCTCTCCTGGCTGACGCGCGGGCTGGCCCCGGTTCCTGGAGTTTCCATCCCTCTTGGCACTGATCCTGGGTCATGTTCCCTTCTCCAGGTCCTTTCCCTGCCGGGCGCTGGGTCCGCTGCCAGCGTGCTGGTGGTGGGGGCCAGGCCCCTCCTGCCCCACATCCTGCCCCTGCGGCTGGGAGCGCCGGGCTCAGCTCGGCCAGCGCTGCCTCTTCCAAGTGAGCTGTGTTTGTGCTGGCAAGGCAGCTGGCGTGACGGAACCAGGGCACGACAAGTTTGGCACCGTGCTCCTGCTCCCACCTTGGCTTCTCCAGAGAGTGGAATCTCTCTGGCGCTGGAGGCTGCTCCAGCAGGGCTTCTCCACTGAGGGGGTGGGGCATGCGACACCTCCGTGCCCCCTCCCTGGGTGGCAGAGTCTCGCTGGCGGTCACAGCCTGGCTGTGGCCGGTGGTCACAGTGCTCACACGGAGCTGGATGCAGCTCATGGGTGCCTCCGTGGGCACCCTCAGGGCCACCCCACCCCTCCTGCCCCACGCCTGGTTGCCCTGCCCTGCGCAGAGGTCCCGGAAGCGCCGTGCGGGGTTTGGCTCTGGCAGAGCCGTCCGCTTTCCCTGCCAGCTCCGAACTCGTTCGCAGCCAGTTCTTGGCGCTCCTCAATGAGAGCGAGGGGCTGCGAGCGCTGCCTGTGCCGCGGGCCAGGGCTGGCTGCCGGCTCCCGCTGCGGCACCAGGAACCGCAGGGCCCATCTGGGGACCACATGGGAGCCGGGAAGCACCCGCTGACAGCCCCGTGAAATCTTTTCCCTTCCCATCCTCAGCACGACCGGGATCGGGGCAGGATGTGGGTTGGGGGTCCCAGCCCCACAGGGAGCCCAGGGGAGAGGTGGAGCAGGGTGCAGGGGATTAGAGCAGTCTGGGGAACGTGGCCAGGCTCAGTTTGCCGTGTGTTTCGGTAGCATCTGGGCACACATGGGGCACCCAGCTCCTGGAGCCAGGATTCAGCATGGATAAGGAGCCTGGAGATGCAGCCAGCGATGTAAGTTCCTCTGTCATCGTGGCCATGGCTGAGCCTCCTCTTGTGCCTGTGGCATGGAGCAGCTTCCTCGCAGCACTCTGTCCCCCTCACCCCGGGTGACCGGGTGTGGGGAGAGCCCTGGGGAGCCGGGAGCCATCCCGTGCCCCTTGACACTCACGTTTCCTGCTGTCACCCTCCACTCCCCGCTGGGAGCCGGGCCAGCTGCTCCACGAGGCAACCACGCTGGCATGGGGGGGAGTCAGGGCTGTCACCACTTACGGGCTCTCCCCACTGCACTGTCCCCATGGCAGCTCTCAGCAGAGCCAGGAGCCAGCACTTGGCTCCACATGCTGGGCCCCGGGGCAGTTCACAACCACGGCTGGTGAAGCACACGGCCCCTCAACGTGTCCAGTGTGGCTGGCAGCAATACTGACAGCCCTGTCTGCTGTGCCTTGCAGAGTGTCCCGGGACACGACAACAACAAGGACTCCCGGCTGCTCTGGATGGGCTCCAGCGATTGCCTCATCTCCGTCGGGTTCAGCCAGGTACGGTCCTCACTAGGGAGATGGCCCTGGCACTGCTGGGGTGTTCCAGCCCTGCTCCCTGTGACTGCTGTGCCAAAACACCCCAAGTGCTCTTTGGATGTCCTGTCCCCCATGAAAGCAGGAGGTCTTCTCGTCAGGTGCCCTGGCCCTTGCTGGGATGGCAGAAGGTGGCTGGCGAAGGCGGTGGCACCATGGGGCTATCCAGGCAGCCCCAGTGCCCACTGATGCCGTGTCTGTGTCCCTGCAGATGCGGGAGCGGGAGGTGAAGCTGTGGGACACACGGAAGTTCAGCGGGGCAACGCTCACCACGGCACTGGACACCTCTCCCGGGTAGGGATAAGCACTCGCTGTGAGGTGGAAGGACAGGCGGTGGGAATTTCATGATCAGGGACCCATGGGGAGTGTGGTGGCAGAGCAGGAGGTGGCACAGAGCTCCTGGCACCAGCAGCACTCAGCCACAAAGCTGGGGACAAAGCTGGGGACAGTGCAGCTGCATCCGCATCACCATTTGGGTGAGATGAGAGTGCAGAGGCAGTGCTGGGGAAGGCACAGAGGTGTTTGGTGGTGCTGTGGTGGGTGGTGGCACTGCTGGAGACAGTGCCTGAGGTGGCTGCTGGCCGGGTGGGCTCAGGCACTGGGGCAGCACCACAAGATGCCGCGGGTGAGTGAATCCCTTTGGCGCTGCTGGAGCGCTGGAGCAGCTCAGCCCTGGCCTCCCACTCATGCAGTGCTTTGTGCCGTGGTGCCGTGTGGCTGCCCAGCCAGCCATGGCCGGGCTGGCGCTCACCAGGCACCCCCTGGGGACGTGGAAAAGGAGCTTTGGCGGCATAAGGGGTCAGTGCCCCTTGTCACGGCACGATGGAGCCGCCTCCTGTCTGCAGGGCACTGCCAAGGTCAGGAACACTCCGGTTAAACCCGGCCTGGTCTCTCCCACACTGCCCAGCAAGGTGGCCTGGCGTCACTGTGTGGGCGAGGAAGTGGGAGGAGGAGGAGTCTGTGCCTTCATGCCACCAGGGTCATGGGGGTTTGGGTCACAGTTGGGAGGTACTGGAGGCCACCAGCTCTTCCCAGGGCTGCTGGCAAAGCTCTGGCATGCTGGACCCTCACTGTGTGCCGGGCTGGGATGCTGGGGCAGGCTGGGTGATCGGCAGCCAACACAGGGCCTCTAGCGAGGGGCTGAGTGAGCTGTGACAGCCCCTTGGCTGCCCTGCCAGCATCCCCCATGCCAGCTTTGGGCTGGTGCTGGCATCAGCCAGGACAGCCAGGAGGGGAGAGGACCAGCCGTGGGCATGGTGGGGCGGTGCTGGTGTGGTGGGAGCAGGCAGAGAGGCTGCCGGAGCATTCCTTACCCTCCTGCCAGCTCCTGGGGGTGCAGCTCCCAGCTCTCCTGCTCGCCAGCTCTGCCAGCACAGTGGGCAAAGGCCATCAGCCATCATCAGTGTCCAGTGAACGCTCCCAGCGGAGGCCAAGGCACACAGAGTGCTGCAAGGGGACGCCTTGGGGTCCATTATTGCTCTTGGCGGAGAATCCAGTGCGATTTACCCCGAATCTTCACTGGGCCAGGGCGAGCCGGCCGGGCTAAATGGGATGCAGGCGCGGCTGCGCTCGGCCCCCTCAGCACAGGCTGCAGTTATTTTGGCTGCCGGGTTTATCGGCGCAGGAATGCGGCTGGCGGGCGCTGCCTGCGCGTCATGCCGGGGCCCTGCCGGCCCGCGGCTGCGTGGCGGGGCCAGCCGAGAGGGGCTGGGGGCGGGGGGGGTGAGAGGGGACCCCCCCCGCCGTGCTGGGGAGGTGCTTTTTTTAGGCAGCCACGCCGGGGCCACGGCGCTTCCAGCCCCAACCGCTCCCGCCTGTAAATCTGACTGAGATGACAAATGGCAGAGGGGGATTTGGGCTGGCTCCCGGCGGAGGTGCCGAGCGGGGGCCGTGCTTTCCCTCCGGCGGAGCCATCCCGAGCTGGGCCGCGACGCTCAGGAGCCGTGGAGCCGTGGCAAGGGCACGGGGTGGATGGTCTTAGGGTCACCAGATGCCCCTGGAAGCACTGCTTGGGTCAGGCTTAGAACTGGGGGACAGGGACTCAGTCTCCAGGGATGATGGAGCAGCAGTGGGGCTCGCTGTGGATCTCCGGCGTGGCCGTGGGTGCCCAGTGTGAGGCACGGAGATGCATCGGGCAGCGCAGCGGTGCCGTGAGCGGGGCGTGGGGAGCTGCAACAGCAGCAGCAGCAGCAGCAGCTCGTTGAGGCTCTTTGAGGAAGCAATCAGTGGGCGGGCAGGAAACTCATACCATTCATTACTGACGCCAGGCCGGCAGGAAGGGGAGTCCGCATCCCCACCGCATCCCCACCGCGCCCGCCGAGCCGGCACCACGCGTCCCTGTGGCACCCCAAAGCAGGGCCATGGCGTGCCCCAAGGTGGGGGTCACCCCAGTGTGCGCACCCCAATGCCCACAGCCACACCAAATCCTTCAGGCTGGTTGTGCCCCTATCCAGCATCCCTGGGGAAGAGGGCAGAGAGTGGGAGGCACCAGCCCCATGCACCCACACATCAGCATGTGCCTTTTGGGGGTTCTTCTTCCTAAATCCTGAGCAGGGGAGATATTTCCGACCACACAAACCGCATTTGCAAAGAAGCACCCCAAGTGTGCCAGGGCTGTGCTCAGGAGCTGACCCCGCCCATGTCCAGACTCTGAGGGAACGGGAGGTGGGAGGTGCGGGTGGCCCCGGGCCCTCTGTGCGCCCTGGTCCTCAATGTGCCGCCCCCGGGTACCTGCTGTTCCTTCGGCTCGGGTTTTGTCCCCCCTGGCCCCCTTTAATTAGATCAAGGAGCAGCGGGGCAGGAGCCAGGAAGGGGCCTCAATAGGTTATTGTTGCCCTAAATTGTAACCAGCACTGGTGGGGTTGGGTTACCGGCTCCGACTCGGGGTCACCGACCAGACCCCGCTGCTCCGCGCCCGGCGCAGCCCTGCCCAGGGACGGTGCTGCCACCGCCATGGTGACGGGAGAACAGCGGCTTCCTTGTGTCACCGCCTCTTCTGGTGTCCTGAAAATGTCCCCAGGGAGGCTGGGGGTGCCGCGGCCAGCTCAGGGCTATGGCTGGAACGGTAGGGATGAGGTGCCCGGGTCAGCTGAGGTCCCAGGGAGCCGTGTCCCCGTGGCGTGTGCCAGCAGAGGGCAAATCCCTGCAGGGCAAGATGGTGATGGGGCTGAAGGATGGAGACAGCTGGATCGTCACCACCTTTCAGGTGCAAAGTCTGAAAGAGCCGGGAGGTACCAGAGCCGGAACCTGCCTGCAGCAGGGAGTTGGCACAGCAGGATGTTTGTGGAGGGATTTGGGGCTCTTTGGCTCCCCCAGCATTGGTGCAGGACATGGAGGGGCCCAGGTGATTCTCTGGGGACACTGCCCAGAGGCGCTCGGTCTCTAAAACCCTGCCCCTACCTCAGCCAAAGCCTGTGGCTGAGCTGAGCCAGCTCCTGGGGTCAGGCTTGCAGCCCTGGCATCTCCCAGCTCCAGCCCTCGTGTGCACCAGGGCACCCGACCCCACCGAGGCACATGTCCCCACTGTCACCCTGCCACCTCTCCTCAGGCACCAGCTGCAATGGGACCTCAGTGGCTGGTCCTGCTCCCATCCCGCCTGGCACCCTCTGCACTGCTTTTTCCTTGTGCTTAGCAGCCCTTTTGGGTCGTGGTGGGTGTTTTGGGAGTCTCTGACAACCCCCAGCCCGGCAGTAAGAGCCCTGAGCAGGACAGGTCCATTCCTGTCCCCATCCCTATCCCTGTCCCAGTCCCCGTCCCCTGCCGATCCCAGAGGTGTCTGCGTTGATACGTGCTTGCCATCAGTGGGAAAGGAGCTTTTCCTGCCCCGGCTTGGCTGCCACCCTCAAGGGTCCTCTCAAGGTCCCTCTCCCACAAGGAAAGGGAGAGGCCACCCCGCCCCACCAGGTGTCACGCCAGTGGGACTCATCCCCCTGGGGCTGCTGGGCAGCTACATGAAGGGGTTAAGGCGGGGCAACCGCCCAGCCCATGTCGCCTGTCCCGTAATTCCCCTGGGTAAAAATAGCCCAGCGCTGGGGCGGGATGGCAGCGCCGAAATCACTCCCAGATGGGCCATGGCCTCGGCGGCCAGACGGTGCTCCCGGCCTCCGCAGCTTTCCAGGAAGCTGATGAGCTCCAAAGCTCTTCCTGGCAGCGCTGGGGGCTCTGTGATGGGCACACGCCTGACCTCCCCCACACTGAGCAGGCATCCGGACCCCTGGCACCGAGGCATGACCCCTCGGGTCTCTGCTCCAGACGTGGGGACCTGGGGGAGCCAGGAGACCCAACCATGGGGCCATGCTGGGGGCAAGGGGTGATTTTTTAGGAGGCTGGGGTCCTCCAGCCTTGCCACGTCAGGGTGCAGGCAGGATTTGCCCCGGTAAAGCCAGCGGCTCCTCCCGTTGTGGCTCCCTGCCGAGCCCCCATCCTGCCGGTGGCTCTGGCCGGGGCTCTCGCTTACGGGCCCCGCTGGATCGCACAGCGAGAGGGATTTTTTTTGGGTGCCTTTCAGGGGGTTTTGCAATTCTTCCCGGCGCTGATTCAGCTCGCAGGAATTAGCAGCGCCGCACGATGTGCCGCTCGAAGCCGCTCTTGGCTCGCGACGGGGCTGGCAGTGGCCAGGGGAATTTTGTGCTGGGATTCAGGAAGCCACAGGGGCTGGGCAGTCCCATTTTGGGCACTGCTGCTCTCCCGCAGGGCTGCCAGGGTGCAGACATGGGTGTGGGTGGGGGCGAAGCCCTGCCCTGGCTGCAGTGTCCCCATCACCTCCGTGCCAAGGCTGAACCCTGCTGCCCCCCTTGAGCAGCTGACACCCTAAAATCCTTGGCTCGGGGTGTCCCAGGGGTGCTGCACCTGCCAAAGCTGAGCCCCCACTTTTCTTCTGCCCTCCTGGCATCTCCACTGTAGCTCCATCACTCTGGAGTTGCTGGAAGCCCCTCCAGAGCAATGGGACCAGCTGAGGTGCCAACGGGGTCCCCAGCACCCACCTGGCATGGCGGGGGAGTCCCCTGCACACCTCCAGGTAATTGCAACCCGGGAAATCAGCTTCTTTAGGGGAAGGGCACATCTTGAAGGCAAAGGAAGGGGGAAGGGAGGGGGCAGGAGGGGCTGGAGGGCTCCTGAGGCCGGTGCCGACGCAGGGACACGCCAGGGGCTGGCCCAGGCTCGGGGGGCTGTGGCGGCGGCCGGCCGGGGGCACTCGGCGCGAGGCCGCGGCTCCGCCAGGGACTTTTCTTCTCTCCTCCTCGCGAGGCTGGAAAATATACAAAGCTCGCAGTGAAAATATTTACACAGCAGCAATTTTGGGAGGAATTTGGGATGTTAATTTGAAAAATCTGTGGGGAGAGGACCACAATGGGCCCT
>VZRN01000424.1:113737-127842 GCA_013397935.1 Dasyornis broadbenti
TCCCGGTGCCGCCGCGGGTGACGTCAGGAGGTTGGGCTGGGCTGTTTGTCCCGCAGCTGGTCCCGGAGCCATCTGGCAGGCGGGGAGGGATGAAGTAAGGCTGGATGATGCGCAGGGCAGGGGATGATTTGAACCCCGTGGCCTCTGTTTTGGGAACACCTCCTCAGCGCCCGAGGTGCGGGCAGCGCCCTGGGGGTAAAAACGCCCAGAGAGTCGGGAAAACTCCCCCCTCCCTTGCCCTGACTCATCCCGGCACTCGCCAACAACAACGGGAGGACACGGCTGACCTTCCCGCTCCTCCGCAGGGGACACGCTGCGCTGCCCACACCCCTGTGGTGTGATGGGCAGCGCCTGCCAAGGTGCTCAGGGCTCCACAGAGCTTTTAGTTGTTATTTTAATTATTTTGGGTTTTTTTTTTACAAAAAGACACCCTTCTGATCTGCCTTACAAAAGAGATGTACACAAACCTGTACTAAAAAAAAGTTTTCCCAGAAGAAATGGGAAATAACGGTGTATAAATATTCTCTCTGAGTTCTTAAAGCTTCAATTCCCGGTTTGCCTGCTCAGCGCTTCCTTTGGCCTGGGGAGGCCCGAGGGTCCCAGCTCCTCGGCCAGGCCATGTTGCTCACATCAGCTTCCAGGGAGTCGAGTCATGGGCCATGCTCCACTAAAGGACCCTTGTTACCAGCACGTGGGCGTCCCTCAGCCGAGTCACAGCAGCTTTCTCTTTATCAGGAGCTTTAAAAAAGCCCCCCAACGCCCAAATTAACCCCCTCTTCTCTTGCGCTACCCACGTTCTAGGTAGAGTCACAGAAATCAAGGCACAGAGCAGTAAAATTTGTGTCTCATCCCGAAGTGTGGCAGCCTCTTGGAAATTGCACGTTGTGGGACTGGGGGGGTTTCTGCCTCAATTCAGTCAGCTCCTTGGCAATCTGTATCCCAGAGGGACATGGCCAGGTGCTGCTGCTGGAGCTCAGCCCTCCTGTGTCCAAGGCTCTGGCAGCCCTGTGGGTTCAAAAGTAAGAGGGTTTGAGCCCCGGGGTGTTGTTGTTGCTTGGGTAGTGCGACTGCATGAGCGGCACCTCGCACTCAGAGCCACCGGAAAGCATCGCCGTCTCTGGCACCTTGCAGCCGTGGCCGCTCAAATCCCCATTTTCCAGGCAGGCTTTCACCCCTTCCAGCTCCAGCGGGCCGGCGTCCACCCCAGCGCCGGCGTGCGCCTTGGCCCGGCGGTGCCGGCGGTAGTACATGGCGGCGGTGACCACCACCACCAGCAGCAGCGCGGCGGCCAGCGCAGGGACGAGGATCAGGGCGAGGTTGGGGTCCTGGCTCTGGGTGACGGGGGAGTGCTGCTGAAGGCTGAGGGGCAGCGTCTGTGCCTCGGCACAGTGCTCCTCCTTGGGGACCTCCCCCAGCGGCCCAATGCAGACACGGTAGGTGCAGTTGGGTTTCAGTGCCCGCACCGTGTACTCGGAGAGCGAGGCCGGCAAGCGCAGCATCACCGGCCGCTTGTCCGGCCCCGATAGGTTCCGGTAGCTCAGGCGGATGCCCTTCAGCTGCGCCTTGGACTGGACGTAGTTGTGCAGGTCCACTTTGAGGGAGGTGCTGCCCACCTGAGTGATGCTGACCCGCCGGCCGGGCTGTGGGGCTGGCGTGCCCGGCGCCGGTGTGGTCCCCCTCACCTCCACCTCACAGTACACCCCAGCAAAGCCCGTGGGGCACAGGCACTCCAGGAGGTTCTGGGCACCCAAGTGGCAGGTGCCGCCGTTCAGACACGTGCGGGGGGGACAGATGGGCTCCGAGGGGCTGGTGGGGGCCGGGGCGCCACTGAAGGGCACCAGTGTCGAGCTGGCCTGGGGGTCCCTGGCCTTCGAAGTGGGTGCAGCGGTGCTGGGGGGCGGTGGCGGGCGGTAGGTGGTGGGCAGCGGTGCAGGCGGTGGCAGCGTGGTGGTGCGGGGTGTGGTGGGCGTGGGCGTGGTGGTGGGGCAGCCAAAGTCAGTGTACTGCAGGTGGTGGAGGAGCTTGCCGGAGTTTTTGGGGGGGAAGTGGCAGCGCGTCTCCTCGGGGCGCCGCAGCACCACGCCGCTGGCGTTCACCCACTGCACCAGCCAGCTCATCTGGCAGATGCAGTTGAAGGGGTTGCCGGCAGCCGTCACAGCCTGCAGCCTGGGGAAGAAGCCAGAGAAATCTCGAGGGATGGTGTTGATGTTGAGGTTGCTAATGTCCAGCTCCTGGAGGTTGTGGAGGCTCTGGAAGTCCTCGGCCAGCAGCTGAGAGATGCGGGCGTTGCCGGCCAAGCTGAGCTTGGTGAGGCTGCCCAGCCGCCGCAGCACCACCGGGACACGTTCCAGTAGGTTGTCAGAGACGTCCAGCTCATGGAGGTTGTTTTGGACCTGGAAGAGCTCTTCATTTAAGCTCGTCAGGCCCAGCCCTGCGATCTTCAGGGACTCGATGTTGACGGCATGGAAAGCCCCTGGTGTAATGGCAGGGATCTTGTTCCAGCTGATGTCCAGCAGCAGGAGGTTGGGGAGGTCGAGGGGGGGCACAGCCCTGAGCTGGTTGTTCTGCAGCTTTAGTTCCAGCAGATTCTCCAGCGTGTCAAAGGCAGCAGCGTGGATGTGCTGGATCCTGTTCCTCTGCAGGTAGAGCCGCTCCAGCAGCCGCAGTCCATGGAAGGTCTCATTGGTGATCTCCTGCAGCTGGTTGGAGGACAGGTCCAAGTTGACAAGCTCCGTCAGGGGCTGGAAGATGTTTCTCTGGATGCTGGTGATCTTGTTTTGCGAGAGGTCCAGGAGCTGGAGGGCGGGCAGCCCTGCAAAGCTGTCCTCACTGAGCGTTGTGATTCCGTTCTCAAAGACATAGAGGGACAGGGTGCTGGGGGGCAGCCCCCGGGGCACCGTCTGGCCCCGCCTGGCCGCACACAGGATGGTCTTGGGGTCCTGGCACTGGCAGCCCGCGGGACATGCCCTGGCCGGCTCCCCCCAGGCCAAGAGGAGCAGCATGCAAAGGATCAGCTGGTTCATGGTGTCAGCTCTGCGGAGAGACAAACGCAGCCAGGGTTAGGGGATGGGCCCTGCTAGGGGGTACCCAGGGCTGGCAGGGCTGTGGGGCACCTCTGAACCCCGCTCTCCCTCCAGGGCTGAGGGTATTGCAGAGTGAAGCAACACGGGGGCTGCCCACCCCAGCTACGTGCTCGCCCCTCTCCAGACTCCCAGGATCTGGGGATGTGGTACATTTGCGCACCCCAGGCTCTACCACGAGACGTGTCCCACTGGTATTGGTGCTGTCTTCGGTGGGGCACCAACACCTTCCCCAGTACTCACAAGGGCCCCAACCTCTCCAGCTGCTCGGCAGGGTGCAAGTCAAACACGGGGGATGCGGAGAATCAGAGCACCGGGAAGGGGTGGGAGCGTGCACAGAGCTCAGCTTAACCCTTTGCTTGTGCCACCGTCTCAGTATCCACAGGGCCTTCTCCTGCCTGGATCACTGGCAGCAGCAACCCCTCTTGGGGACAGGGGCACACAGAGGTGGCCTGGGCCACAGAGTGTGGGGCTGGAGTAGCCATTTGTGTCACCACGGAATGGGGAATACTCACCCCCAGGCAGCCCCTGTTCCCACAGATCACCTTACTGTTCCCCTCACTGCTGCACTCCAGTGACTCAACACAGCACCGTGGGCTGTGCCCCTGTCCCTCGGGGACTGGATCAGCAGGGATGGAGGGAGGATGCCCTACGGTAAGCAAGGCTGTAACCACCCAGCTCCGCATGGATGTCCTGGCCAAGGTCACAGCCACTGTCTGTGTACTGTAAGGCTCCTCTCTCAGCCCTTTCTTTCATGCCTTTTAATGACACTAGGCTGGGCCAGAGATTCACAGTCCCCTGCCACCCCATCTCAGGGTCAGGGGGAGTTGGCAGAGGGGGCCCCCTGGGCAGGGAAGAGGCAAACCCTTCCCCAGTCCCATCTGTTGCCACCTCCTCCCTGGTCAGAGCTGTCGGAGCTCCAGGCAAATGCCCCCCCCCTCCCCCCCGTGGCTCACAAGAGGCCCCCGCCGTGTGTGGGGGGCTGCAGGTCACACAGCAGCACGTGCTGCCTGCCCCGGTCCTATCAGCAGTGCAGGGACACCACATCCTGTGCCAGGAGGGTCTGGACCAGTGCTGTGTCCTCTTGTCCCCCCGCAGGGTATTGGACAGGGTTAACACCGTGGCTGGCTCTGTCCTTGTCTCTTCCCGAGCGGGCCCCCCCACAGGGTGGGGTGCACCCGAGGGTGGGGTGAGCCCACGGCTGGGCAGGGTCACCACAACTGCCTGAGTCACTTGGCCTGACCGGTCCTGCCCTGACATGACCTGTGCTGTCAGTCCCTGACACTGGGGAGGAGCTGTGCCACATCCAAGGGGTCACTGTCACCCAGGGGTCACCATCACTGCATCCCCTCCCCAGCAAGCCCAGATCAGCCCCTCTGCCGCTGCCGGGTCCCCCTGCACCCCACATCAAGGCCAGGCTGCCAGTCCAGTCAAAAACACATCACAGAGACCCTGTGAAGTGATTTTTGGTTTGGGGCAGACCCGGCACCCCTTGAGGTGGCTCTAGCATCCAGAGGGTGGTGGCTGGTGGGAGAGCCCTGGGCGCAGGGTGCTGGCATGCCAGCGGTGCCACGGCCGTGCCAGCCCACCCGGGTGGGCAGCGCCGGAGCGGGGCCAGGCCTGCGGGATGCTGGCGAGGCCGGGGCTGGTTTTGCAATGCCAGGGTCGGGTTTCGCTGACGTGTCCCGTGCTGCAACCAGCTGCTGACTCCAAGTCTCTCTCGTCCCTTTAATTATGCTGGCATTTCCTCCCCGCCTGCCAGGCTCCCCGCTCCGGGCAGGTTCGGCCAGCTCGGCCACGGCCGCGCATCCGCGCCTGGCCACGAGCGCCGGGCAGGATGGCACGGCCCCGCAGCCTCGGCCACCGCCCCTCGGCATCGCCCGCTCCGCCGGCACACGCCAGCATCCCGCCCGCGCCCCGCCTCCCCGGCACGATGCTGTTTTCAAGGCAGAGAAGGGTTAACCCAGCTCAGGACATCCCCCAGAAACGGGGGGCAGGGGAACAGCTTCTCCAGGTCCTGGCAGGGTCCCCGAGGGCAGAGAGGGGGCCCCGTTTCTGCTGGAGGTGTTGGGGCCGCCCTGCCAGCGGCCTGCTGCTGCCTTGGCTGGGCTCCCCCGCGCCTGCACCGCAGATATTTGCCGAATTATTCATATTTTCCGGCTGTAGGGAGGATCTGGGCTCAGATTCCCCCAGTCCCGGCTCAGCCTTTCCCTGCCAGCCTGCTGGGGTGGGAGTGCCGTGTCCCCTCCTTCCCTGCCTGCAGCCCCTCAGGCTGGACCACCCCGCTGCCTGCCCAGGGCAGGGACTCGGCAGGGGGATGCCCTGCTTTGCACCCGCCTCCTGTTTTTAAGGACGAGGCGGGTTCCGGCGCTGCAAGATGACACCTGTGCAGGACAGGCTGGAGGAGCTGGAGAGTCCCTGCCTTTCCCCGCTCCTTGGGGACCTCAGGGAAGCAGGCACAGCCGGGATGTTCCTTCCCGCACCGGCAAGTGCAGACAAACAAAGCCTGTGCTGTTGCTGGCCCGTGGGCTGCCACCTCGGCTGGTGGCACCAGAGCAGGAAGGACTGGGGCCCTGCACTGTGCGGTGACAAGAAGGGACACGGTGACTTTGCCAGGCGGGATGCAGACGCTGCTCCCCTCCCTTACACCCCTCAAAACAAGCCGATGTCAGCACGTGCCCCCTCCCGAGAGCCAGCCGGGGGGATGCGGGATTAAGCCCTTAATCCTCCTCCCCTTCAACCCACCCTGCACCGCCGCAGCTCCCACCTCCTCCCGCTCCCCTCCCTATTTAATTAAAGTTTCCGCAGCAGCCCCGCAGGAATGCAGGCCTGGTTATTGCATTCCCCGGAGCACTCGCCAGCCCCTCCATCCCGCTCCTGCCCCTTTGACCCGGCCGCGCTCCCCATCTCAGGTGCTGGCAAGGAGAAAAACCAGCAGAGCCGCTTCGCCAGCAGCCAAACCGCCTCGGGAGGAGCCGGAACGCCGGCGGAGGGTGGGAGGAGACCGGCGATGGTGCCACGCGTGGCCCGGGCGGCACGGGCAGATTCCTCCGCAGTGACTGGGGCGGCCGCGGCTGTCCCCGAGCGCTTCCTCGTGCCGCGTCCCGCCGGCAGAGCCAGCCGGGCAGGCAGCGCTTGCGTCAGGGCCACCCGGCGAGGCCGGCCGGCCTTGGCGTGGTGCGGGGGAAAACAGTAATTAGTGTCATCCCTGATGGCGGCACTGCCCAGCGCCGTGTGGGCAGCGGCGCAGCTGGGTCAGGGCAGTCTGGCCGCCCCAGTCCCAGCAGGATGAGACCTGTGGGCGTGGGGCACACTGGCAAGAGTAGGTGTATGGGGGGGGAGGTTACTGGGGGGTTTTGGTTGGGAAGAGGAGTCTCGGAGCTGGAGCATCTCTGCGGGGATGTATTGGCTCCTGCGGCAGTTGCCAGCCTGGGAGGGAGCCAGGCGTGGAAAGGGACATTTACCCGACGGTAGCCCAATATCACATCCACAGAGGGTGACAGGCACTCTCCCTACACATGCTGGGTGACGATGAAGCACGTAGGGAGTTGGCTGCATGAGAAGCAGTGGGGTATCCCCGCCGGCCGGCGGCCAGGCTGGCCGGTGGCCCTGCTGGCACCCGTCCCTCTGCGCCAGCCGGAGGGAAACCCTTGTCGGCACCGCCTGGGGACCTGCTTGGCCCCACAGCGGGTCAGTGACCTGGTACATCAGTCCCTGAGAACACACAGAATGAGGGCAGCCAAACCCCACCCCAACCAAGCCCTCCACTGAGGAGGGTGGTGGTGGTGGTGGTGGACACTGCTGCCAGCAGCTCCCACCGCTGCCTGACTGCAGCAGGAGAGCCCAGCCACCACGTCTGCCGGGACAGAGAAAGCATGGGATGGGCCCAAGACCACGCTGGTCCTGTGTGTGTCGTGGAGCCCTTCTGCTGGCAGAGCACTTCACTGCCACCCAGCCATGCTTGATGGAGCCATGCTCCATGTTAGCCCCAATACATCCCTCCCCTTGCCTGTGATGGGTGCAGCACCAGGCCGAGATCCCTGGGCCAGACTCCAGTGCATCCCATGGCAGGACAGGCACAGGCAGGGAGAGACGACCGAGAGCCCTCTCTGTACCCCTGTCCCAGCTGACCGCAGTGCCATTCCCCCAGCCCAGCCGAGGCCCTGCCATCAGCCCAGGCACGGGCCAGCCGGGTGGCCGTGGCTCAGCTCAGGCCTCGCAGGGAGCAGGGCACGCCGACCCTCACCCGAGGCCCAGGTGACACCCTGTCACCCTGAGTGCCCAGGCCACACCGGGTGCCCCACGGCTCGGCCTAGGCCCACCGGGGCCCCCCCAACCCCTGAGCCCGCAGATGCCCGGCAGAGCCCCCTCCCGCCTGCGGGCGGCCGTCCCACGAGCCCCGGCGGCCGTGTGGAGGTTCGGGCGGTGTGGCGGCCGCGGGACTCACCGTGGCGGGCGGTGCGGGGCCGTGCGGGGCGGGCGGTCAGTCCATAGCGGGAGTGCAACGGCGGCCGGGCTGACGCTCCTCTCTCTGGCGGCGCCGGGCAAGGGGGGCGGCATTTAAACCACGGGGGCGGGGCCTGCCCTCCCGCCGGGCTCCCATTGGCTGAGAACACGGAGTGGGAGGGGCACGGCCTCCATGGAGGCCCCGCCCCCCCGCGCACCTGGGGCCCGACGGGGGCAACACCGCAGGGACCCCCGGGACACCCGGGACCTCTGGGACCTGGAGTCACAGGGACCGTCGGGACATTCAGGACCTTTGAGTCACAGGGTCTCCCGGGACACCCAGGACCTCTGGGACCTTACAGTCACAGGGACCTTGAGATTTCAGGAGCCTCTAGTGTCACGGGGACCTCTGGGACCCCTTGGAAACTCCATGGGACCCCAGGGCTCCCCAGAGTCACAGGGACCTCCAGGACCCCCAGGGACTCCATGAGACCTCCATGACCTCCAGACTCCCAGAGTCACAAGGATCCCCAGGACCCACAGGACCTTTGGAAGCTCCCAGACCTTCCAAATCCTCCAGGGCCCCCCAGGACCTTTAGCATCCCTGGGGCTGGGTTACCTGGGATCCCAGCACCCCTGATGTGTAAACACACAGATACAAGGGTAGATGCAGGTATAGGCATCTCCTTCATATTGCCAGTACCCGTGGGACCCCCGGCAACCCTGGTAATAACAAAGGCTGGGTGTCCTTGGCAACCCCAGGGACCCCCATATCCAGTGTGTCCAGGGTAACCAGGGACTCTGGCACCGATGAGCCCCAGTGCCCTGGGATCCCAGTCCTGCCATGCGCCTGGCATCTGCAGAGCTCCTGCCATGTACTGGGGGACAGGGGGAAAGTGGGTGGCCCTTGCAGGGCCGCCCCATGCCCCTGTGACAGCAGAGCTGTGCCCAGTGCTGCAGGACAGCACTCCCTGTTCGGCATGGTGAGGATGGCACAGGTTAAGCTGGGACAACCAGGCACTCAGGGTGCCCTTTTCCCAAACCTGCACCACTGTGCTGGTGCAGTGCTGGTGACAGTGGTGACAGCAGGGCAGGGGACCCCGGTGCCTGCCATGGGCCTCCTGGCGTTGTTTGCCTCGGTTGTGCCAACAGTTCTGGGGCAGGACCATGCCATACCACCCACAGCTATCCTTCATGGCATGGGATGGCATGGAACAGCTCCCTCCCCTTGGCACATCCACAGAAATGTCAGCAGAAGGTAATAGATTGTCCCTTTGGTCTCTGCCTGTGGCGCTGCCTCCTCCACCGGTGCCGAGGGAAGGCACAGAGGTGGCTCTGTGCTCCTGTCACCACCGTCCCCTCAGGCAACTGAGGATTCCCTGTGGGCCCCTCCTGCCACCGAGCGTCCCCCCAGTCATGGTCCTCTCTGGCCATGGAGCAGGTCCTGACCACTGCACCCTCTGGCACGAGCATCCCCCCAGCCATGGAGCACCGCAGCTGCGGCCTGGGACAGGGTGCAGGACAGGGAGCAGGGACACGCTCCAGCTGGCACGGCCAGGCCGCAGGGCACTCCCGAGGCTGGCCGGCTCCGCAGGTGCCGGGAGAGGCGGGCGGTGTGCCGGGGTGTGCCACGCGCCTTCCCCGAACTGGCCAAGCCGGCCCGGCGGCCTCGGGGCAACCCTGTGGGTGCCGGAGGCTTCCCCAAGCAAGGCCAGGTGCCATGGCCGGGCACAAAGAGCAGGGCAGGGAGCAGGATGCCCCACGGCTGGGCACAGCTCCGCAGCAGGCATCGTGCAGCTGGGGCTGGAAGCAGATGGCAGTGAGATTCCGCTGCCAACCTGTCACCCCAGGGTGGGACAGTGGGTGCTGTCAGTTGGAGACCAGCCCAGCACCCTGCGGGCACCCCCCAGAATTGGTACTGCCCTCCCATCGCAGCATGGCATGATCCTGCCCCACACTTACCCAGGACAGGGTTTGGGGTACACATCCGTGGGGGAACAGGATCCAGCCCCATTGGGGTGCAGTGCCCTGGGGGCTCCCGGCTCAGCACCCCACTTCCCTTGCAGGGTGACCATCCCACTGTACGACGCTGACACAGGGCTGCTGCTGCTGGCAGGGAAGGTGAGGTCCCATGGCTGGGGATGCAGGGAGGCACCAGGGGAGACAGGAGGATGTGGGGGGAGTACTGAGGTGCAGCTCAGTGCATGTGGGTGCAGTGGGGTGCAGAAGGTGCATGTGAGTGCAGTGAGGTGCTTCCTACAGCCCTGCTCACTCCCTGTCCCCTCTCCCTCATTTCTAGGGAGAAAACCTCCTGTACTGCTTCGAGGTGGCCCCCGCACAGCCAGTGCTCACCCAGGGTAAGCAGGTCCCATCCCACCCACATCTCCCCCGGTGGGGTCACTCCTGCCTGGCCACCCACCCCACGGCCACCCTGCCTGTCACCCAGTGACCCAGTGCCGGACCGAGAGCAGCACACGGGGTCTGGCAGCCGTGCCACGCCTGGCCCTGGATGTCATGGCCTGCGAGGTGCTCCGTGTCCTGCAGCTCACTGACACCGCCCTGGTCCCCATCAGCTACCTGGTGCCACGCAAGGTGAGGGGGGCTGCAGGTGGCACTGTCTCATGGGTGACACCTCACCAGCGCTGGGTGACAAAAGGCACCCAGCTGCAGTGAGACCCCAGTCCCCAGCCTGGGGAGAGCAGGAATAGAGGTCAAACCTGGTTGCTGATGGTGGGTCACAGAGTCTAGGTGCTGGATTTGGGAAGCTGGGTGCTGCATGCAGGATTGGGGTGCTGCAGAGTGGATGCTGACAGCTGGGTGCCACCTGCTGGGTGCTGCTGTGCAATGGGAGCTGGGCGCTTCAAGCAGCTGAAGTTTGGGTGCTGGGTAGTGGGGTCTGGGTGCTGGAAGTGTCTGGGGGTGTCCAGGGGTGCCCCAGGTACGGCAGGAGGGAGGCTGTGGGATTTTGGGAAGACACAACTCGTCCTGCCCCCTCTCCCACAGTCTGTCCAGGAGTTCCACGAGGATCTGTTCCCTGACTGCACAGGGACACTCCCAGCCACTGATGCCCAAGGCTGGTGGGCCGGGGACAGCCAGCAGGTCAGTGTCACCCGGGGGGTGTCCTTGCTGGTGGCATTGCCACTGCCCCATGCCCACCGCTGTGCCCGATGCAGGTGGCGAGGGTGAGCCTGCACCCTGCACGGAGACCCACGGAGACCTTCATCTCCCCCATCATCGCTGGCACCCGGCAGCCAGCACCAGGCACCGGCCACAGTGACACTGACACTGGCCACACCAACACCAGCACTGGCCACACCGACGCCGACCAGAGTGTGAGCATGGGGTGCTGGGAGAGCACTTTGGATACTGAGGGAGTGGGGGGTCCCTTCTGCTCCAGGGAAAGGCTGGGCTGCCAGCACCCCCTGCCCACTCACGCTCTCTCCCATAGGAGGCCAGTGGCTACTCCTCACCATCCTCACTGGCCTCACCAAGCAGCGCGGCCACTTCGCTCTCAACCAGCACTGGTCCCTCCAGTGGCTTCGTCAGCAGCCCCAGCCAGAAGTCCCTGCAGAGCATTTTGGGTGAGCGGGCAGTGGGGCGGGCTCGGGGTCTCACACTGAGGGGGATTCGGGGCACTCACCCACCCCTTGCCTGCTCCAGGGCCCAGCTCCCGCTTCCGGCATGCACAGGGCCGGGTGCTGCACCGCGACTGCCACCTCACCAACCTGCGTGGGCTTAGCCTCACCACGCCGGGCGAGTGTGATGGCTTCTGCGCCAACCACCAGCGCGTTGCCCTGCCCCTGCTCTCCGCCGGTGGCCAGATTGCCGTCCTCGAGGTATCCCAGTGTGGAGTGAGGAGGGCATGGTGCCGCATGTGCCCTGCTGGTGACCCCTGACTCTCTCCCGCAGCTCTCCAAGCCTGGCCGTCTCCCCGACGCGACCGTGCCCACCATCCAGAATGGTGCAGCAGTGGCCGACCTCACCTGGGACCCCTTTGACCCGCGGCGCCTCGCTGTGGGTACGTGTGCCAGCCCCACCAGAGCGTGCTGGGAGAGTCCCCCGGCTCCAGACATGCCAGATCACCACATTAAGCACTGCCCATCCCTTTTGGTGCACAGCGGGCGAGGATGCCAAGATCCGGCTGTGGCGGATCCCTGAGGGAGGGCTGCAGGAGACCCTGCAGGAGCCTGAAGCCATTCTCCGAGGTGAGGGGACACAGCAAGCACCCCACGCTGGGTACAAGCCAGCCTGGTGGCACCCACAGCTGGGGACAACCACACACTGCTCAACCTCACCAGGTCACACGGAAAAGATTTACTCCATCCGTTTCCACCCCACGGCATCCGATCTCCTGGTTTCCTCCTCCTACGACATGACCGTGCGGATCTGGGAGCTGAGTGCCGGGCTGGAAGTCTTGTGCTTGCAGGGACACACGGATCAAGTAAGGGATGACAAATCCGGGGACACCTGAGAGGCAACTTTGGGACATTTGTGGAGGCACAACATCTGTCTCTCCAGATCTTCAACATGGCTTGGAGCCCGGATGGGAAGAAGCTGGCAACGGTGTGCAAAGATGGACGGATACGGCTGTACGAGCCACGGCGCAGCTCTCAGCCTCAACAGGTACAATCACAGCACTGGGGATGGGCTGCAGAGCTGGGGGTGTGGGCAGGAAACCCTTCCTGTGGGCACCTGCCCGCACCCCCAGCTCTCTTGGAGCAAGCAGGGTAACCTTTACCCCACACAGGAGGGCCCAGGTCCCGAGGGGGGACGCGGAGCACGCCTGGTTTGGGTTTGTGGTGGTGACTACCTCCTGGTGTCCGGCTTTGACAGGTAAAGAGGGGGACACATGCCAGGGCAGGGGTCCCCAAGGACACTGTGCTCCCCCTCATTGTCACCTCCCCACAGCCGCAGCGAGAGGAGGATCCTCCTGTACCGGGCACAGGCCCTGCCTGAAGGACCCTTGTCTGTCCTTGGCCTGGACGTGGCCCCTTCCACCCTCTTGCCCTTCTATGATGAGGATACCAGCGTTGTCTTCCTCACCGGCAAGGTGAAGGCTTGCCCTCCAAGAAACTGGGGGGCTCCCTGCCTATACCACCCCAACAGTGTGGAGGGACCCTCAATGTCCCCTGACAGGCCCTGTATCACTCCATCCCCAGGGTGACACCAGAGTCTTCCTCTACGAGGTTACCCCTGAGCCCCCCTATTTCCTCGAGTGCAACAGCTTCACCTCCAACGAGCCCCACAAGGTAAAGGGGTGCTGTGCTGCCTGTCCCCAACCCCCTACCTGTGCTGCCTGACCCCACTCACACCCCCACCCCACCAGGGTTTTGTCTTCCTGCCCAAAACGGCGTGCGAAGTGCGGGAGGTGGAGTTTGCCCGGGCGCTGCGCCTGGGGCAGAGCACCCTGGAGCCCGTGGCTTTCCACGTGCCACGCGTCAAGGTAGGTGGCAGAGGGGACCAGCTGTGTTTTGGGAGGGCGACAGGAGGCAGGGCACCCCACTGAGTGCCCCTTGCCCCTGCAGAAGGAGTATTTCCAGGACGATCTCTACCCTCCCACCCGCGTGTGGTGGGAGCCGGCCCTGGGCGCGGGTGCCTGGCTGGATGGGCAGGATGGGCAGCAGCGCCGTGTCAGCCTGCGTCCCACAGACATGGCGCCAGGTGGGTGCAGGGGCTGGGCGAGGACCCCCAGCCCTCGGGAATGGCTGTGGGGGGCTTTGGCCCTGGGGCAAAGCCCTCCCGGCCCGAGGTGACACCGCTCTCCCAGTGAGTGAGGCACCCAAAGAGGCTCCGGCTCGCAAGTTCGTCCCTGCATCTGTGTACCTGGAAGAGAAGACTGATGAGCAGAAGAAGGAGGAGGTGGGTGCTGGGATGACCACCCTGCGGCGGGGCCGGGGGTGATGCCTCGCACCCCACGGCTCTGCCCGGCCTCTCCCCACAGCTCCTGAATGCCATGGTGGCCCGGCTGGGCAACCGGGATGACCCGCTGCCCCAGGACTCCTTCGAGGGCGTGGACGAGGACGAGTGGGTGAGTGTGGGAGGGGGACCCCCGACCCCCGGGTGGGTCCCACCTGGCCCAGCTCACCCCTCGGCCTCCCGCAGGACTAGGCTGGAACCGGCACCCCAGGAGCACCCGGGACCCCTCGCAGTCGCCGGGCCCGGCAGAGGGACCAGGAGGAGGAAGAGAAGGAAGAGGTGGAGGAGGCGCAGGGGCCGCCGCGGGCAGGACCCGCTATTAAAGCCGCTGCACCAGCACCGTGTCCTGCCGTGATCCTGGGACACCGCGGGAGACACAGGGGGAGGACACGGGGACCGGGGATGGGAGGGACACAGGCAACATGGGGGACTCGTGGACCGGGGGCGACACAAGGACAGGGGATGGGGGGACACAGGGATCGGCTCCGGGGGGACACAGGGATCGGCTCCAGGGGGACACTGGGATCGGGAGGAACACAGGGACCGAGGGGGACACAGGGACGGGCACCGGGGGGAAGCCGGACAGGTACCGGGGGGACACCGGGACCGGCTCTGAGGGGAAACAGGACAGGGACAGGGGTGACACAGGGACCGGAGGGACAC
>VZRN01000424.1:143561-178628 GCA_013397935.1 Dasyornis broadbenti
CCCGGGCCTTAAGCCCCCGCCCCCGGGAGCTCTGAACCCCCCCGGGCCCGGGCCCGCCGTGGGGCGGCACGAACCGCCGGGCCCCGCGGGGCTGTGGGGCACCCGGGCTCCACCGCACGTGTTGGGGGCCTGGCCCCTCGGGGTGCTGCCCCTGCCCCACGGTATGGGGGGCTGGGTCCCGGCCATCCCGGGGGGTTGGTCAGAGCTGAGCCATCCCGGGGGTGCAGCGGTGGGGCAGTGACCCAGGGCGGGGGGGCGGCTTCACTGGGGTCCCCCGCTCTGGTCACTGGGCCCGCACCGTGGGTTGGGGGGTGACTGCATGGCCCGGGAGATGCGGCCGTCTCGCCCGGAGACTGGGGGCAGTGCGGCCCTATACTGACCCCGGCACGGGGCAGAACTCGGGGAGCAGCGTTCCCACTGCCCCGAGCTCTGGGAGACCCTGACTGCAGCTCAGGCTGCTGGGTGACACCCTGCATGGAGCTCGGGGTGCTGGGGGATGCCCTGCCTGTGACCTCAAGGAGCTCAGGGACACCCTGCCTGCAAGCTCAGGGTGCTGGGGAACAGCCTGCCTGTGAGCTGGTGGTGCTGGGGACACTTGGCTCTACCCTGCTTGTACACTTGTACCTGACATGAGCTTAGTAAGCTTAGGAATGCCCTTCATGGAAACACGGAGACGCCCTGCCTGTGAACTTGGGGATACTCTGCCTGCAAGTTCACGAACACCCTACCTGACCTACCTGTGACTCCAAGGAGCTTGGGGACAGCCTGCCCACATGGCTGTGCCTCCCCTGCGTGCCAGCACAACTCACAGCACAAGCTGTGATCAGTGTTGGACATGAGTGGACAGCAGGGTGTCTCCGTGGCCCTTGTACCTGGCTCTGACACCCCCGTGGGTTTGTTTCCCTCGAGGTCCAGGTGTGTGAAATGTCCTCACCGGGGCAGGAAGGACCAAATTCTGCTTGCCCGACACAAAGCCCACAGCACCAGCACCAGGCTGGAGACACCCAGGGGGCTCCAGTGGGTGCCACCTGCTCCCCTTGCCTCTCTCATGCCCCATCCCTGGCCATGCTGGATGTCTGGACAGCTTCGGAATCCATGGGTTTTTGCCCTTTCCGTACTTCACTGTCACTTCTCAGGTCTCTTCCCAGGAAGAGCAGCTGGGGCAGGTTGCGGGAGGTCTGCCGGCGAGGAAGCAGGCTCTTCCTCCTTCCCCGGTATTTAAGAAACCGCTTCCGGGCTGCCCAGTCCCGGGCCCCTCCATCCCATTCCCCTTAGGTGTCTGGTGGTCCAACATCCTGGAACAGCGCTCCAGACACCTCCTGACTGCAACAGGGATGATGTCGCCAAGACCTGCAGGGTTTGGTGTGTTTTGGGGGCAAGTTTGGTGCTGGTTTCAGCAGGAGCAGGGAAGTGGGTGACAGCCACCACCAGATGGGAGCCCTGTGCTACAATCCTGCTGCAAGCAGCTCTTCGTCCATGAGGCAGAGGCTGCTTCCAGGGAGAGGGACAGACCCCGGGGCACCCATTCCAGCTCCACACCCTCAGGACACCCACTGGGAACTGCACGTGAGGCAACCAGAGCAGTGGGTGCTTGGCACCCGTGTCAGCCTTTGCTGGGACACTGCCTCAGAGGCTGGGGACAAATGTCTTCCCAGCCACATGGGTGAGCTGGAATCCTTCCTCATCTCCTTGGGATGCACTGGAATCCTTTCCTTTCTCTCTAGGATGAGGTAGGATCCTTCCCCATCCCTCTAGGGTAATCTGGGATCCTTCTCTCTCTGCCTGGGATGAGCTGGGATCCTTCCCCGTCCATCTGGGCTGACCTGGGATCCATCCCCTTCTTAGGCTGAGCGAGGATCCTTTCCCATCCTTCTGGGATGAGCTGCATCTTTCCCCATCCCTGTGTATCCTTGAGGAGTTGTGATGTATTCCCCAGTTGCAGCAGGCAGTGATGGGTGGCCTGAGAGCCTCTGGTCACTGCCTGGGCACACGGTGGTGCTGCAAGTAGGCCTTAGATCTCTGGGCTCCCAAAACCCCGTGGCTTCTTCATGGCCTCACCAGGAGGGCAGTGAGGGCAGGATGCTGAGCTTTGCTTCCCAGCCTGGCTCTGGCAAGGCTTTGGGTGGAATATTCCCATCTCCCTGTCCCGGAGCCGCCGGGCACCTGGACGGGCGGCTGGAGCCCGTCTTATCTCGCCTCGTGCCGGCAGCCCGGCTCCTGTGTTTAGTCTTTGGTGCCTCGTAGCATCCCCGGCGCCAGTGGGTGCTGGGTGCCTGCACTCTGGGGAGAGTTGCCATGGTGTGATCCAAAACCTCTGCCCTGCTTCCCTCGGGGAAGAAGTGGGGTGTGGGTGAAGCCAGACCCCACAACAGTGAGCTTTGCTCAGGGTCTGGTGCCCTGGACCCGTGGGTGTTGGCTGCCCGTAGCCCTCCATGCCGGCGTCATCACCGGCTCCAGGAGGCTTTTCCCAGCCCAGCTGCGGGGCGAGGGCGTGGGGGGCGAGGAGGCAGCGGCAGGAAACAGGCAGGAGCTGCGGCTTGGGGTGGGACAGGGGCTTCTCTGCTGGGAGCTGTCATCTGGAAGCCATCAACGGGGCGGGAGGGAAGGAGCCGCCTTCCTGGGGCCACACACGCCGGCCGGCCCTGCGGGGACACAGCCGGCCGGCCCGCAGCCTCCCTTGCCCACCCGGGGATCCCTGGCTCCCCACACCCGGGCTTGGCACTGGGCAGTGTGTCCGAGCCCGGTGGAACCAGGGGGCTGCAGCGGGGCCACCCTTTGGCCAGTGCGTCCCCCAAAGCTTTGGATACGGGGCTGGAGAAACCCACCCACCTGCTTTGGTGGTTCCCAGCGCCGCAGCCATCGTCCCCTCTGTTCCCCATCCCTTTGGTGGCTTGGAATCATCATTGCAAAACAAGGGGCGGTGCAGTGAGCTGGCAGCAGGGGTGCAGCCCCCTCCTCCCTAACCCCTTGTCTCCTCTCTCGCAGCTTGGCCAACATCCCCTTGACTCCGGAGACCCAGCGGGACCAGGAGCGGCGGATACGCAGGGAAATAGCCAACAGCAACGAGAGACGGCGGATGCAGAGCATCAATGCTGGCTTCCAGTCCCTGAAAACCCTCATCCCACACACGGACGGGGAGAAGCTCAGCAAGGTGAGTGGGATGCACACGCTGGTCCTGCATGTGGAAGGGCTGGAAGTGGAGTTGGGGGTATTCGCCTGTGTTAATTCAGTGATGGAGCTCTCTCCTGGGGAGGTTTCCCGGCAGAAGTGGGTGTGCATCCCCAGCCTGGGATCCTGGAGTGGGCTGGAGTGTGTGACAGCCCCCAGTGTCCTGTGAGTGGGGTGACACATGCCCGGGTGAGGAGGGGACCCTGCTGCCGAGGGGAGTGGGGTGAGGAGGCAGCTGGTCAGGTTCCCAAAGTGGGTGAATTGGAAATGGTGGAAATCCCAGTGGGAACCTGGGGTGAAGCAGACTCTGGATACAGGCACCGGGGACAGGCAAGGAGCAGTGCTGCTTGCAGAGCTCATCAGCAGGAGGCCTGGGGGGACACCAGGGTCTCTCCTGCCTCAGTGTGCCCCTCCTGGCTCCCCCACAGGCAGCCATCCTCCAGCAGACGGCCGAGTACATCTTCTCCCTGGAGCAGGAAAAGACTCGGCTACTGCAGCAGAACACCCAGCTCAAGCGGTTCATCCAGGTACTGCCCTGGGGATGGGACGGGAGCGGGTGGGATAATCCTGGCTGGCCGGGGAGGGGACATCATCACAGTTCCTTGGAATCAGAGTGAGACCCTTTACCCTGATCAGCCAGAGAGTGGAGATGTTTCCATTCTCCTGGCCAGGCAGGGAGCCCAATTCAACCAGGCATCCCTTACCTGGCAGGGAGAGAAGGGTTGGGGTCCCATTTTCCATTATTTCCACCCATTTGGGGTGGCGGGGGTGGCCTGATGGCAGTTCTGGTGCTGGGGTGCCCTGCTTGAACTGTCCTGGGTGTCAGTGTGAGAATCAGGTTGGCACAAGGCTGGGGGTGTGAGGACCAGGATGGGGGCACATGCAGGAGCCCATCTCTCCCTAAGCATCAAACACGATGCCAGGGAGATGCTTTCCTGCAGGCAGCTGTGATGGGGAGTGGCATCATCCAGATGTCTGGATGGCAGGGAGAGCATCTGTGCCAGCCCTCTTTCCCTGACACCACATTCCCATGGCAGGAATTCAGTGGCTCCTCCCCGAAACGGCGACGGGCGGAGGACAAAGACGAGGGGATCGGCTCGCCGGACATCTGGGAAGATGAGAAGGCTGAGGATCTGCGCCGGGAGATGATCGAGCTCCGGCAGCAGCTGGACAAGGAGCGCTCGGTCCGCATGATGCTGGAGGAGCAGGTGAGGCCAGGTGCCCTCTTGCAGCCTCTGCCCTGTCCCCAGTGAACCCCAGGGACATGGGCAGTGCCGTGGGGTCACTGAACACCTGCTCTGGACTCCACTTCTCCGTGCTTGTCCAGGGCTTCCTGGCTCCGCTGTGCCCACCCCACTGAGGGGACAGTCGGGGTTCAGGGATGCCATGCTGGGTTCCCCACTGATGTCGGGGCTCTCTGGCCCGCAGGTTCGCTCCCTGGAGGCCCACATGTACCCCGAGAAGCTGAAGGTGATCGCTCAGCAGGTGCAGCTCCAGCAGCAGCAGGAACAGGTGAGGTTGCTGCACCAGGAGAAGCTCGAGCGCGAGCAGCAGATCCGAACCCAGGTGAGTGCACCCCACACACCCCCAGGTGCTGAAGCCCCAGGGATTGGTTCAGTGATGGACTTGGCACCTCCTGTGGGCAGCGATGTCCCAGCAAAGCTCTGGCCCTTGGTGATTTGGGAAAGGGGTGGCCCAAAGCCCCCGACAGTGCTCAGGGGGCTGCGCTTGTGAGCACCTTGTGTGTCAGGGAGGGATCATGGATTGGACCACCCATGGTGGCTTCCAAGTGGCTCTGTTCCCTGGCCCAGAGGGGTTTGTACAGGGAAGGTCGCTTGCTGCCAGGCGGGGTTTCATCTCGGGGGCTTCACCTTTCTCTGGGTGACTCCCACTGAGTTTTAGGGATCCCCGACCACTCCCCACCACCCACCAGGCTGGGAAAGGGGAACAGGATGCTCACAGGCAGTGGAAATGGGAACCTTCAGCCTTTCCCCTGAGACAGCTGGATTTGCCAGCAGTACAGGGAGGAGGCGAGCGCTGTGCCGGCACCAGTCCCTGTGCACTGCAGCCCTCGAGCCCAGCCCGGGGCCACACCACTCCTGGAGCTTCAAAGGGAGGGAGGAACAGCAGCTTCCCTGCTCCTTGGGCTTCTGCAGAGCCCTGTCCCTGCAGGGTCCCCGCCGGCCGCCTCCCAGGGAAGTTCAGCCTATTTTTAGGTGAACTCTCCATAGCCTTCTGCTAGGGCGGATCTTCCCATCCGTTGCTCCAGTGAGGATCTCCGAGGGGTGTGGGGGATTCCCGGCCATGCAGGGGCTGGCGCTTGCTTCTCCTGGTTTCAAAGCACAAATTGCTGCCCTTTGGGATATGGGGAATTCTTCATGTTCCGCTCTGCAAAGCTGAGGTGGCAGCGGCTTTCAGCTGGCGTCCTCCTGCATCCTTTGGGATGGAAAACCAGAGCAGCCAAGTGATGCTTCAGCTTTTATGGGGTTTGGACTCTGTGAAAAAGTGTGATGTTCTCCCCAGTGCCGCCGTGCCCAGGTCCCTGCTCACCAGGGATTTCCCTTCTGTCCCCAGCTCCTGCCATCTCATGCTCCCCCTGCGCCCACCCATCACCCCACCGTGATTGTTCCAGCGCCGCCTCCCTCCCATCACGTCACCGTGGTCACCATGGGCCCATCCTCAGTCATCAACACGGTCTCCACGTCCCGGCAAAACCTGGACACCATCGTTCAGGTGAGTCGGGGAGCGATAGGGGGGTTCGGCAGTGGGGGGTCTGGGGAGTCCCTAACCGCCTGGGGTGGGTCGGAGGGGTCACCAGGGGGTGATGTCCTGACGGCCGGTGGCTGCCCTGGGCAGGCGATCCAGCACATCGAGGGGACGCAGGAGAAGCAGCTGCAGGAAGAGGAGCAGAGACGCGCTGTCATCGTGACGCCGGCGCGCGCCTGCCCCGAGCCCTCCGCCTCTGACACCGCCTCCGACACCGAGGGCAACGACAGTGACTCCATGGACCAGAGCAAAGAAGAGCCCTCGGGGGATGGGGAGCTGCCCTGACACCCCCTGGCCGGCAGCCAGGGAGGGGAGCCGGGGGGCGGGGGGAAACGTCAGAGAATATGCTGAAATTTTTAAAAAATACAACGCGATTTGGGTCTCTTTTATGACCTTTTTCCAATACTGTAAAGCAGAGCGTTAGAGGCAGGCAAAGGTCACCCTTCAGCTCCTCGGGGGGGTGGGGGCTTGGGGGTGGCCACAATGGGACACGGGGAGCTTGGGGCATGGTGGGGGGGCATTGGGAACGGGGGTCACAGCCCCCCACCCTGGGTTATCACCCGCCACCCACCAACCCACAGGGAATCCTGCCAAGCCGGCAGCAGCCCCGCTGTTCCTGATAGTGTTCCCTTGGGACAGGGCCTTCGGTTGGGATCTTAATTTGGTTTTTTCCTTCTCTTGTGGTTTTCTTTTCGTTTAATTAAATGTTTGTTTTTAAGCAGGGGGGAGATGCCAAGTGACATGGCAGCAAAGGCGGGACAGGGATCCCCGGCTTCGGGGTACCACCATGGCTCCTGCACCCCACGTGGGGCAGGGAAAACCCCCTTGGAGAGTAAAATAATCCTGGGATGGTGCCATTGGAGCACAGTAGGAGGGCCGGCATGTGCCACCCCTCCCTGGCATTTCCAACACCCACCTCCTTGGCACAGGCATGGCAGGTTGGAGGCTGATTTTACACCCCACCCCTGTCCCCGTGCCCATCCCTGTCCCCCCACCCCATTCCCATCCTTCCTTTAAGCACTTAATCTGGTTTGTGGGGTCCGTCAGCTCCAAAGAGCTTTTCTATTTCGTGATTGTGTCGCTTGGGTCTGTCGTGGCGGGTGGGGGGGTCCCTGTTCTGTGCATCCCCCCCTCGCCCCGCTGCCCCCCACCCGGCTGTAGGGTTTTAGGCCAGTCGTGTGTNTTTTTACAATTTTCAGGTCTTTGTGTTGATTGAGAAGCTATTCTATTTTGTTAAGAAAGTTGAAAAAAAAAAAAGAGGCTCGTGCCTTTGTAAAAAAACAAAATAAAGTTTGTACTTGGTTTTTTAGAAGCCCGGTCCCGGCGTTAACCTTTGTGGGGACAGGGATGGATCCCACCCTGGTGGACACTGGTCCCTCTGAGGGGGCTGGGGGCTCCTGGGGAGGACAGGGAGTGCTGGGCAGGAGGCAAAGGCAGGGGATGCTGGCCCTGGTGAGGATTCCATGGAGCAACTGCGCTGTATTTAAAGGCTCAGCCCTGCCAGTGCTGCCCACATGTGATGAGCACATCGGGGCTCAGCTCAATGCTGAGAGGGACATGGGGGGACATCTGGGCTGGTTTTAATGAGGCCATACAGCTGAGGGGGGCTGGGGTGAGACTTTGGGGGTGTCCCTGTGCCTGGCTGGGATTCCATCTCTCTCCATAGCTCTTCATGGAGCTGACTCGTGACTCGCTTGGGGTGGGGGCACTCATCTCTCTCCATTTTTTTTTGGGGCGGAAACCACCCCTCTTTTCCCATGGAGCGCCCACCTCTGGGCATCCTCACATGGCCATGGGCCTCTCCCACCGCCCCTCCACGCTGTGGCCATCTTTGGTGTCCAGCCAGAGGGTGGTTCCTGCCTGCGCCCAGCCATCACCCCCTCCCCACCGCCCTCTGTTCCCCCCAATGCCCCCTTCCCACTCCCCCATCTCGGTCTCAGGGGCTCCCCCTGCTCCCACACTTGGGAACTGTTATTTCCCTCCTCATTTGGCCCCTTCCCTGAGAAAAAGGTGGATCACAGACCCCCCCCAAAAGTGACTCCTGCAGTGATGGAGCCTGGGGCCTGCTCTGCCACAGGGCCAGGCTTTGGGGGCAGCGCTGCGTGGCTGTTCCCTGGCACCACCAGGAGCTGGTGACACTGTGCCCTGTGCCACGCTCAGGATGGAAGGAACTGTTTCCTTTGGGGTGTATGGCATTGCCTAGAGTTGGTGACTGTGGTGGCTTGAGGGGACATCAAATCAGCCCAGGCCAAGGTGCTTGAGGATTTCCCCCTTTGGGGACAGATGGGGACACTGCGGTGCTGTGATGCTCAGCTCTCCCTGTCCACAAAATCCTGCTCCAGCCCAAAAGGAGCTGAGGCAGCCCAAGGAACCTCATTACCCCACACCAGTAGCATTCTGGGGTGGGGACAGTGTCCACAGAGGAGACGGAGTCCCGCAGGAATTTATTGGAATAAAGGGAGGGAGGCACCCATTTCTCTTGTCTCTGGGATGGGGATTGTGACACTACAGGAGCAGTGCCAGCCCGAGGACCCCATGGCAGGAGATGTCCCCTGCCATCACATCCCTGGCACTAGCCATTCCCAGTGCTGTCGCTGTGTCCCATCCCTGTCCCTGTCCCCATCCCCAGGGCCCCTGGGAGCGGAAGAGCGGCAGCGGCAGCAGCATCTGTGCAGGCAGCTGCCTGCCCTGCCTGCCCTGCCCCGCGCCGCCGCCGTATAAATAGAGGCAGCGAGCGGCAGGGAGCTCCTGGCAGCCACCATGAAGGGCCTCAACCTGCTCTGCTGCTGCGTGGCCTCGCTCCTGCTCCTCGGCACCGCAGGTACGGCCACACGCCGGGCTGGGGGCTCCCGGGGGCGCCCCAGGGGGCTGCGGGTGCCCGTGGGGCTGTGGCTGCTGGCGGGGCTGTGGCTGCTGGCAGGGCTGTGGGGTACCCATGGGGCTGTGGGTGCCCTTGGGGCTGTGGGGGCTCCGCAGGACTGTGGGCGCCCTTGGGGCAATAGGAACCCCACGGGGCTGTCAGGTCCCCATGGGGCTGGAGGTCCCCGCAGGGCTGCAGGTGCCTGCAGGGGACCCCAGGGGGCTGCAGGTGCCAGTGGGGCTGTGGGTTCCTACAGGGTTGTGGGGACCCCAAGGGGCTGTGGGATCCCTATAGGGCTGTGTGTCGCCACAGGTGCCTGCAGGTTTGCGGGGACCCACAGGGCTGCAGGTGCCCATGTGGCCATGGGTGTCTGTGGGGCAGTGGGTGCCTATGGGACTGCTGGCACCCAGAGGGCTGGAGGTGCCTGTTGGGCCGTGGGTGTTGTTGGCTGGGGGTGTCTTCGGGGCTGTGAGCACCTTTGGGACTCTGGGTGCCTGTAGGGCTGCAGGTACCTGTGGGTCCGTGGGTGCTCATGGGGTTGGGGGTGTCTGTGGGAGCCCCCACAGACATCTGTGGGGTGCAGGTAAAATTGGGGTCGCCTGTGGGAATGAGGGTGCTGGAGAGGCTCTGGGGTGCCCATTGAGCCCAGCCCTGGAGCAGGACAGGGTGACAGGGGTACAGCGGTCCGGGCTCCCCAGCAGCTTTTCCAGGGCTGCAGAGCTATCCCAAAACGTGCAGGGAATAGTGTTGGGGGGCTGCGGACGGGAGTGGATGGCGGGGGTTCAGACTGGAGTCCCTCTTACAGAGTCAGGATGGGCGCAGGGGCCGTGCTGCCGCTGACACGCCCGGAGCGAGTGTCACCTATGGCTGCCGTGGTGCCTTGATTTTGGACTGTGAGATCTTGGGTGGGTGGGCTGCCACGGCGCTGGGGATCTCTGAGGACCCCGCATCCCCTAACCCGCGCTGTCCCTTCCCCACTCAGCGGCCGGGTGTCCCCGGGGCGGCGCGGAGGGGCGGCATCGCTGGTACCCTTGCTTGCCCTTGAGTTAATTTGGGCTGGTTCTCTGCCTGGCCGGGCTCCGGCGGCCGCGCGGCCGGGAGAGGGGCGGCTAAGTTTGGAAACAGCCGTGTAAGGGGACACTGTGGCCCCGGCCGCTGCCCCCCCGCCCCGCGCCGCCGCGGCCCCGCGCGGGCACCCGCAGCTGCCGCCTGCCAGCACCCGGCACCCCCGGCCCCGCCGAGTTTTGGCCTTTTAAGGGCATCTTGGGCCATTCTCCGGAATGAATGGGTTTGGGGGCCGGTGACACACCCCGACAGAGGTGGGGTGACCTCCATGGGGCCGCGTGTCCGGTCTGTGGATGGGGGTTGGAAAGGTGTTCTATGGGCATGGCTGGTGGCTGGTGCTGCTCCAAGTGGGGCTGGTGGCCTTGTGGGACATCAGCGGATTGTCACCATGGTGGGTGACCACCAGGCCAGGTCTTGATTTTGCTGAGGATGGCATGGCACTGCACCGGGAATCCCCATCTCAGAGCAGGCTCCGGGGCCAGGAGGGACATGGGGGTCCTGCAGCCCCAGGACCAGCTCCAAGGGGTCCCCAAATTTCCCACCTCTTTATTGAGGGTCATGTATTTCAGTACTGTAGGCTTCAAAAAAAGCTCTAAGCAGTGGCACTGCTCTGAGCGTGGCAGTCTCCTGCTCGTGCTTCTGCCCCTCAGGGACCAGTGGGATTTGCAGGATGAGTTTTGCTTTTCCTTTGGCGTCAAGTTAAGTTCTCAGCCTCAGCTCTTTTGGGGTGCAGGAAGTGGCTTGGAGGGTGTGTTTTTTCCATTTTTGGGATATGGCTTCCCACTCAACCCCTGTTGATGCCTGTGGGGCTGTGGGGATCCCACAGGGCTGTGGAGTTGTAGGTGCCCATGGGAAGAGAACGGAGTGCAGAAGCAGGGGCTTCATTGAAACATCATGGCAAGGGTGTGCTCCTCAGGGTTTAGTGGCACCTGGGGCCACCAGGACTCTGCCACCATTCCCAGAGGTTGGGGGTGGGAATTGCCCTGCGCCTGCGCTCTTACATCCCCAGCCAGAGCGGCTCATGGCACATGTGGCCAGGGCTGGCAAAGATCTCTGGTGCTGCTGGGAGCCTGGCAGGGACCAGCACCCACGGTGGGGCTGGGCAGTGGCTCATGACGAGGGCACTCACGCACTGCTCCATCTGCTTCTGCCCAGGGAAGGTCTCCTTTTCCCACACTCACACCTTGCACAGAGCTCAGCCAGCCCTTCCAGGCTGGGTGGCCCCTGTGGCTACCAGGAATGGGCCATGGGGATGCTGGCAGGGCAGTGCCCAGCCACTGTGCTCAGCAGCTTGGCCCTGGGGAGGCCTTGGCCCTGCAGCCATCATGGATTTGAGTGAGAAGGCAATTCCAGGCCATGCTGTCACCACCTCTGAGCTGGAAGAGAACTTGGGGAAAGCCCTGGTGCAGTGGTGTCCTGCAAGGCACTGCAGGGCTGGCACAGACCCGTCCTGGTGACAGCAAGTGTGAGCCTCAGCGCCTGGGAGTCCTCATCCTGCCTCATCCTGCCTCAGGATGAGCTCGCTCACCATGTCCTCCTGGTATCTTGGGGTGTTCCCCATCACCCAGGACGTGTCACCTTGGAATGTGTCACTTTAGGGTGGGCTCCGTCTCCCAGGTCAGAGCATCTTGGGAGTGGGACTGTGACACCTGTGTGGGCTCAGTGTCCCGGGCACAGCACCCATGGGAACCCATCACTCTGACCATCCCAGATCAATGTCCCCCATGATGACCAGCCTCCCCAGTGTCTCAGCAACTCCTCACTGGACTCACTCCACCCTCCAGCACTGGCACAGCCACAGGCACCACTGCCATTGGGTGTGTGTGAGACAAGGGGCTCAGGGTGCCTCAGGGACCCACAGATCTCGGGTGCTTGTGCCTTCTGTGTCCCTGTCATACCCCTGCTCCCTCACCCTGAGGAGATCCTGGTCCCTGGGGGTACCCTATCTCACTCCCAAGCTGTTGGCCAAGCAAAGCAAGGCAGATGCTGGGCAGGTTGGCTGTGCTGCGACACCCTGTCCACCAGCCATCCTTGTCCCGGTGTGTAGGTGACCACCAGCTGGGCAGGAGGGCCAGGACACCTTGCTTGTGCATGGTCCTGGTGGCACAGGGGCACCAGCAGGACTCTGTGGATGGCACCAGGCTGGGAGGGCTGTGCCATGCCCAGGGACAAAACTCTTTCCACCTTCCCACCATGTCCCACTCGCCGAGCCGGTGAAACCCCAGCCTGGCCATTGGGTCAGGGTGCCCAGGTTGCTTCTGGAATTGCCAATTCCCTGGGCACTGCAGGAATAGCAGCAGCCCTGGGGCTGTGCAGGACTCCACTGAGCTATTTCCAGCCCACAGGGACATTTCCCTTGTAAGTGACAGCTGGAAGGAGCTGTGAGCTCCTGTGCCGGTGGGGGCTGCAGGAGGGGCAGGGGAAGCTCCAGCCTGGCACCCTGAGCCAGGAGGGGGTGTTGGCAGTGGCAGCATGGCCCCAATGCCAGCTGGGCACATGGCTCGACCCTTGGGGTCACACTGTGGAAAAGGGCGCGGAACTGTGTGGCCCTGTCCCTGTGCTGGGATCCCCAGTGCTGCCAGGTCAGACCCCAGGGCTGGGTATCCCGGCCTGGCATGGCCAGGCAGTGTCTGCCCTGACATTCCCATGGATTTGAGGATCTTGGGGAACATCAGGAGTTAGGATCCAGGCTGGCAAGTCCGAGGGGTGATTGGGTGACCAGGAATGCTTGGGATGACCCAAGGAGGGATGGGGAGCCAGGAAGTCTCCTCCTGAGTGGACAGAGGACAGCCCTCAGGGGTCATCCCTGGGATGTGCTGGTGAAGCATCTGATGGCTGAAGGCCAGGGGACAGGAACAGTGGGACCTCTTGGATGTCCTTCCTCTGGAAGAAGGGGCTCTTCCAGCCCCAGTCATGCCGCAGTGTGTCCCTTGGGTCCCCCGGCATTCCCCCAAGCTGCAAGGGACACCATGGGTGGACGTTCCTCGATGTACAGGGTGACATCTGCCAAAGTACCTGAGGTTTCCTGCTGTCTGCTCACTGATGGACCCAGATCTCTTCAGCCAGGAAGCAGCAGGCGCTTCATCTCCAACCTTCCTCATCTTTGTGTCTTCTGCAAGTCAGGGGTTTAGGGTTCCTTACAGATCTCTAGGGTGGGGAGACAGTGGAAGAAACGCCCTGCAGCAGTGATTGTTTTCATCTCTATTTAGAAAGCTCCAAGCCTGGTTTTAATTCCTTTGGTAGATCCTGGTGAGGTTTCTTTACCATTTAATAATATAAACATAACATGGTTCTATCCAACCATTTGTAGAAATCAAATAACTTCAAAACTTTTTTAAACTAAACCTAAAATCTTCTGTACAAACGAGGTGAAGTTAGTTTGACAGAACTATTTCCTAGACCTCCCTCTGCATTGAAAACCAGGACTATACTTGCTTTATGCTGGAGTTTTGGGATCATGAAGCCTCTGGGACGTGACCATGTGTCTGGCCATCCTGCGTTTTGGGGTGCACAAGGGAGAGACAACCCCATCCTCAGCCCCATCCTTGTGTTTGGGCTCTTGAGCCCTTTGGGACACTTCCCTCTGAAGGTGTTGGCCTGGTTGACTCCAAACTGGAGCTGGAGCTGGAGCTGGAGCTGGAGCTGGAGCTGGAGCTGGAGCTGGAGCTGGGCTCCCACCTGCTCTGAGTCCTGGGCTGGCAGGGCCATGAGCTGGGGAGCACTGGGGGGATGGCCCTGAGTGGAGGCCATGGGGACCCCACAGAGCCTGGAGGGCAGGGACATCACCATGAAATGGGGCCTCCCAGGAAAGGAGGGGTCTGCAGCGGTATGGCTGGAAAACCCCGGGAATTCCCTGACTGCTTCTTTGTGCCCAGTCATTTCCCACGAAATTTTAAAGGGCTTTGCCAGAATAAAGGCAGGGTTGTCTGTCTGGGATACACAGTCCCGCCAAGAGCCCCCTGGGAGGACACCAGGAGCACAGGACATGCAGGAGCCAGTGGATAATACCCCCAGGGAAGCAGGGATTGGGATCTGGGCAGGGGAAGGGGGCGTATGAAAAGCCATCCCCACAGCCCTGCCATCGCCGGCCCCACGCTCAGGGCTCCGATTTCTGCTGGAGGGGGAGAATGTCCCTCCAGGGCCACCTGTGCCCATCTGTCCCTTCTCACCGTCCTCCTGGAAGACCCGTTTTGCCGTCAGGTCGTTGCCGTTCTGTTCCTCCCCGTGCGGGGATGGAGGGGAGACCGTGATGTTCAGCCATGCCCCTCCTTCACGCACAGGCTGTTCTGGGTGCAAACCAGCCGTGGCACCCTGTGGCACCCAGAATCGCGCCCTAGACTCTCCATCCCCGCTGTCAGCACCTGGGAAAAGGTCCCCTGACAGCTGATAAAAGTCCCGGCATGAGATAGGGGTGGCCGGGGCGGCGCAAGCCAGGGACCCGCAGGGAGGTCAAGTCCCAGAGGGCAAAAGGGCGAGGTCTCTTCTCCGATGCCACCCATCTGCTTGGCACAATGCAAGGTGTGAACACGGGGAGCCCCGGTGTCACTTTACACCGTGGCTGTCCCCTCCCGGAGCCCACGGGGGCCCCCAGGTGCGGACGTCACCCTTGGCTGGCAGCGGGGCGAGGGGCTGGGGCCAGCGGCCGAGGGGGCGGGGGCTTCAGCAGGGCTGCTCCTCCCGATCCCCCGTACAGTTGCCGTGCTGTATTTTTAGCCTCCGAAGGGTGTTAAGCCCGTAACCTTCGGCCCATTTTGCTCTCATCGGCCGGCCATGTGCAGGTCAGCACAATTCACCATGGGTCGGGAGACCATGTAGGGGAAATAGGGAGAAGGAGATGGAGAGGGGACTGGGACTGTGTCTAAGACCTTGAAGGTCACAGGAAATCAAGCCCGTGACCGGCACACCAGCAGGGACATCCCCATGCGAGCGCCTGGGGGATATTTCCCTTTTTCCATGAGTGATGGCTTGTGGTGGGTACTGTCGTGCCTGGCCATGATGGCTGATGGCCTCCCTGGGTCAGAGGGAACACACAGACCCCAGACCAAGCCCTCAGGACTCGCAGGGTCCCCCCTGCCTGGTCCTGCCCTTCTCCTCCACTTTGACCCTCATTCCTCTCCCAGCCCTCCAGGTCACCAGCTGTTATGGGGCCAAACCGAGAATATCCCTGTTCCCATCAGCTAAGGGGACCCTCCATTGACCCAGGCTGGTTCCCAGGCCATCAGGGCCAGGCAGGGGCAGGCTGGCCCCCAGCCACTCAGGGATTTGCAGGTCCAATGTAGATATTCCCCTTCAAGGGACTCCTGAGTGGTCCCAGAGGTCCCGCAGGAAAGTGACCTGAAGGGCAGGGGTGGGAGGGAGGAGGGTGGGAATTGTCCACCACTACTTCCCTCCATCTGGAGCTGAACTGAGAGCCCGCAGGCACCTGTGAGCCGTGTGCCAGCAGAAGACAGGGAGGTCAGCGAGGGCAGAGCAAGGGTGAGCTGTGCATCCGGTTTGGGCAGGGCAAGGGGCCGTGGCAGCGGTTGCAGCTCTGCTGTGCCAGGGAACTGAGAGCCACTGGGAACGAGGGCAGGCTGGAGGGCAGCCTGTCCCTTCCAGTGCCTGCTGCTGGTGTGGCATGAGCTTCCCAGTGCGACCTGATCCCGGCTCACAACCCCACCAGCCCTGGCGCCATGGAGATACAGCGACCCACCTGGCACCCCCACACAGCAAACTGGGTTGAGGGGTCTGGCACTGCACTGACTGCAGCCCAGCTCCTCCTGTGCCAAGCCGAGCGAGCTCCAGCTTTGCCAAGGTCCAGCTGGACACAGCCTTGTGGCTCCAGCACGGACATGGTGCAGGAGCTGGACCAGAGGGCTGGCCATGCCCAGCACTGTCCGCTCTCCTCCTGCAGCCTGGATGGAGGTGGCCTTTTTTCCTGCTTGGTATCTGCTTGCCAGCTGGAGTACAAAGGAATTATTTTCCTCTGAAACGCTCCCCTGGCATGAGACGTTTGGGGGGATTATTTAGACTAGCAGCAACTGTTTGTAACGGAGACAGTATAGCCATGATCTTTTATTTTTGGCACCCGCTGACTGATGTTAAATTGCACTTGGAGCCTATGGAAAATACGGATGGATTCTCCTGGGCCACAGAACACGCTCATTGTGTCCAAGCAGGCGCACGGCGTGGCACATGCCTTCCTAGTGAAGGGACACTCACAATAAATAGCTCCTGAACCCTGTGGCCAGGGTTAGGCCCTGCCTGCGGAAGGCAGGACCCCATGCTGGGCAGCCCCTCATGCTAGGAAGCCACTTCCTCCTCCTCCCCTCACCCCACCACCCACCATGGCTGGTGTGATGGTCTCTTGAGTCAGGGCTGGGGAAGGACCCTTTTAACCTGCCAAGTGCCCACAGCCCCTCAAAATTTGGTATTTTTACTCCTTTCCCCATTTTTAGGGCAGCTTTGCCGCCTTCCTGCAGTGCTTTGGGGTGGGCAGCAACCCCAGCGCCAGGCAGCCTTGGCTGGTGGATCCATCGAGCCCCTGCTAGCTCTGCTTTGCCCCCCACAGTCACATCTGTGCACCCAATTTCTTGCGACAGGGACAGAAAATTGAGCTGGAGCTGGAGAAGGCTTAGGAAAGAGTTTAACCCTCTTGGTACCAGCCACGACTCATTCCTCAGGGCCCTGGCGGGTGCCCCGGTGGCTGCATGCCAGCGTGGGTGGGACTGACCGAGCTGTTCTCATCATTTAGAGCCGCGCGCCCCTGGCACGGGCCATGGTGATGGTGCTGCCGAGAGCCCCCTGCCAGCCACGGAGCCCTGGCTGGAGGAGAAGGAGGCCGATGGCAGCCCTGAGGAGCAAGATGGTGGCACTGCCAACGACTCCGTGCCCAGTGCCACAGAGGAGGGACATGGAGAGGCCCAGGAAGAGCTGGCAGGTGGCCTGAGTGGGGGCCTGGGGCCAGGGGACAGCCAGACAGAGGAGGCCAGCAAGGAGCAGGGCCAGGAAGAACGGAGCTCAGGGGAGGATGCCATGGCAGCTCACCATGGAGGGAGCCATGGGCCTGGTACACAAGATGACATCCATGTCCAGGAGGATGAGGAGCCTGGTATGGAGAAAGGAGGCTCTGAGAAGGATGGGCAGCCTGGGGAAGAGCAAACAGAGGAGCCAAGAGCAGCATCTGCTCCCGAGGGAGAGGAGGAAAGGGATGAGCAGAGCTCAGAGGAAGATGATGAGCAAGGAGAGTCTGAGGAAGGTGAACATGGGGAGTCTGAGGAAGATGGAGGCGAGGAAGAGTCTGAGGAGGAGGAGGAGGGAGAGTCTAAGGAGGAGGGAGAGTCTGAGGAAGATGGTGAGGGGCCAGAGAACGAAACTGAAGAGAGTGACAAGGAAGCAGCCGGCACTTCTGACAAAAAGAGCCACACCAAACCAGCAGCTGCCAGCACAGGAGAAGCCAGGGATGGCCCTGCCAGCTGCCATCAACCGCCCTGTGGGGACACAGCAGAAGACCCGCCAGCAGCAGTGGAAGACCCACTGGCAGCAGAAGATCCTCCAGCAGCAGAGGACCCACCGGCAGCAGTGGAAGATCCACCAGCAGCGGAAGACCCACCAGCAAAAGAAGACCCACCAGTAGCAGTGGAAGACCCTCCAGCAGCAGCAGAGCCCCCTGCAGTGGCAGGAACCCCGCCAGCAGCAGCAGCAGACCCCCCTGCAGACAAGCCCCCACTGGCAGAAACAGAGGTCCCCAGCACGCCCCCAGACGCTGCCGAGCCCCAGCACAGCCAGAGAGGTTGGAGTCTTTTCTTGTGGGTGTGCTGTAGCGGCGAGAGTGACCTCCCATCAACCCAGCGGAGCTGAGCTTGGCACGTTAAACCTCGCCTAGCGCATGGCCCTCTCCTAACGCTTGTGCTTCCCCGCCCGCCCCTAACTGCGCTCAGCCGTGGGCAGTGAGGCCGCAGCAGGATTCCTGTCATGCAGGTGCTCAGCGCAGTGATGCCAAAATCGGCTGGTGTTCCCCTCACTCCACTCCAAGTCCATGATTGCTCCTCAGGGATGTGGACATGGATAAAACTTTTAACCTCCAGGCCCCTTTCAGCACTCGCAGATCTCTTAAAGATTCTTTATGCACCACCCTCAGAGTCCTCCCGGCCCTCGGCTTGTGCAGGGGCAGGATGCTCCCAGGATGGTGGGGCTCCTCTCCGCCAGTTCTTGGCTCATAGGGAAGGTGTGAAGAGCTAATCCAGGCCAATGAGCTGCTGATGCACCAGCCCTGCTCAATCAGTGAAAGGCTAACTAAGGGAAAGGGACACCCCCCACCATGATTTCCTAGAAATATTTGTAGACTTTGGCCCACAGGTTGGGCAGCGACCTTCGGACCCAGATTAGTATTTTTGTTGTTTTCATCTGTATCGTCCCAGCTCAAAAAGACTCCCATTTTACCCAAAAGGCAAACCCAGTTTGGTCTCTGTGGCTTCACTTGGCAAGTCAAAAGGTCTCCCTCAGCCCAGCACTCAGTAGATGCTCAACACAGTGTCAGGGCTTAGTGGTGCCCTGTTTGTCCCCAGACCTGTCCCCAAACCCCTGCTAAAGTCCAACCCAGCTCCCCTTATCAGAAAGCTCTTGGAGGCTTCTGGTATGCCAGCACCTCCATGGCAAGGACACCTCTGTCTCCCTCTTTTGGGAACACTGGAGTGCCTTTCCCAGTGGAGGCAGTTGCCTCATGCTCCCCATGCCTGGTACAGAGCCATGAGGGACAGGCACTGTGCAGAGGGCTCCAGGGGGATATGGAGGTAGAGGTGGGAGCACTGGGAGGGAACAGCCCCACTGGCAAAGGCAGGGCAGCCAGGATGGGTCAGGCTGGCCTGTCCTCCAAGCGCCAGAGCCAGCCCCAGCCCTGGCTCCCATATCTCCAGCTCACCGTGTAGTTTTTGGGGGAACGGGCAGACAGAGAGGCGGCAGCACAAAGCCTGCACTCGAGGCCGAGCCCCGTGGAGCCGCAGCTGCTGGGGGAAGCTCTGGGGACCCGTTGGACAGCAGCTGCTGCGTATGCTTGCGCTACGTCCCAACCCCGGGAGCCCCTTCCAGGCACATCCTTCACATTCCCCGCGAGCAGCCCGCCCCTCCTCGGAGCCAAGCAGTTGCCCATGATGCTTCCCCCAGCAGCCACGGCCCTGGCAGCCTCCAGGGGCCTGTGCAAAAGGGAAAGCACGTGGTGTGCCAAGGGGCATGGCGTGTCCGCAGGCTCGGGGTGTGTATGCTCCCCATGCCCTCTCCCTGGCAGTCGCTTGTGTGAGCTCCTGTGTGGGTTCCCCTCTCCAGCAGTAATAGGTCTCCTTGCTTTCTCCTCCAGAAGAGGTTGAAGATGCCAGCGAGCCGACCAAGCGTGACCGGTCCCACTTGGAGAACACCCTCAAGCTGAACGAGGAAAAACCTGCTGATGATGTCTCAGGTGAGGGGGCTATGCATGCCCTGCACTAAGAGCACAGACAGGGTTTTCCTTCCCTTGTGCTTGGATTTTAACCTTACTTCTTGTAGGTCTAGGAATGCCAGATCTTCAATAACAGCCCTTTGCCTGCTCTTGGATTAACATATTTTAGGTATTTTAAAGACATCCCTGAGGGCATACAAGAATTAGGAGGGTAGAGAGGCTGGAAGATGCAGATGGTGAATCAGGCATATCCCTGCTCAAAGAAACCTGGAGCAACTTGTAACAAAGTGTTGGGATTTTAATTCTGGTTATATATTGGGTTTTGCTACTCTAAGGTTTGCTTCTGCTGGCCTCCTGCACAGTTTGGGCTGGAAAGGCATTGATAAGAGATACTGTGGAAAAAGCTGCTCCTTTTTTTCTAGCAAGCAGTTCAGGGGCCATGCCAGGGGGCTGTGGCACCATGGTGGAGGGCTTTTTGGGATTGTGGGTGTTGAGTGCTAAACAGCACTCAGGAAGGATGCTCCCTTCTTCAGCTGCTGGGATTGCTCCAAACCCTGGGCCAGTTGGAAACATTATCAGGGGAGAGGCACCAAAATCCTAGAACAGCTTGGGTTGGGAGATATGGTGAAGATCATCTCATCCCACCCCTCTGCCAAGAGCAGGACACCTTCCACTAGCCCAGGTTGCTCCAAACCCTGTCCAATGTGGCCTTGGACACTTCCAGGGATCCAGGGGCAGCCACAGCTGCTCTGGGCAAAATGTGTGACTGAGATCAGTTTGGCCAAGATTGCAGCTGCAAGCCAAGTGCTTTGATCCACGCTTGGGCCACCCTCAGGACCTGCAGGGGGTGTCCCTCCTGCAGGGAATGTCCCCAGGGGGGCCTCACCCAGGATGGTGGGGTTTGTCCCTCACCTGCTCCCGTGCTTTGCCCCCCAGGAGTATTGCAGCGGCTGAGGAAGATCTACCACTCCTCCATCAAGCCCCTGGAACACTCCTACAGATACAACGAGCTGAGGCAGCATGAGATCACAGGTAATGCCACGGGCACGGGGGTCTCCGGCACCACCAGGTCCTTGGGATGCAGATAAGAGCGCAGAGAGCAGATCCTGGAAAGCCTTGGATAGTGTGTCTTCCTTTGCAGCTTCCCAAGGAGTCCATGAACACGCTGGGCTTAGAGGCCATGCCCTAGTGAACCCAGCAGCAGGAATTCCTGCCTCTGCCTCAGCCCATCTGCTGTCAGGGCCATCTGTGTGGGCTGAGTACTGAGCCTTGCCTGCCTCGGGTTCCCCACCTGCTCAACATCAATGCCCTGTACCCCTGCCAAGCAGAGATCACGGCCCAATGAAACAGGCTTGGCAAGGAAGCTCAGGACCTCTCAGGGCTAGGGATGAGCTTCCTGGGGGTGGCTGGAGCTGGCATCCTTCCTTCTGGATACAGGACACAGCCATGTAGGCAGGGTATTCCTCAAGCTCCACAGCCTTCACTCATCCTGAGAGTTGGAGTTTCCAGCCCTTGGCAACCTCAGGCACATTGGATGGGGTGATCAGGTCCCTGTGGCCCCTGGTAGGGTGTGGGCTGAGCCAGGCCACACACATGTCCTTCCAGAAGAGGAAAGTGCAACCCTGTCCCAAGATGTTCAGGAGCTACAGGAAGTTCTTGTGACCCAGGAAACACAAGAAGCCTCATTTTCCAAGCACAGATGGCTCAAACCCAAGTCCAGCTTCCCTGTTCACTGGGGTAATTCTCCTCTGAGCACCTATTCAAGCATGGGAGCCAGGGCCAGATGTCTCCTGAGAATCCAGGGAATGCTGGAATCCCTGCTGCCAGTGTTCCAGGGCTTCATGCTCATGTCAGCCTCTCACCAAGGTCCTGATGTTGTCTTCCTTGTCCTGCACTCTGCCTACCCCACAAGGTATCCAAGCCCTCCCTCCTGGTGAGGCAGGATCAGAATACACCCTCCCCTCAGATCTTTCTTTTACAGCTGGCCTTGCTCCACCAGCACACAGGCCCCACACTCAGTTGGGCAACCTACTGGGACACATCCCCTTAGAGCGGAAATCCTGCTTTCCAGGCATCCCCACTGCAACTCCTAAGTCTGGGTCAGACATTCCATAAGCAGGACTGGACGTATCCCTACCCAGACAGGCCATCTCCAGTGCAGAGCCAGTGGGGAGCATAGGGAAGTTACCCTGTGGGAGGGTAACTGAGGGTTGCAGCAGTGTCCTGACTATCATCCCATGGCTGCTGGCCTGTCCCCTGGCAACACCCCAACCTCCTCTCCAAGCTGCTCTGGTCTGTGTTGGTGATGTTTGCTGTCAACTCAACTTGGGACTCAGTTTAGGAGGATGTTTGGGGTTATAGAGGCAGCTGCCGGGCTCTAACCACCACTTTGCTGTTCACAGCCAGAGGATGCAGCCCTCAGCCTCAGTTCCCAGCCCTCAGGTCATCCCACCCTATCCTTAATCCATCCCATGCCCAAGCAGCCACCTCCCTGCTTCTTTTTCAGGGGGAAACAAGCATTTAAGTGTTTCCCAGGCTCCTGCTGGCTTCCTCCCTCTCAGCTCCTGAGGAAACAACCATTAACCCTCATATTCTCCCAGCCCATCTCAAACCCAGGTCCTGAGCAGGACTCACCTTGGACAGCCAGTCCTGGTGTTCCTCCCAGCCTCAGCTCAACACTCCATGGTCTGTTCCACCTCACTGTGAGGAATAACCTCCCCTTGGGCTGACAGTCCCCAGGTCAGGTCCAGCACACCCCGCTGTATCCTACAGGGCACCCTCAGAGTGCTGTGACCCTGGAGCTGGTGACCTACAGTCCCCTCTTGGTCCCCAGGGAAGGGCACAGCGATGCTGCGCTGCCTCCAGTCCTTGTCTCAGCTGTGAGACACCCTGACCATGCTTCTCTCCAAAATATTTCTGTGGGCACCAAACTCCTTGAAGGATCTCTGACAGCCCAGCCATACCCTGGCACACACAACTCCGTCTGGAAACCTACAGCTCAGCAGTTTGCCTTTCCTGCCCACAGATCCAGCTTTTCCCAGTTCCTCATTAGCAGTGTAATCAGAGAAACCTGCACATTAGTTACAGGGTTGGCCCAGGGAACCCTCTTGACCTTGGAGGGCGGTTGAGGACACAGGGGAGCACAAGGAGCCTTCTCAGCACTTCCCCTGCACGGTGCCCCTGTCCCGAGTGGGTTCATTCCACCAGTGGTGTCTCTGCAGGCTGGGAGGTGCCCCTAACTCCCTGCTGTGCCCCCTCTCCGTGGTAGGGGGAGGCTGGAGGGCACAGACCTGCCGGCTCAGCTGGCTGGGAGGAGTGGGACAGCTGGGAGAGCTTTGGGGCAGGCCTGTCATGGAATATGTGTGACCTTTGGAGGTGTAAGCCAATATAGAGGGGTGCCGTGGCAAGCACCCTGGCCCCTCCATTACGTGGCAGCCTTCCATTTTGTCTCCCTTCCCATCAGCTCCGTTCACTGCAGTGTAATTCAAGGAGTTCCTCTGCTGCCCACAACATGTGAAAACTCCCGTGGAGTTGAGTGTCACCTGTCCTGCAGGAGCTGTGGCTGTCACCATCAATTCTGACTTGTCAGGGTGCATCTCAGAAAGCTCCCACACACCCTCTGCTTAAGCCTGGCAGATGCCATTTCCTTCTCCCTGCCTGCCACCTTCCCGCCTCTCCGCTCTGCCATCCCACGTGGATGCAGACATGCTCTGGCTGGGTCCAACTCTGTGCTTGGAGGGACTGTCCCCAGCTGAGGGTGAGGGATTCTCCCAGTCCAGCCATGGGTAGCTTGCTGTGAGGTCATGCCAGGTTGTGGCGCATGCTGGTGACCCTAATTACTGATACATGCTAATTAGCAAGGGTCCCTGAGTAGGGAATGACCTCCCAGATGCCATCACCAGCCACAGGGCTGGGTCCAGGTGACCCCACCACTGGGGTTGTCAGGACACTTGCTGGGTTCGTGGCTGTCTAACCCTGGCTTGTTGGGCTCTGCGTGCTCGGTGGGCGATGCCAGGAAAGGCAACAACCCCGCAGAGCAGGGGTTGGGGTGCAGGGCACCCCGAGCCACATTCCCGCCGCGCAGGGCAGACAGGGATTCAGTGCTTGTCCTGGGAGCCGCAGGTCGCTCCCAGGCTGTAACTCCTTGTCTCCCGCTGGGAATGTGGCTGTAAGTTCCCTCCTTGTCCTGGGCCACACCCAGGCTGTCGCATCCCTCCTTGGACTCACGGTTCCTTTTCTCTCTCCCCGTGTCCCTCGCTAACAGCTTACCCCGGACGCACCCTGGGCTCCTCGGCCACAGGTTGGTATCGCCGCCTGCTCCCTGCATGCTGCCGGCGCTGCCTGCGCTCTGCGCTGCCCTCCGGCTTTCCCGGGCACTGTCCCAGAACAGCCGCGCTTCCAAGGCACCGAGCACGGCCGGTACCCGCCATCCCTACCGGGACAGTGTCCCCAGCCCTTCCAGGGCCCCACCCTGTGTGACCTGACAGCCTGTCCCTCCTGCAGTCCTCATCTTGCCCAGGCTCTGACACCTTTCCCTCTTGGTTTAAGACTGAGAGGCTACATATTCCTCTGGCCACGGTTCAGAGGCATTTCTGGTAGTCCTATGGGAGCAGCTAAGGGAGCTAGGGGGGCTCAGTCTGGAGAAAAGGAGGCTCGTGAGGCACCCTCTCACTCTGCACAACTCCTGCCAGGAGGGTGGAGTCGGGTGGGGGTCGGGCTCTGCTCCCAGGGAACAAGTGACAGGACAAGAAGAAATGGCCTCAAGTTTCACCTGAGGAAGTTTGGATTGGATATTGGGAAAATTTCTTCAGAGAAAGGTTGTCGGTCCCTGGCACAGCTGCTCAGGGCAGTGGTGGGGTCCCCAGCCTTGGGGGAATTTAAAAGCCATGTGGATGTGGCACCTGGGGACATGGGTTAGTGGTGGCCTTGGCAGTGCTTGGGGAGCATGTAGAGTTGGTGATCTTAAAGGGTTTTTCTAACCTAAACAATTCCATGATTGTAGGTGTTGGACCTGTAGGTTGATCTCTCACCCATGGCGTGAACTGGGGGACCCCAGCTGATAGCTCATCCTATAGAGCAGACCTCTTCCCACCCTTCACTCTCCTACATGCAGAAACTTTCCTGAGTGTCCACCCCTGATCCCACAGCAGCTGTCCCAGTAACATGGGCTGGCCCCTGCCCAGCAGCCTCAGCCCCCTCAGAAGCCCAAGCTGGCTCCTCTCCCTGCCTATCCTGTTCAGAGTGTGCTGCTAGGTCCCCCCGGAGGATCAGGAGATGGGAGACAGTCCACGAAATGCCAGGCAACACCTAGCCCTTCCCCTGGGCCCAGTGCTCAGCCACGGGAACAATGTTCCTGCAGGGAAATCCCATCTTCTGTCCCTCCTGTCCTGCCCCACGGCCACGCTGACAGACCCTGCCAAACCAGACTCCTCTGGACACGGCCACAGCAGAGCCCTGCTGGTGCATGGAGAGCCCTGGCTCCCTGCCGTGCCAGCGTGCCAGCAGTGGGGAGCGCTGTGGGTATTTATAGCATATTCCAATAGCTGTCTTATCTCATCTTGGGTTCAGGCGCTCGCACACGTGCTGCCGGGGTGGCTGCAGGCATGCGGGGGGCACACGGGGGAGGCACAGGCCATCTGCAGCCACATGGGCTCATCCCTCCATCTGTGGGCACACGTGTCGTGAGGATACTCGTGGATCTTGGAGCTTTGGGAGTGAGGCAGCCAGCACTCCAAGGGCTGCTGGATTTGTGCCATGGGCACATGGCCGGTGGCATTTGCGGCACAGGGATGGGACAGGAGTGTGGGTGATGCCGGGAGTCTCCCCAGGTGTTCCAGCCTTCCTGGGTGGCTTGAGGACAGAGAAGACCTTGGTGCCCTTGGCTCAGCAGGAACCAGGAGAGGAAGGAGGTTTTGTCAGGTCCTCTGCTTTGCCCAACATCCTCAGGACAGACTTGCACCTGGAGGAGAGGCCACACTAGGCACATCTGCTGGGCCTGAGGACAAGGGCGGACAAGGCCCTGCCCAGGATTAATCATAGAATCATGGAATGATTTGGGTTGGAAAGAAACTTAAAGCCCATCCAGTTCCACCCCCTGCCATGGGCAGGGACACCTTCCACTATCCCAGATTGCTCCAAGCCCCATCCAGCCTGGTCTTGGGCACTTCCAGGAATGAGGAAGCCACAACTTCTCTGGGCAACCGATGCCAGGACCTCACCACCCTCACAGGGAAGAATCTCTCCCTAAATCCCACCTAACCCTGCCCTCTCTCAGTGAGAGGCCATTCCTCTGTGACCCGTCACTCCAGACCTTCATCCAAAGTCCCTCTCCAACTCTCTTGGATCTCCTTTAGTCACTGGAAAGGGCTCTAAGTTCTTCCCAGAACCATCTCTTCTCCACCCCACAGCAGCTGTGCTTCCAACAAAGGGCAGCATGGCATTGCCACATGGAAAAACCTCTCAGAAAGTCAATGCTCTAGGAAAGAAAACTACTTGGACATCCAAATTGCTCCTATGCCCAGAGCTGAGCAGCCCAAGCAGAGCCAGGCTCTGCGGAGGGATGAGCTTGAGGCTCGTTTGAGCTTGAGCTGGGAGCGAGCAGCCACAGGGTGGCTGGAGAGAGCCGTGGTGAGGGAGCTGCCGCCATCCCCGCCCGGCCGCCGGCGAGCTCCGGTTCTTTTCCTCTGTCCGGACCATCAAGGTGACCCAAATTGCTGCTGACAGACATGGCACGGGGACACAGCAGGGACAGATGCCAGGCCAGCACCCACTTGGGTGAGGGATGCTCCCTCTCTCCCAGCGTCTGGGCAGCAGCAGGAGAATCCATACACGGCCCCGCATCCTTGGAGCTGCTGCGCTTCCTGCAGAGCTGCCAGTGCCTGGCACTGCCCACACAGCCCATGGGGAGGGTAAAGAGGGGCGAGAGGGGCTGGGGGTGATCAGGCAGGGGGGCTGCCCACGTCGCTGCCCACCTTGCTGCCCACCTTGGCTCTGTGAGGGAGAGGAGGGGATGTACAGCAGAGCTGGAGCTCACAGGTGCCATCGTTCACACAGCCACACCTGGCCAGGGATGTGTTATGAAAGAGCACACGGGGACCCACCCCAAACCTCTGGCACAACATCACAGGGATAATGGTAATAATAACAACCACCCGTAACCTAGTTAAAGCTGGCAAGAGAGCAGAGCAGCGGCGACAGAGCGGCAGGGGAATGATTAATAATGAGAGTCCAAGGTTTCAACACTTGTTTTGGTCCCATGTGAGAAGACAAGGCTGGATTCCCGCAGCTGCCAGGCAGGGAGTGGGGTGCGGGAAGAGACATCCATCCCCTGCTTCAGAGGTGCTGCCCTGAAGGAGGGCTGAGCTGCATGGATGCAGCTGTGCCCCATGGAGAGGTGTCCCCAGCCCATTCCCTTCCCCAGAGGTGTCATGGTGACCCTGTGACGGGCAGATGCAGCAGGAAGAGGCTGGAATACTCTTCCCAGCCCCTGCTCCCATGGCCAGATGGGTTCAGTGTGGAACTGTCATACAGTGCCCTCTGACACCCTTGGGGCGGGAGCTCAGCCCCATGGGGATTTTGTGGCTTCCCCCCCCTTGAAGATGGATCCCTGGCTTGCTGGAAAGCTGCTGGCTCCTGCGTGGGTGGCAGCCATGGAACACCAGGGACTGTCAGCTATCTCAGGGAAAATAGCTCTGCCTTAGGCATGGGGATGAAGAGAAGGTGCCAAGGGCAGCACAGCTTACCCAGGGTGTCTCCTTGCCTTGGGCCATGGGAGGAGGCTCAGCTCCAGCTGAGACAGCAGCTCCCAGCTCCTCTGGTGTCATCCATCCCCGGGCTGAACTCCTCCTGGCAACAATGGGATGCATCCTCTCCCACCCTGAGCATAGCATGAGGTTGGTTTCCACCAATGGGAACTCACCCAGTTTTACATCTGGTCTTGTCCTGTTTTGGACTTGAGCTGACTCGCAGGCTCCCGTGTATCCTGGGAACAGCTTGAGGGCTGGCACAGGCCCTGGACTCCTCTGGCTCCACCAGATGCCTACCTGGTGTCCTGGGGGCTGGGGCTCGAGCAGTGTGGGCAGAGGCTGATTGCATGAGTCCTGTTTGAGCAGGGATTGCTCCTGGGGGCACTGGCTGCCTGTGTCCAGGGATATCTGTGCTCCTGGACTGATGGCATGGCACGGGTACAGGTCACCACCCTCACGGAGAAAACTGTGTGACTTGAAGAATGCAGAACAGGGACTACAGTTCATTCTCCTCCTGCCTCTCCCATGCCCAAAGCGGGGCTGTTTGCCCTCCCCACACCCAGCTGGAGCCTCACACCCAGCTGACACCCAGGCAGTGACCTCCTGCTTGGTTGGAGGGTTGGGAAGCACGGCCCGGGGGCAGGTCCCTGTAAGGGCACGGTGGAAAGGCTTGCAGGCAGCTGGCACGATGCTCGCACCGCGCTTACCAAGCCCTGCACCGCAGCGCTGCCCTCAAATCCACAGCAGCTCCCTTTGCACGAGGCATCGGCCCGGCTGCGGCATGGCCTCCTCCTTGGCATGGCCCGTGCTTTGCGGCGGCTGCCTTCAAACAATATCCCCACCCAGCAGCCAGCCCCAAATTCGCCCCAGCTAAACCACAACCAAACCGAGACAAGGCTTAAAAGACCTTCCAGTCCTCCGTAGTCTAAGAAGGGCTAAAGCTCAGAGAAGGTCAGGCAATGAGGTGGGCTCTGCCGCAGAGCACGGGGCCGTCCCGTTCCCGCGGCCGGCGGGGCGCTGCCTTGGCTGGCGAATGGCTGGTGGCCCCCGAAGGGTGGCTGTTTCCCTGGCAGCATCACCGCGCCGCTCAGATGGGATGCTCGTTACAGCCGGGAGTTAATCGCGCGGCGGCGACGGCTATTGTTCCTTCACTTCCTCTTGTTATTTCCCCTCTCCGCAGATGGGGAGATCACTTCCAAGCCTATGGTGCTATTCCTGGGACCGTGGAGCGTCGGCAAATCCTCCATGATAAACTACCTCCTGGGGCTGGACAACACTCCCTATCAGCTCTACACAGGTACCACAGTCACTGCTTTGCCAAGGGGGTGCCAGCACCTGCATTTCCACATCCGTGCAGTCAGCAGCTCTTGGCTGTGTGTCTTCAATCCCTCATTACAGCAGCGATGCTGGGATCTGCTCCGTGCCACCTGGCTGTGGTGCCATATGGAGGGAGAGGTTCCCCATCACAGCCTGTCCACCCTTCCAGCAGTGGAGGAGGGCGTCTCTCCCTCAACGTCCTCATTCCACGGCGCAGGTCTCACCGCTCCCAACCCCACCCCTGAGAGCAGCAGTCATGTCACTGGGTCAACTCACCTTTCTCTTCTCCCCATCCCTCTTCACATGCAGCCAGCTAATTCACTCTCCCGGGAGAAAAGCCATTCCCCTTCCCTCCTCCCTGCTCCCATGGATGTCATCTCACAGCTGAGGGCAGATGTCCATGGCCAGCTTAGTGTTGTGGTAATGAGGGCTTCCAGGAGATGGTTCTCCAGGACACCTTGTGAAGGCAGGCTACTTCCAGAGCAACCAGTCCCCATAGAAAACAGCTCCACTGGCATTTTCCCAAGAAGTTTGGGCAGGAATTTCATGCTACTTGCCTTGCCCCTGCATCTCTTGAGAAGCACGCGATGCTCCCAATGCTCCCAGTCTCAGGCCAGCCCTGTTGTGTCCATAGCCTGGCATGGATTTCACGCCTCTGCTGCTCCTCTCGTTGCTGCGCAGGAGCTGAACCCACCACCTCCGAGTTCACTGTCATCATGCACGGCCCCAAGCTGAAGACCATTGAGGGCATCGTGATGGCTGCTGACAGCGCCCGCTCCTTCTCGCCCCTGGAGAAGTTTGGGCAGAACTTCTTGGAGAAGCTGATAGGGATTGAGGTGCCCCACAAACTGCTGGAGCGAGTCACCTTCGTGGACACACCGGGCATCATTGAAAACCGCAAGCAGCAAGAAAGAGGTAGGGGGTTCACTGGGTTCATCTAAGGGACCCCAGAAAAGATGATCGGAGGGGACCAAGGTGGCTGAAGCACAACAGAGAAGAGTCTAGACACAACACAGGCTGCCCAGGATAGTGGTGGAGTCACCATCCTTTGGGGGGATTAAAAAGATGTGTGGATGTGGCACTTGGGGACATGGTTTACTGGTGGCCATGGCAGTGCTGGGGGAATGGTTGGACTCAATGATCTTAGAGGACGCTTCCAACCATAATGTTTCTCTGATCCTGTGATTTGATATCTGCTCAAAGGAGCAGCAGGAACCTGTGGCTAGCATCAGGGAGGAGGAAGGTCTGGAGCTGAGGGTGACAGAGACAGGCAGTCACAGGCCCAGACACTCAGGGATGGCTTTTCATGCCAAGAAGCTCCAAAGTGTTTTTAGCATGTGCAAAAGAGGTTCTAGGCTATACGGAAAGTCCACTGTGCCTCACATTCCATGCAACCCAAACGGGGATTGAGGCACAGCAGGCTTGGTTTATCAATCCCTTGCTGAAGGGACTCATCCTGCATTGGCTTTCCCTCTTTCCTCTCCTCAAGGTTACCCGTTCAACGACGTGTGCCAGTGGTTCATTGACAGAGCCGATCTCATCTTCGTTGTCTTTGACCCCACGAAGCTGGACGTGGGCTTGGAGCTGGAGATGCTGTTTCGTCAGCTGAAGGGCCGCGAGTCTCAGATCCGAATCATCCTGAACAAAGCTGACAGCCTGGCTACCCAGGAGCTGATGAGAGTCTACGGTGCCTTGTTCTGGAGCCTGGCTCCTCTCATCAACGTCACGGAGCCGCCCAGGGTGTACGTTAGCTCCTTCTGGCCCCATGACTACAACCCAGAAACCCACAGAGACCTGTTCCTCAAAGAAGAGATATCCCTCCTGGAAGATCTCAATCAGGTGATTGAGAACAGGATGGAAAACAAGATTGCCTTCATCCGCCAGCACGCCATCCGGGTGCGCATCCACGCCCTCCTGGTCGATCGCTATCTACAGACCTACAAAGACAAAATGACCTTCTTTAGTGATGGAGAACTGGTGTTCAGGGACATTGTGGAAGATCCTGACAGGTTTTTTATCTTTAAGTCCATTCTGGCAAAGACCAATGTCAGCAAATTTGACCTCCCCAACCGCGAGGCTTACAAGGACTTCTTTGGCATCAACCCCATCACCAGTTTTAAGCTGCTGTCTCAGCAGTGTTCCTACATGGGAGGGTGTTTCCTCGAGAAGATCGAGAAGGCCATCACCCGTGAGCTTCCTGATCTCTTGGGAAGCATTGGCTTGGGGAAGAAGCCCAATGTCCTCTCCTGTGACGTCACTGGCTGTGGCGAAACCCCAAAGAATCGCTACAGGAAACCCTAAGGTGATCCACAACCCAATTGTCCACGTGTTCCTACTGGTGAATGAGCTTATGTCTTATCTGTCCAAGAAGCCGTGGTTTGTTAACCCTTTGAGTGCCGCGCTGGCAAAGGCTACTGTACGATGAGGACTTTGAGTTATTGACATCGATGGCAGGGGAAGATGGGTGGGCATAAGAAAGAGAATAAAAACTGTGAATTCCTGACATTTTATCTTTGTTCTTTCAAGTAGAAGGCAATGTTTAAGCTGTAAGTATGAGCAATGCACGGGCCGGACCGCAGCTGCTTTTCCACTGGTGCCAAGAGTGCATGAAGAGGAATTTCAGCCTCTGCATCCCCAAAGCCATGAGGGAGCAAGAACGAGGGCATGGTGTGAGAGCACAGGGGAGAGTACTGACACACTAACCCAGGCATCTCTGGAAGCACTGGTCGAGGAGAGACAAGCCATGTCCCAGCTGTTGTTTTTAGGCACAAACCTACCACAAATCTCAGCAAATATTGATCTTGTTTTTCTTTCCAAGACTTCTGGGTCACCTGGTGAGTTCTGCTTTCACTTAACAGCTCAGTTGATCTTCTGCAGCCTTCATGTGGGTGTTTGACTTAAGAAGGAGTGTTTGCAGGAGCGTTTGCAGCTCCAGACAGGCATCTGTGATGGCATTTGGAAGTCCATGTCAGAGGAAGAAATGGGATGGAAAGGAGCAGCCAGCACTAGCTGACCTGTGCTGGCGGAGGAGGGCCAGCACTCCAAATCAGATGGTTCCACAATGAGATGTGAGCAGGGTTTCCTTCCCCTGGACCAGCACAGAAGAAGGCACTTCATGCCTACATGTGTCGTTAACCTCAAAACCCATGCTGGCAAGTCTTGTCTGCAGACCAGCAGGGCTCCAAGGGTGAGGGTTTGGCAGTTTGCCTTTGTTCAAGTCCATGTTGCTCTTTTCTCAGTCAGCCCTCCATGTTTTCCCATTCTGTGAAGGGAGGCAGGAAGGGGGGGTCATTGGCTGTGAAGTTAAAAAGGTCACATCCCTTTTGCCCACCTGCTAATCTGTCCTCGCCAGGACAGTCCAGGCAGGTTTCTGGGGCCTGCTTTCCAAACTCCTCCCTTATTAGCCATTTGTTGGCTCGTCTCTGAGCATCGCTGCTCACTCCTGAAGGAGTATTGCTTTGGAAGCACCCAAGCAGGGTGAGGTTCCCCATGGGCAGCTGACCTTGAAACCCGACCCTCACGGAGAGCATGACTGTCTGCCAACCAGGAGACAGATGCTCTCCTGGATGGAGACTGGCACCTTCAAGCCCACCAAGGACCTGCTGAACATCCTTTGTCCTTCCTCCTGCCAAACACCCACAGCAAGCGCTGCTCTCCAGGAAACCTCTGAAGAAAAGAGACTTAAATTTGACAGAAGCAAGAGGATATGGAGGTGCTCACTGAGGCAAGAAAAAGGCAAAAGGAGTGAAAGAGGGAAAGAGAAAGCTGGGAATGGGAGGCTGTGTTGTGATGGGGAGGGTGTGAAGGGCAATGCCCCATGTCTCCATGTGTGCAACAGGACTTGAGCTATGGCAGGAGGCCTGGGAGAGCTCCACGTCCCTCAGGCGCTGAAAAGAAGAGGTCCCTTGAGTCCAGGTGAGTTTGGGGGAACACTGCCCTGGGGACTGGAATGCTCCTGGCCTCTGCTTCAAGGTAGGACTTTACATTTGAACTAATGAAGCTGAGACCCAAATCTATGTCCAAGCATGGTGCAGGGCGTGGCTCAGGAAGAGGGATTTTGCCTGCAGTGCAGAGAGAGCAGAGGTGCAAGGGAAGGCAAGCATTGTCAGAGAGAGCAGCAACCAGAGCAGTCTGGAGGGAAGGGATGTGCTTGTGAGTACTGTCAGATCTCAAACCTGCCCCAATGCTGCTGCCCCTCTGCTGCCAGTCCTTTTTTCTTGTCCATGATCCTGCTGCTCATCAGTTTTCCTCTCCATCTCTCATTCACTCTCCTCTGTCGGGCTGGTCTGCATGGTTTTTTAAGAGCTAATGGAATAGAAACACCAACAGAAACAGGCTGATGCTGTCACTGTTCCTGCTGTTACACCGTGTGTCACTGTCACAGAAAGCAAAGGCCTTTAAACATTTCTATTTGCAAGCACTGTATTGCACCATCTCTTTCCTTGTTCCTCTGTCCCCGTAAAGCCCGTGGGGTACCCAGGGAAAGGCCCCTGTCCCACAAGGAATATTGACCTTGAAGGCACTGCTACTCTGCTCTCAGGCCACTCCCATTGTTCTGCCCATCCTTTTTCTGGTGTCCTTTTATCTTGCTTTATTTTCCAGCCTTCATTGTCTCCTCTCCTCCCCTCCTCTACCCTGTAGCACTTGCACACTCTGTGCAAAGCCCTGGTGCCCATGTCCTGGATGGGACTCCCCCATGACAGCCAAACCCCTTTTGCCCCCTGATATGGTTCATTTGTGTTCTCTTTCCAAACCCATGGTGGTGGTCTGTTCCCTGCTCCCTGTGACTGACCCGGCCCCATGCTGGCTCAGGGAGATGCTGCCTCTCCCATGGATCCAAGTGGCTGTCAGTCCCAAGAGGATTGCTGTTCCCAGCCCAGTTCTCACTGAACTTTCTTAGGAGACCTCTGGGAATCTGGGAGAAGAAAAATGGGGAGCAGGGAGACATTTTCATTCTGCTGAGAAACCCCAACCCTCCCCAGCATTTGTGGGGTGAATATCTTGCCCAAGAGAGAGGGAGGGAGCTGGGACACGGGCCCTGTAGATGCCCGTGATCGTGTGCACTGGGATAAAACTGTCAGCTTGAACATCAGCCTGTCTAATAAAACCTGGTATTTTCCAAACACACTCCCTGGAGATGTTTGTTTTGTTTCTCCTGCTGGTGGGGGAGAGAGTGCCAGGACTGGGGTGGGTGACGGGGTGCAGCTGCAGGGAGCAAGGCAGGAACTCCCATCTCCTTCCCTGCAGCCCAGCCTCGTCCCCGTCCCTTGCACATCCCTCAGGCCATGCCTGAGTCATTTCTCTGCTTTTCCAACCTGTCTCCCTGTGCCATAGGCCCAACAGGCAAAATGAACCCCAATTGCTTTGCTTTGTGCCTCAGAGAAGTGTGATCCTCCCTGGTGGGACAGATCCCTGCTCCCGCCTGCCTCAGCAGATGCTGTCTGGGGACCAGAGCAGAAAGCAGGGCTCAGGGATCATGGAGAAGAACCCGGGCTTGGGGATCACAGCAGAGGGCAGGGGGTTGGGGATCGTGGACCAAGGCAGGGATTTGAGGACCATGGAGGAGAGTGGGGGATCTGGGACCACGGAGGAGGACAGGGGGGTTGGGATCCCAGCGGAGGGCACAGGGTCAGGGACCATGGAGGAGGGAAGGGGGTTTGTCCTCCTCCATGGAAGAGGACATTGGGTTGGGACTATGGAGAAGGGCAGAGGGTTGGGGACCATGGAGGAGGACAAGGGGGTTGGCGACCACAGAGAAGGGCCAGGATTTGGGGACCGTGGAGGAGGAAAGGCTGGGGGACCACAGTGAACAATAGGGGCTCTCAGCAACACCCCAGCGAGGGGCGGATGGAGGCACCCTCCCACCAGCAACTGGGGCTCATGCAAACTGCTCATTATAACCCTATTCCTGGCCCGTCTGTCTGTCTTTCTTTCCAACTACCTGTCTCACTCACTAATCAAAGAAGATTGTTCCAAGAAAGCTGGAAGAAGAGAAGGAATGTCTCAGTTTGGCTGTGGCTTCCTTTGCAAAGTCTGGAAAAACTGTGGCATCTTGACGTGCGTGAAGGTCTGCCTGGCAAGAAACACATTTTCCTTCCAAAGCTGCTGTAAAGATGTGAATCATGAGCCGGTAATGCTCCTGGCAGTGCGAACCCTGATTCCACCGAGACGTGGTGCTGGCAGCGGCTCCGCTGTATCTCTTGGACGGAAAAGACAAACATTTATCATAGTGACATTGCTGGAGAAGAGCTGCTGGTGCTGCTGAGAGGCTGGTGGCGGCCAAATCCTGCCAGCACCCAGGTTGCTCCCACCAAGTTTTCTGAAAGTCTCCTGAAGCTCCCCAAACACCAGCCAAGGGGTCTGCAGTCCCTTTTGGTTGCCCTCCACCACCTCAGCCCCTCGGCGGCACCTCTACATTGCAGGGATGAAAATATCCCATTCCCAATCATCAGGAAAAGAATAAAAGCCTTTGGAAATGTCTGCTGCGAGCATGTCACATCGGTGTTTGCTGGAGGAGACAGGGTGAAGGATGGGGAGGGAGCCCACTTCTGGAGCTGCCTGCCTTGGGAAGAGGAGTGTCCCAAAGGATTGTCTGCTTGTGGGAGATGGGAAAAGCCTGGATATTGGCCCCAAGGGATCACCATTCACTTTAGTACACCTGGGTCACGTTCAGGGCAAGCATCAGAGGAGCCAGGGCAGCCTGGAGCCGTGGGAAGAGGATTTTCACTCCATAAAGT
>VZRN01000424.1:178656-191070 GCA_013397935.1 Dasyornis broadbenti
GGGGTGGTGGGTGGTGGGCTGGGGCCTGGGGTTCCCTCAGAGCAGAGCAGAGGCCAGAGGGATGGTAGGGTGCTCACAGGCTGCTATCCCTGGCCAGAAGCTGCTGCAGCCTGGGCAGAACCTCGGTGCTGCATCACTGTGAATCCCCAGCAGTTATTCTATGGATGCCCAGCACATTCAGCTGCTCCTTCTCTAATGTGTTTGCTAGTGGTCATTTAATTACAGGATGCAAACAAGCTGTTCCGAAACACTCATGTACCTGTGCAAAACATGCAATGAGCAATTAGTGCTGTTAATGAGAGAGGGAGTCTGGGTATCAACAACAGGAGAAATCCATCAGCATCCTGGCAAACCTGTGATCTGCCCTAACCCACATGGACTGCTCTGACCTGGAATTATCCCAGTGGCCTTTTGGGGCAGAGGGAGGGAAAATGGAATGTGAGTGAGATGGTGGCAAGGGGCCAATTCCTACCCACAGAAGAGACATGAGGTGTCTAAAACCACCTGTATTCCCACTAAGGGCTGTGGAGGGGATGGGAATAGGGTGCCAGTGCTGCTGCCACTTCATCTCCGGATCAAAATTCAGCAGCACAGGGAAGGCCCTTTCTTCCTTGTGACTTTCCAGTGCCATTGGTCTGGGGTTGGGAGTTGGTGAGGCTGAGCATGCAAACCAAGCGCTCCCAGGGCAGGGAATGCTGCTGGCTGCTTCCCGGTAGCTGTGATTAATTGTTGTTAATATTAAATTCAGCACTTTTATGCAGGACGCAGAAGTGCTTAGGCAGAAGCCCAGCTCCTGCCCTACCTGTCATTAAAAAACATTGCAATTAAGCTCTAGTGGAAGGAAATACAAGTAAATGTATCCTCTGTAAGTGGCTTCAGCTTTCCACAGACATCTGTGTCCCCCGTTTCCTCTTTGGAAAGAGGAAAGCTCTGGCCGAGCTGCTTCTGTTTTCCCTCTTCCCATGACCCATACGTTGCTTTTTCTCCTTAATCCTGCCCACAGCTCCCAACGGTGAGGGCCAGAGCAGGGAGGAAAGGAGTCCCAGCTGCCTCTGACCCACTGCCACCGGTGCAAAGTTTGTGTCAGCTGCAGCTGGAGCCCCAGCCCTGACCAAAATCAAGGCTGTGCTTGCTCCCGGTACCTGCTCACCGAGTTGGATCCTGATGCTCTCTTTGCTCTTCTCTGTGGGCAGAAATCTGAATGCTTCTGTGAGAGGAAGGGTTCCTACTGCTCCAATAGAAAGGATTTAACAAATTATTTCCACTTTGCCGCAGATCTGCAAGGGATTTTCAGCAGCTGAGACCTGCTCCTGCATAAGCCAGTGGTGACAGACCTCAGCCGAAGAGGCAGCCTGGCCTCCAACCCTGCAGGACCCAGCACAGCCTGAGCTCTGTGGCAGAGCTGTGCTGACAGGCACAATCATGTGGCAAAGCTGAACAGTCTGGTGGGTTGTTGCATCCCAGGATAGGGTTTTCCCACGGCATTGTCCCCCTGGTTTGCTCCAGCTGTGGTTCTCCCCTGGAGAAGGATGAGGCAGGATGTCACAGAGTGGGATGCGGGGCTGGTGGCAATGGGTCAGCCTGAGCCAGTGGACACTGAGAGGAACCATGCTGGCAGGGACCAAAGGGGGACCCTCTTCTGCCTCTCCCCAGTGACAACAGGACTGTGATGCAGCCAGAAGTTGTGGTTAAAATTTAGGGAATGCCTAAATTTCCCAGAAGAGGCAGGTGGGAATGACAGCAATGTACAGCCAGGTCGGCCAGGTCATGGTGTGGCCAGAGCCCCCATCAGGTCCTTAAAGCCTGGGAAAAGGCAAAAAAACAAGATAAGACTTAGGGCGAGGAAGCTGGAGATAAAAAGCAGCAGTGAGATAAAAATAAACCCTTTGTCAAGGACGATACCAGTGCCAAGAATACTACACTGAAAATTTTGGACCTGGGGGGATAAAGATCATGTGAAAGGTGTGTCCTGAATGCCAAAGCTGGCTTTCCAGAGCTGCAAAGGATGCTGGCAGAATCACAGAAGCTTGGGATGGATGAGGAGGGCAGAGGGGCACCAGATGTGCCTAAATTTGGGCAGATTTGGGGCTCTGGCAGCCACAGGGTCCAGCCAGCTGGGATGCAACATGAGGATTGTGGGTATGCCCTGGCTTCACTTGGTGCTGGGTGGCAAAGAGCAGTGACAAAGTGCCCACACCAGACCGCAGCTCTGGCCACATCCCTGAGCTCTGCCAGTGCAGCTGAGGAGGGAAAGTTTTGCTGGGACCATGGTGCTGATGAACACAGGGCTTTTTCCCCATTGCTTGCAAACATCGTCATCATCATGTACATAAACACAAAATGCCAAAATGTGAGTCAGCCCAACGGCAGTTTGGCTCCTGCACCCACAGCCTGATAAACGGTGTAACCAGAGCTTGCAGAGGCGATTTATTCCTGTTTCAGGGGTTTCAAAAAGTTGTTTCATGGCAGGTACAATATACTCCCAAGATATAAAAGAAAAAAAAATTGAAATTAAAAAACATATTATTTTTTTTTTCCAATTAGTCGCTCCCTATTGATGAGGGGAAACCTTTCCATCTCAGGTAGTGGTCAAATGCACTTTTTTAGCTTTGATATACATCATAGAGAGGAAAGAAATGCATACAGTATTTTCATGTGAGCCGTAGATTCAAATTTTACAAAGATGTGGTGGGGGTTAACAGCTGCTGAATAACTTTTGTGGCCCAATGCTGTGATCCAGCATAACAAAAGGTCCTATTCACACAAAGGAGTAGATCTGAGACTACTTCAGGAATCTTAATTCCTGAATTTCTCAGCTTATTGTTTTTTTTTTTTTCCAAACACAAAGGATCCCAATAAGCTGATTATGCAGACCTTGATAATAATTTTTTTTGTTAAAATGCTGTAGTTTAAACTCTGCTCTGTAAACAGTCTGGCCTTTATTTCTATCTCCAGGTGTCAATAATCCCATGTGGGTCAGCAAAACCAACCGTGGATATAAAGTTGAGTGTGTGTGAAAAGTGTCTGCAGGATTGAGGCCAGCGATTGCAAAACAGTTTAAACTATAATCCTCCATTTTCAATAGTTTCTTGAAAAACTTCTGCTGTAGGCTTGAAATCCTTCCTGTTTTGTTGAGCCAAAGGTGATTTTTCTCCCCAGCAGTCTGAGCACAAACTTTCCTGCTGGTTTTAAGTTGTCAGGCTTCGAAAATCACATTTCCCACTAAGGACATTCTGCCCTTTTCACTGAGATAGCTCGACATTGACATCTATCGTTTAAATAAAGCTAATTAAAGACACTTATTACTTGCTAGACATAAAAGTCTTCCAACCCCACAGTCCAGTAGATTTGGCTGCTTTTGCTAAGTGAAGCCTTGTGCTCTCCCTACGCTGCAGAAACACTAAACACAGTATTTCCAGCCTAAGAGTTTTCTTCAGCCCTGCATCTCTGTTTTCTGTAAGATTTGAGGCCTATAAAAGGGACTTCTTTCAGTCCATGGTTTCTGCCACATTTTTGCCTTGAGATGCAGGAGGTGGATGGGGCAGCCCAGACTATCCCTGCTGTCAGCTCCATGCTGCCGCAGCACCCAAAGGCACTGGGAGCATCCTTCACCTCATTTTTCAGTAATATATAATTTAAATAAGTTCTCAGCCCAAAACCTCGACATCTTCATCCTGTCCTAGAACACTGAGCAGTGCGGAGGTGGCCTCCAGGCAGTGACCACCTGAAGCTCTGTTCTGCTGAAGAGAGAAACATCCTCCCACTAAATTGTCACTGTCGTGTGTTGCCTTTTGGGGGAAAAATTAAGGCAGTGACTCCGTGTTCTGAAGTTTCCGTGGTTAGAGAAGCACACTGCTCATCCAGGGGCAGAGGTGGGCTGTGGGCTGGTTTGCACTCAGGCTGAGGTTAGGAAGATGGTAATCTCTCCAAGAGCCCTGCCCACATTTCCGGCTTGGAAGAAGTTGTTTGAGGCTGCAGCAAAGTGATGGACTCGGTGCCTCCTGGTCCAAGCAGCGTGGCTGGAGGCGTGAGACAGGGCAGGAGGAAAAATCTGGTAAAAATCCATGCACCTCCACTCAAGTGTCTCTAAAACAGTCCATGGGACTTGACTATGAACTGAATGCAACGAGAAAAGGAAGCAAGAGATCCAGATTGAGGGTGAATCCTTCATTAAGAGCTTAAATGGTCCAAATAAAAAAATCAGACATGGCAATAGTTATTTGGGTTATCATAAAATGAGACTTAATGAATGTGTGCTACAACTGTGAAAGGGGAATAGAATATTTTCCCTGCTCATCAACAGAGCCGAAGCTGAGGAAGGAACAGAAACAAGGATGGTAAAAGAGGAGAAATGAGTAGACAGGAAAAAGCCACTTAGCACAATAAATCTGCTTCTCAGCCCCCACTTCCCCGTGTATGGTTGGAGCCTTTTCTCTTTCTCTGGCCACGTCTCTGCCTCCCGAAATCACTGCAGGAGCGTGGAACATCCTTCAGGTGAAGATGGTGGCATACCTTACTTTAGTATTTTCAGCCAGGCTTCAGCTTTGTAGCTTATTCAGGGACAGGTTCTCCAGGCACCCAGGAATTTAACATTAATAACTGAGATGTTTTGACTGAACACATAAGACTTACAATGGGCTTGTTTGTTTGTTTGTTTGTACTGAAGAAATACTGAAAGGCAATTGCAACTCCTGGTTTTGTTTTCCAAGTGTTCTAGAAATTAATTTCCCAAACAAATAGACAAGACGTGGGACAGATTTAGGCATGAGATCACACAAAACAGCATGCAAGTTCCCTTGCACCCAGTTCCCTTTGGCGAATAACTCGTCTCTCTGAATCTACTGAAACAACCTCTGAGCAGCTCTCCCAGGTACAAATCATGCACAGCCTCTGGAAGCTCCAGCCTGGAGGAAGCCTTCGGTGGGAAATGGCTGGAAAGCCTGTCCTGGGATTTCTCCTGACTGTTCCATTGAGAGTTTAAAATGTGCCACGAAGCACGAGGGTTGTTTGATTTTTGTTTATTGACGGTGACTGTCAGTTCTCCCATCCACCCAACTCAAGGAGATTCCTGGTTTATAAAAGGATTAGGGCCCCATTCCTAAATCCTGGTTACATTTAGCCAATAAATGCTGGATTGTAGCATTTCTCCCTCCGTGACCTTTCACTGTGTTCTACGTGCCACCTTGTCTTGCTCCCCAACTCCCCTTTTTAACAAACATTTGCTGTGTTTTCAGTTCCCAGAACACTATTCCCCTTTCCCTGTGGAAGCAAGCATTCCCTCTTACCTCTGTCAAAAGGTATTTATGTACTCGCCTCATCAGTCCTGAGTGACTTCACATTTTATTTCCACAATACACCACAGTTGTCAGGGCAGCACCATAGGTAAAACTGCCTGGAGGATGTGATAACCACTTCTGCCAAAGTGTTATGTTTTAGTGTTCTCAGCAACATTTTCTTCCCAATTTTTTTTCCCTGGAAACAGAGCAAGGCACATGGCACAAACAGGCATTCATGCTCAGTTTTAAACATGATTTTTTGGAAGGTGTTTGCTTTTACATTCAACCTCGTCTAATGGAAGATGTCTCTGCCCAAGGCAGGGGGGTGGAACAAGATGATCTTTAAAATCCCTTCCAACCCAAACCATTCCATGACTGTTTGACTCTATAAATTGCCCTGTATGATTTTTTCTTGTTTCATCCAAGTCTTAATCCTACCACCACAGCAATACATTGAAGTAATGACTGATTCCTATGTTTGTAGACAGAAGTGAACTTTTTTCTGAGTTTGAGAACACAAACATGTGTAGAAATTGTCTTAAATACAAACTAAAAATTGATACGATAGTTTCTCAGCGCCTTCCACTTCATACTTGTCACATCATTGCTAAGTTGCTGAGATATATCTGCTTCATTGCAGGAGTGAGGGTCATGTATCCTTCTCGACATGACCGGAGTTGCAGCCACACAGGTGAAGTCCTAGATATCGGTGAGAAGAATGCTCACTTCAACCATTTTGGGGGGAAAAAAAAGCACCACAAATCCAGTATTACTGAGTTGGGTTATTTTCTAAAAAATGTTGGCACCCACAGGGCAGAACAACAGATTTGTGGCTAAAATAGAGCCCGGGAAAGAGCAAGTGAATCTATTCAGGGATGCAGTTGGGAACACTCTGCTTGGCTCGGACAGTGATGGCTCTCACCAGATCCATTCCTGGCTCAGCCGTGCTCGGGGTAACCTTTCCATCGCGGATCAACCGAGACGAGGGATCAGGTCACAAAAATGCCCCAGCAATTCTCTTCTTCCCAGAAACCTAAATTTAAGAAGAGCTTGGTGCACACATAGCAAATGTTTCACGAAGTTTTTATGTTGTGTAATTGCTTGCGGCACATGCAATTCCTTAGCTGGGGTTTTCTGCGGATTCGCAGCTGGTCTTCCTCCCAAACCTGCAGTGTGTGCACAAGGTGACTGCATAATCCTGTAATTATACCTGTAATTCCTCACCCCCACCTCTTTTCAACTGAATAATCCAAAACATTAAATATAAAACATGTTTCAATTTGCAACCGCACTGTTGCAAAAATCCGAAAATGGTTAAAATTGTGTTGCAACTTCCACACCCATTGCAGAAATGACAAATTTTTCAAATCTCTACAGTTTCCTCCACAGTGCTGCAGGAAAATCCTGTACCAAGGGTCACATCTCATCTGCCCATGGTTTGAAAGGGGTTAGTGGTTTTTGTCTGCCCGTTGGAATGGCCTGTTCCTTGTGGAAGATAGAGCTAGCTCAGACACGTTCACTGGAACCACCAGAAACACTCATTTGCTTGGACCAATAAGAGGGTGACACTGTCCTGCAGCATGCAGGAAGGGAAAACCAGGAGCACCCATGGGAAGGCGGCACACCAGTGCTGCTTGACAATGGGGGTCCATTTGTAGGATGCCAAAACCCACAGATGCTCATTTGCAAGAGAAAAAGCTGCAGAGCTTGGGAAGGGCAGAGCGAGTGAATTCACATTATTGTTATTCTTCTACTTCTTGCCCTGACTTGGAGTCACAGAAAATCCTCCCTCATTTGTATCACATGGGACTATTTTTATGTGCCCTTTTCACTGCCTTCCACCTCCTCATGAAGTCCTGCTGATGGCTTTAGTGTCACTTCTTACTATTTGACTGCAGCTCCTGGTCATTTCCCCAGGTTTTTGCTGGTTTATGCTGTGCTATAAAGTGGAGTTACCACATGGCAGCAGGACTGACTCAGCTCTGCCTTGGGAATGCTGGATGAGCACCTTTGTAGTTGATCTCCAGGCGGTGTTTTAGAGCTTCTACCCTGTTTTCTTGCTATCATTTCTTAATGGCTTAAGACTTTGCTTCAGTTTGTAGCCTGTCCCTTGTCTCCCTAATTTGTACATCCCGAGAAACTGCAAGTAGATAGAACGGGAGCTTGATGCTGGGCTAGGCTAGGTGACATCAACGACTGCCACTTGTACAGTCCTTCTCCCTCTCTTTACTCCTTGGGACTTCCACACTCACGCAATCCCACTCATATAACAACCTTAACACTCCTATTTTGAATAAGAAAGTGGCTTTTTAAGAAAGTGCCTTTTTACTTTTTTTTTTTTAAACAGCAGAGTGCTATGCAAGTCCCTCCACTGAGAGTTTGTAGTATAAAAGCATGTCAGATGTGGCTCTATTTGCAGACAACAGTGGTACTTCCTCTCTCTGGAAATGGAGCAAGTTTCTATTTTGGGCTGTGCTGACTCAAGGGTGAGGTACCCAAGCTGATTCAGCAGTTTGGCAAGCCAGGAGAACTTCTGGTTATGAATGGAATGAGCAATAAATTTAAGTTTGTCTTCATCTTACAAAAATGTATATTGGGGTGAAGCCACCTCCTGGTAGCAGACATTTTGTCAGATAAGTGGAATATTCTGCAATGCTTTTGATGAAAAGGCCACTCCAATGAGAAAACCATAAAGCCTGCAAGTAAAATCCTGGTCCCATGGGAGCCAGATTCCTCTTCATCTCGACCGAGATTTATCCTCCCTCTTGAGTCACATAAAAAGATCTTCCACTGCTTACTTGCTTATTTAATCTGCACATCTCATCTGGGATATGAAATCCTCTCAGTGATATGAATAAGATGAACAGCAATTTCAGGAGGATGAAAATACAGAACACAAAACCAACCTGGCCACCGCAAGGAAGTGAGAATGCACCACCCACTTACTCAGCTTCCGTGGGTTCGTATGGAAAGGATGTCAAAGGTAATCCTTGTGCTCTTCTGCTACGGAAAAGTGAAATAAGCACCATGATACTTTAACAATTTTTAAAACCATTGAGGAGCAACAGTCTTTCACAGTATTTGACAATGTTTACCTGTTAGTCTGTGAACAGAAGTCAGAAGATTTGTTGAGTTTTGGTTTTTCTAAATGAGTTCTTTTACCTGGAGGCTGCCAGGATTCAAAACAAAACTTGCAATGAATACTGTGCACGTCAGCAAGGACGAAGACACAGAAGTTTGTCAGAAAGGGAGATCTTGCTGTTTGTTAAAGTAAGAAACGAAGGAATGGGGCATCTGAGCTCTCTCCCTTGAGCCTTTCTGTCTGTGGATGGTCCAAACAGGTTTTAACATATTTGCTTCCATTTTTATGCTGTTTCCAGACAGAATCAATAGTCCCCACCCATGGATTCCATGATGCCTGTTCTTTCAGGCTGCGAGTTCTCCTTTGACAGCACACAATAAAAGCTGCAAACTCTCAAACAGCATTCCTCCTCCCCAGCTACACCAACCCCGCTGGCATTAAGGCACGCCGTTGTTCCAGCCAGCCGTTCCCATGTCATATTCCCCGCCTCGTGAAGGCGGTTTGTGAAGTCAAAAAAAGCATCATGTGGGTTGTCACATTTCAGAACCCCCTAAATAGCTTCGCGTGGCTCCATCAGATAAGCAGTGAAGTACAATATTATGAACGTCAAATAACAGCTCATCATTAGAGCTGACAAAGCTTGCTCCTCTGAGAGGGGAAGTAAATTCAGTTCCATAGACTAAATATGTATATTTAGTGGCTTGAAGTTAAAAGAACTCTGCAAGTAGGATTTGCATTCGCCCAGCTCTGTGAAATATCTCCTCTAACTCAGCCTCTGAGAAAGGAAACCAGTCACAGAGTATTTTGGAAGTGTGGTCAGAGTTCTCTACAGAAAATCAGCACAACCGAGACCAGAATGAACCCAGGACTCAAGTTCCAGATAGCACAGAGGCTCCCAGCTCTACCAGGATGGCTCACTCTGGTCACTAAAAAAAGTGATCCAGAGGAAGCATCTTCCTTAAAGGATGTCACAGACATGACCTACTCAGGCGCTGCCTTAGAAGGACACACTGGCTGTTATACTCGTCCTGGATAAAAACAAATCAGAAGGTGGTGGTGGTGAGGAAATAACAAATACAACCTCAAACCACCTCTTGCTCTCTAAAACGAATCTCAGTCACACTTAAAACGAATCCAAGCATCACTGGCGTTTGTGGTTTTCTGCTTGATGTATTTAATATGCTTCTTGAATTCAGTGGAGAAAAATGTACAGGATAAAAGCAAAGCAAAATTAAAAATTCAGTGTTTCAGGAGACAGCACGAGGTCTGTCCCAGCCAGAACTGAGCTAATAAAAGTGAAGAGAAAATAACTGTTCCCTGACTGCACATGGAGGGTATTTCCATGGAACTTGATAACGACAGGGGAAGCTGGGACAGTGAGCAATGGGAGACTGTTCCACCCAAAAGATCAAGAGGAGGAGCAGGATAGGAGTCTTCAGGTTACAAGCTAAATGGGAACCTCCTTGTGGGAGCAATGATTCTGCATAACCTCGAAATCCCAATGTGAAGCTTACCAAAGCAGGGTCTGCCAAGTCAGATGCCTCTTTCCATCCCATCTCCCTCCTTCGAACCAGTAAACGAAAGCTGGGAAAGAGGAACTACTTCATTAGCAGAGATCAAAAGATGTCTCTGACCAGTAGCCAGACAAAATTTGGGATCATGTGGGTCACTCAGTGAAAACTTGTGATGTAGCCAGTATCTTTGATGTGATTCTGTTTATTCTAAGCACATACAAAGTACCACTTTATTGAGTGCGGGGGAACAAGACAAAAAAACCTATGCTGGAATTTCAGTACCTCTTAAATCTCAAAGTTTGAATCACCCAACATAAATCTTACAGGTTTACATTAAAAAAAATTTAAAAACAAAGGTAGTTTTACCTTAAGTTCTCCGCTAATGAGGCAAAAAACTTTTTTCCTTTTTCCACCATGCCTTTGAATCCTTGGAAGCTGTTGCACTTCTTTAATCCTGCAGATTAAATAAAGTCATCATCCTTTATGAAGTAAAAATGTAACTTAAAGTACATTTAGATAAATCAATAAAAAGGTTGGAAAGAAGTTTTAGTAAATATATCAATTAATAGGCAAGCCCAGGAGGCCATCCTGCCTTTCTGCTCTGTCAGTTCAGGGATTTCTTTCTTCCCAACAGTGTTTATGTAAGAGCCGCATGGTAAGCAGCACTCGCTATAAAATATTGATCAGCAGAGCCATTAGCTGGAATTCAAGAGACAACTATGTCACAGCAAAACCAGAACAATTATTGCTATTGATTGGAAATTTTTTAGATATTATCTTGATATTTGAGCATGTCAGGAAATACAAATCTCTTCCAAATAATAATAATAATAATAATAATAATAATAATAATAATAATAATAATAATAATAATAGAAACATTATTTCTAGTAAACATGTTACAGCATGGTTACAGGACATCTTTACAAAGGAAATGGAAAAAAAAGCCAGGTTTCAATTTCAGAAACTGTGGGGCCACAGATTTTCTATTACTACTTTAGAAAAAGAGTATATAGAATCATAGAACATTATGGTTGGAAAAGACCTCCAAGACCATCGAGTTCAACCTTTGATCCAATAGTACCGCGCACACTAAACCAAATTGTAAAGCACCACATCCACTTATTTTTTGAACACTTCCAGGGATGGTGACTCCACCATTGCCGTGGGCACTTTGTGCCAGAGTCTGACCACCTTTCCAGTAAAAAAATTTTCCCAATACCCAAACCTGAATCTGTCTTGGCACAGCTTGAGGTTGTTTCCTCTCATCCTGTCCCTTGTTTCCTGGGAGCAGAGGCCCTCCCTCACCTGGCTGCCCCCTCCTGTCAGGGAGTCGTAGGGCATGCGAAGGTCCACCCTGAACGTCTTCTTCTCCAGGCTGAGCCCCGCCAGCACTCTTGGTGCTCCAGACCCTTCCCAGGACACTCTCCAGCCCATCAAGGTCTGTCTTGTCATGAGGGGCTGAAAACTTACCCCAGGATTGGAGGTGCCTCAGCACAGGGGATGGTCACTGCCCTGGTTCTGCTGGCCACGATATTACTATTATTACATCAGTGCCATTGGCTTTCTTTTACAGAATAGTGTGGTCCTTAGTGGAGAAGGACTGCAGAAGGAAGGACAGCTGGGGCAAAGTGCTTGGCTGGGGAAGGCTCACCTGGAAAACAGCAAATGGGATTCAGGGAAGCAGACGCCGCAGCAGGAAGAACTGGGGCTGGAGTTGAGGGGCTGAGAGGGATGAGGTGGGAGCAATTTGAGAACGTCACCTGTGAGCAAGGGTGAGGGATGCAGAGCTGGGAGGAGGAGAGGGAGCTGTAGCACCAGCGGAGAGAAACCGTGCGAAGAAGGAAAGCCACGGGCCATCTGCGAGGAGAGATAATAAAACCGAGGGAGCAGTGCAGGCGAGATAGTGTCAGCCATAAACAAGCGGCGAACGAGGAGAAAAATAACCCAGGGAGTTTGCAGCGGGGCTCGGGCTGAATGGTGTGGTGAAGTGTGTGTTGTCTGCGCATGGCAAATGTCAGCCGGTGAGGAGGGCGGTGGCGGGGGCAGCCCGGGAACCCCGGCGCCCGGACCCGAGGGCTGCCTCCGCTGAGGGGCCACCCGGCTCCTGCCACCCTTCGCTGTCCCGTCCCTATCTCACGGAAGGTGCCACAAACATCACGCCCATCCCTCTCTGAGGAGACCATCCCCACTCCCGCCCGCACCCCTCGCACTGAGGCGGGAAGTGTGTGTTTGTGTGTGTGGGGGGGTGCGCGCTCCCGTCGCGCCGCCGCGCCCAATTGGCCAGCGGGGGCGCGCTCCCGCAGCCCCCCCCAATTCCCCCCCCGCGCCGTGAGGAAGATGGTGGCGGCCGCTTGAGCGCGTCCCCGCGCTCCCCTTCCTCCCCTCAGACGGGAGGGCGGGCGGAGCAGAGGGGAGCGGTTGCTGCTGCCGTCCCGGCTGGGCGGGCGGCTGAGGGCGGGAGGCGGCCCCTCGTCGGCGGCCGTGCGGGGAGGAAGCGGCGGGCAGCTGTAGCCGACATGGAGGAGCGGTCCCCTCCCGC
>VZRN01000424.1:191187-265735 GCA_013397935.1 Dasyornis broadbenti
AGCGGCCGATCGCCGCGGCGCTGCCCGGCCGCCCCTACGCGGCGGGGACCGGAGGAGACTAGAGGCGACTCTGCGAGGAGCCCGCTGGCTTCGGCAACCCCAGAGACCCAAGTCCGGCGCGGGCTCTTGAGAGGGAATTGACAACATGGCTTCCCCACCGCACCAGCAGCTGCTGCATCACCACAGCACCGAGGTGAGCTGCGACTCCAGCGGGGACAGCAACAGCGTGACGGTGAAAATCAACCCCAAGCAGCACCAGGGCTGCACCTCTTCCAAGCACTGCAAGTACAGCATCTCCTCCAGCTGCAGCTCGGGGGAGTCGGGGGGCACCCGCCGAGCCGGCGGAGCGGGCGGCGGTGGCTCCGGCCTCCGCCGGCAGAAGAAGCTGCCGCAGCTCTTCGAGAGGGCCTCTTCCAAGTGGTGGAACCCCAAGTTCGACTCCAACAATCTGGAGGAGGCTTGCATGGAGAGATGCTTCCCGCAGACCCAGCGCAGGTTTCGCTATGCCCTCTTCTACATCGGCGTGGCCTGTCTGCTCTGGGGCATCTACTTCGGCATACACATGAGAGAGAAACAGATTGTTTTCATGGTGCCGGCTCTGTGCTTCCTCCTGGTATGTGTAGCTTTTTTTGTGTTCACTTTCACTAAGACTTATGCCCGCCATTACGTATGGACTTCGCTGATACTCACCCTCCTGGTGTTTGCTCTGACCCTCGCTCCGCAGTTCCAGGCTCTGAAGCCTGTCTCAGGAAGTGGTGACATGTCCAACCGGACTCTCCCGGCAGATCCCACAGACACTTGTCTTTCTCAAGTGGGCAGTTTTTCTATGTGTATCGAAGTGCTCTTGTTGCTTTACACAGTGATGCACTTACCCCTGTATTTAAGCTTGTTTCTGGGACTGTCGTACTCGGTCCTCTTCGAGACCTTTGGTTATCACTTCCGTGACGAGAACTGTTTCACACCTCTGGGAGCCGGTGCGGTTTATTGGGAGCTGTTGAGTAAAGCCTTCCTGCACATCTGCATCCATGCCATCGGTATTCATTTATTTATCATGTCTGAAGTTAGATCAAGAAGCACATTCCTGAAAGTGGGGCAATCCATCATGCATGGAAAAGACTTGGAAGTGGAAAAAGCCCTGAAAGAGAGGATGATTCATTCTGTTATGCCAAGAATAATAGCCGATGACTTAATGAAGCAGGGGGATGATGAAAGTGAAAACTCCGTAAAACGTCATTCCACCTCAAGCCCCAAAAACAGGAAGAAGAAGCCCTCCATACAGAAAACCCCCATAATATTCCGTCCTTTTAAAATGCAGCAGATAGAGCAAGTGAGCATTTTGTTCGCAGATATCGTTGGCTTCACAAAAATGAGCGCGAACAAATCAGCCCACGCCCTGGTGGGACTCCTGAACGACCTCTTTGGGCGCTTTGACCGTCTGTGTGAGGACACTAAATGTGAGAAGATCAGCACTTTGGGAGACTGTTACTACTGCGTGGCCGGCTGCCCCGAGCCCCGGGCGGATCACGCCTACTGCTGCATCGAGATGGGCTTGGGGATGATCAAAGCCATCGAGCAGTTCTGCCAGGAGAAGAAAGAAATGGTGAACATGAGAGTCGGTGTTCACACGGGGACAGTCCTGTGTGGCATTTTGGGAATGAGGAGGTTCAAGTTCGATGTGTGGTCCAACGATGTCAATTTGGCCAATCTGATGGAGCAGCTCGGGGTGGCTGGGAAAGTCCATATTTCAGAAGCTACTGCCAAATATTTGGATGATCGTTATGAAATGGAGGATGGAAAGGTGGTTGAGCGCGTCGGGCAGAGTGTGGTAGCCGACCAGTTAAAAGGTACGTGCTTTTATTTTGTGCTCCTTTCTCTTTTGTGAGGGAACAGAGTTGCCCCAGTGCCTGCTTTGTGCTTGCTGACTTGCAAACTGAACGTGTTTTACTTTTAACTCAGTGTGCCGGTGATCACAAACGCCAGGGGAATTACAGGATAAAAGATGCCACGGAGATAAGTGTGAAAGATCATCTGTGGTACTGAAAATAGACTTTAAACTCAGCGCTCTTTGTCAGAGTGTTTCCTTTAGGGAGGAGAAGGTTCATGTGTTTGCTGTCTGCAAGAGGTTTTTGTTTTACTGTTGTGTGTCATCCTTTAATTCAGTAAGTAAACTTGTTAATTGACTTCATGTGCCATACAGAGAGCATATGTGTTTTGCAAAATTATGTATATCTGTGAAAAGGTTTTTTTGGCATCGGGAGAGTTGGGACTGCGAAGGCATTTGGGAAAAATGACAGCTGGATTCACAGAAAGAAATGAGCACTGTATATTTGGCAGTTTGATATGGCAAGTTGTTGCAGTTTGGAGTTAGGCTGGAAAAAGTTACTCAGGTGGCTCAGTGAGCTGGCAGATGCTCTCATTTCTGCAACTCGAAAGATTTGGGGATGAAACAGCAGATTTGCCTTTTGGAGAAGAAAATGAGGGATCCTTCGGTTCCCCTTGGTTAAGGGTCCGATTTTCATTTTTCTGCGGTGTTCGTTTTGAAATGAAACTCTTGTCTGCTTTCTAGCAGCACTTAGAGGCACGTGCGGGAGGGTTGTACGAGCTGAGGGTTTAATTGTCTCTTTTGTCAAAGCTGTGTCTCTTCAGTGCCGTGCCTTTGTCTCACAGAGAGATTGTTGTCTGCAGTGCTTGTAGTCCAAGGTGGGGAGCAGATGGATCAAAATGGGAGTGGCATATGTAACAAATCCTGTTATGCTCTGTGAATTATTCGTTCTGTTAATAAAAAGTACCCTTTTAATGAAGTAAGCATGGAAAACTTAGTGGAAGAACCTGAAGGAGTCGTAGACCAGCGTTGTGATGGAGGAAGGAGATATTTGTGGCAACAAACACAAAAGGAGGCCAGGATGGTGGTAGAAAGGTCAGTGAGTAAGGACGTGGGGAGAGCACTGCAGAGCAGTGGTGGCAGTGGCAGCCACTTGCCCCTGGCAGGTGCTTGTTTTGATGTGACACAAAAACTTATTTTTGGTGAGCGAGCTCTCTGCATGCATACGGCAGCAGGGCTGCAGCGGGAGGCTTAGGGCGAGCAACGACATCGGCAGTGACATTGGTGCCTGGGAGCCACAGGACTGAAGCAGATGCATGTCCCTGGGCTTCGGCTTTCTGGTTAGCTTCTAAAAATACAAATTCAGTTAATTTCTTTGAAAAGTGTTGACACTGATGTATTTCAGTGGGAGTGTGCTTTCAAGAAAACAGCATCAGACATAACCTCGCTGTTACTCTAAGATGAATTTTGCTGTTCTAATGAAAATAAATGGAATAGGTTCTAGAGAAACATCCCTGTGATATTCCCCTCTTCCATGTACCTTTACAGCCAAATGCAGTGTGAAGGCTGTGTTGTAGCAACAAATGAAATTCAGTATTTTTGCTGCATTTGTAACTGTTCTCAATATTAATCCCAAACTGACGTGAACTTAGTTGTGGAGACTGATGGTACTGCTCTTAAACATTCTTATTTATTTGTTTATATTTTCTAGGAGATCACAAGAGCACTGTGTAGAGCAATTATACCCTATGCCAGCAGTGGGTTTTTCATGATCTTTCTCACACTTCTGTTCTGTTCTTGGTTGCGTTTATCACAAGAGGGCACAGGCTGCTCTGCCTCCTCAGTATAGAAGTTTGGATTTTGCAGCTCTAAATGCCTTTCACAACTTCTGCTTCAGCCAGGGTACTACAAATGGACAAACTGATATGCAATCTGGATAAGATGAAGTTTACTTTATGAACTGACATTTAATGGTCTCTTCTTAGCTTGAAATGTAGCTATGAAAGCACTGGAGCATGTGGTAAGAATTACTTTAATGAGGAATATGGGTTGGGCTTTGCTTTTTCCCCATTTCCCTTCTGTATTTTTTTGTGGAACTGTAATTAGCTGCCATTTCTTACCAATGTCTTAAGCAGTTACAGAAATCAGAGGCTGTGTGTATTTCCAAGCCAAGCAGGCCTCTGCCACGACCCCCCTTAGCCACAGGTTTGTAGCACACTTACTCTGTTCCCTCCCATGCCCAGACCCTCAGGGGATGTGATAGGTGGTGGGTGCTGCAGAGCTGCCCATTTTTTCCTGTTTCCTCAGAACTTTGTTCTGCAGCCAGATCACTCATCTGATAGGTAAATGCCATCGGGGATAAAAATACATCAAAGCCAATGATAAAAGCCATCAAACAGCAGTACCACGAGCTGGTGTGTAGGACCTGCTGCAGGGGAGGGTTTTGTTAGGGAGCAGCTCTGAGATTTAATAAGCGAAACGGAGATTTCACTTCTTAATTAATTGTTCTTTGCCAAGCACCTGTGCAGTTCTGTGAGTGGAGGTGCTGTTAGGAAGCTTCGCTTTACAGTTTTCCCTGAGAATCTGTTGATAGAAGGGATAGAGAAGAGGAAGTTTGTTGTGGTTGTTTAATTATGTCACACCTCATACTCTCTTCAAGTATAAAAGTGCTGTACTGATAACAGACATACACTTTGTTTCCCTACTGGTACTTCAATTTTCAGCTTCCTTTCAACCTTTGATATCTTTATTATATCCTATTTTTTATGCTGTATGTCTAGTATATTATCTCCTAATTGTCTGAGCTGCAGCAGTCGCAGCTATCTTTGAGGCTGAGTCAACAGGAGCAAGTAAACTCCTCAAAGAGCAGAGTGGGAGGTGCTGAGCACACGGTGTCCACGTTCCACGCACTTCAGGACTTCTACCTAACACTGCTCCTGGAGCAGGTCTTGGAACAAAAGCATCTCTGTGGCTGCAGCACGTCAGGCATGCTCCTGGAGCGAGTGCTTTGGCTCAGTTCACCCCAAAGGAATCCAGGTACAGCTCTCCAGTGTGCACCAAAGCAGGGTGTGGAGGAGTCACTTGGGCAAACTGCTTCAAAACCCTGCGTCCTATTCCATTTGAAATCCTCAGGTTCATGTGTCCCAAGCTGTGCTAGTGCTGCTCTTGTTTTTCGGAGTAGATGAGGCAACACTACATTTCTTTCTGTTTTGTGTTTCACGTAAATCTTAGGATGGGAACATCTCTTCTTCTGCTTATACTTCCTTGCCTCCGTAGTGCAAGCAATGGGCCCCTAGGATGTTCCCTCCTGTTTCTGACTTCGGAATTCAATAGATGGTGTCTAAAAGCCATCTACTTTGTTTCCAGTAGGGAAACAAAGTGTATGTCTGTTATCAGTACAGCACTTTTATACTTGAAGAGAGTATGAGGTGTGACATAATGTGCCAGTGATGCCTTGCAACGTTTTTGCCTGTTTCTGACTGTTTTATGTTTTAAGATTCCTTAGACCCTCTGTTTTCACAGCACCTGATCCCCTTGGATGTGAGAGGAGTGCAGGAGAGCAGGGTTGCAGTGAATTTTTGAGGTCCATAAATCCCAGCCATTAATTCAATTATATCTTCCATAATAATTTTGCTGTAGGATTTGAGACAATTCACTTTCTCTGTTTCCTTGCAGAGCTTCTTAGCAAATAAATTTGTTCAAGATTATGAAATACTGAGAGTCACATAACACAGGTTAATGTGTCCCTTTCAGGCTCTGGAGACAGAGGAGATATAAAAAGTTCTGCTTATGGAAATATTTTTGTTTTGCTCTGTTCTTCTTGGTTGTTTGCATTTCTCTTTCTTGTTACTTGGGAGGTCACAATATTGCTATTTACCAGCCAGCAACTCTTCCAGAAATACCAGGGTCACCGGCATCTTGTTTTTTGAGTGCTCAAAATACGTAAGCATGTTGGGGCAAGAATGCTTTCTCTGTGTTTATAGGGCATAGCACAGCACAGAATGATTTCATTTGGGGCCTCTGTATGTGCACTGATACTCTAAGTAATTCCCGAACTTTCTGCTGCCAGACATGTCCTTGTTAAGTTTGCCCCAAGGAGTGGCGTTATTGCTGTATTCCTGTTAGAAGCTCTTGACGATAGAGCCACGCTTTTCTCTCTGATTTTGTTGCTTGTTTCATCATGGAGAAAATGCAAGGTGATCCTTGTGCTCTCTGTCATCTGGCCAAGCCATGCCTGGTGGCACAGGGAAGGCTGGCTTTCACAGCACTTACTGCAGGAACACCCACCAATTCACCTGTGGCCAGCAGTGGCTGCTCCTGATAAAACTTATCAAACATCTCCAGCTGATGTGCTGCTTTCACTGTTCTCTGTATTCCTTTTAATATCTGCTTTAATTTTAAGCATTTCTTTAGTAATAAGTAAAATGGTTAAAAAAGGCACCATTTTGCTCAATAGTGAAACCTTTCAGGCCATAAATAGCCTGGCTCTTTACAAGATGGCAATCTGCGACCCAGGGGATGCTTTTCCCATGGCACATGGGATACAACCCTGCTTGGTGCCTTGATGCTCCACTGCTGCTTCACATTTGGGTTACAGGGAACACAGCACGGGTGCTCCTGAAAGACAAAAATCTTGGGTAAGGTTATGAAGAGAGAAATCATTGAACTTTTCTTCCCTTCCTCCCCTCTGCAACCAGTCAGGGGAGAGCACAATCGCACCCTGACAGTGCGGGAGTCTTCCCTGCCTGCCCTGACTCTGTGTCCTTTACCAGTGCTGTGCACAGAGGACCTGTAGCCGTCATGTGCTTCTGGAAGTTCAGAAGTAGATGAAAGATCAGATGAAAGTTTTCCTTGGCTTTTTGAGCCCAGCCTGCTGGGCGCAGTGTAAATCTAGAAGGCTTGTGCTTGTGCCAGCAGGATGGCTCTGCAGAGAGCTCTGCAGATTCAGCTTTGCTCTGGGGCTAGGGGCAGCTTTAGTCTTTAACAAGTGAGAGTTTTGGGGTCAATGAGGGGTTTAAGGTGCTCGTCTTGTATCTTGCCAGATGCTGTGCAGGTCATTCTGTTCAGCTTCTGGTTTCATCATGTTCCGTAAATGTAAGTCTTTAGATACAGGCTTTTTATCTTTACTGAACTGGCTTGTGACAGACACTGTGATTTTTGTATTTCATATATTCTGATACTAATGTGATGATCAGGCAAAAATAGATAGAACAAATGTGCATTTTTAAAAACATGGTAATTAATTAAGCATGTGTTTGTATTTCCACTTTCCCACAATGAGAATTCTGGATGCTGACCATGACAGAAAATTTTAGTGACCAGTCAATTTATCAGTTTTACGTAATCTGACCTATTAACTGTCGTTGAGGTAGTGGTTCATGCTCTTATGTGTGACAGTGGAAATAAAATATCATACACAGGTTGACTTCACTCCTGTATTTCAAAAATGGAAAGTGTTCAGTGACAGATAAAAATTAATAATTAGAGGTAATTTGCATGAAGGCATATTGCCAGGGAGAAGCAAATTCTACGTTGATTTAACATTTTGACATGACCTGTAATTTTACCGTGTAATACCATAAAGAAAAGGAAGTAAATAGTGAATATAGTTGCTCAGCCTGGTTCTTGTCAAGTCTTCAATCAGTGAAGATGTCTTTCACAGCTACAAACAAAAGAAGTCTGTAGGAAAACCTAGTGATTATTGAGCTTTTCAATACGACTTGATGAAATGACAGAACTTTTTCTGTAAGTAAACCCGGATATGTGTGCAGATACTGCTCAGATTGCTGCCAGACCTGGACAGGAAGGTCACAATTTCTCCAAATTTTGAGGAAGATTTGTTGAGTTGCTTATAGTTTTGTTTGTGCAAGACTAAGTAGAAAAATCAGTTAAAAATACTCAGACTTCAGCTGTTTTTATTATTGAAGGGAAACTTGGCTGTTGACTTTTGAGGCTTTGAGTTTTGATAACATGCTTTTGGGCTAATTTGACTGGACACAGTGAAAAATAATTTAAAAGCATAGTTAGAACCTGTGTAAGGTTCTTCACTTTGAAAGGGATGGAGCCTGACCCTAACCATACACTTTGTTTAACAACATGGGCTGTGGTTTCAGTTTATCATGTCCTGACACTGATTAATAAATAAGTCAAGGCAGTACTGGGGGTCTGGTTGTGAAGTGCTGCAGCTCTGTGTATGAGCACTGTGAAGGAACAGTTTGAACAGACCTTAAAATGTTTACATCCTGCAAGAGCCCAAGTGAGCATGGCCACAGAGGAGCTTCGTCCCAGAACATGAGAAAGGTGAGGGCTGAAATCCAAGGTCCTGTGGTACTGGAGGGACACCATGGCTTCTGCTGCATTCTGTGATCATCATCTGCAGAGTCTTTCACCTGTATTTCTGTCTGGCTACCCCAAATCTGGGTGCATGAGGTACACAGGTACCCTACAAATTGCAAATCTGAGCTTCCTTCTTCCTGTTTATGTCAGTAAATCTTCAGAGGCAGGGAACTGTTCCAATGCAAGAGATCGCCTTATTTAAATAAAAGCCTTGACATGGTGGCTTTTTGGGGAGAAAGATTGATGGAAAAGACAAAACAAAGTCAAAGGCATGTAATTTATATTCATTTTCTGTCGTGAGGAGGATGCATGATTTGAATGGATTGTTTCAAACTCTTTTTGCAGTTATTTCACAATATGTACTTCACTTCTGCTGGCAGGCAAAGAATATAAGAATTTATGTTTACCACCTTTAAAGTACAGTTTCACTGGATTTCAAGTTGCTGTAGTTTGTCCTGGAATATTATTAAAATTAGGAAATAAGAATTATTTCCTACTATCTACAGTTTGTGTGTAAGCTCTCCCTCTCTTGATTCTGTATCACAAGCTCCCTTCATCCATCCTGGCTCTGGAAGGAGAGACAGCCATTCCTCTTTCCGTTACAGCTGACACTTGAAAATTCTCAGCTATTTTTAGATGATTTTCAATCTCATTTCTGTCCTTTGAAAAGAAAGGAAGAAAAAAGAAATTCCTAGCCTTTAAATTTTTAACTTCCAGTGGGAGTTGCTTTTGCAGAGAAGCCAGCTAGTCAATATAGCCTCATTAACACATTTTAACAGGTTCTGTTATATAAGTTTGCATGATTGTGATGGCTCTTTCGTAGGTTTGGAGAGAATTGTTGGAACTCAATTTAAAGAAGAGCCATGCTGGGTTTGAAAGTGTACCTGCTTGCTTCCAAGTAATAATTTGTGAAAATGTAAAGTGGCAGTTGGAAAAGAAGCCTAAACTGGGGATGTACTATGGAATTACAGCTCGTTCTTTCCCCAGAGGTCATGTTTGGGCATGGCTTCTGTCTTAGGCAGCAGGACAGATTTGACTGGTGAGGTGGTTCTGGCAAGGCATTTGTCAGTATTGGACTACCCCAGAAATCTTTACTGCCCTTTCAAGCCAAATTGTTTTCACCAAATTAATATTCTCCTTCTTTTGCCCCCACAAATGTTTTAACCTTGAGCAATAAGCCTACTAGATATATGGCTTGAGGGATTGGTATTTTTTCATGGTCCTGAAATTTCTTTGCAAAGGAACAAAATGTTCTAGATATATTTCTTCAGCTAGCATCCCTCAGGATCAAAATCTTCCTTACAACCGCCTGTAAATTTTTTGAGTTTGTATTTGCTACAGTAACTTACTGTGGGAATTCTTGGCAAACCATCTAAATAACGATTATATTGCAAGTCTTTATTTCACTGATAGCACTTACTGTTCCTCTTGTTGCACGTCTAAAACTGTTGCCTTCAACTTGACTTGATAAATTTAGAAATCACGTTGCTGTCATAAAATAGCATTACTTATAAAATCTCCAAAATTGGCCCAGTGCAGAGGAACTGGCTGAATAAAGTCCACTAGCTTGGTGATGGGATCTTTCCTTCTGCCCGTTGCTCAACATGTGCAGGAACGTGCAAACAAAGGAAAAATAACATCTTGATGATCTGCTCGTGAAAGAGCAGTTTGCTTCCTTTTGCTTTTTTTCCCTTCAGCTGAAGTTAACTCGAATCCAATGTTGTCACAGGCTGGAATTCCCAGAGCTCCTGCTGGGCACATGATTCCATAAGCCAGAGGTCCTGCCACTGCAAGGGAGACAGAGGGGCTGCACGGAAAGAGAGCCTAAAAGCATCCAAATCCAGCTGTCTCTGTTTATAAAGTCTTAGTTCCCTTCCAGTGCTGCTAATTTGTAGGCCTTGATAGGAAAGCCTTCAAAACACGGGGGAAAAGTGGAAAGCAAAACTAACTGATAAATGATACCTCTGATATTAACAATTATTTGTATTTCTGAAGGGACAAAATGGTTGCATTTAACTGCTCAATAAACTAAAAAAAACCCAAAAACCCCTCACAAACCCCCCGTCACAAAAAAAGGTGAAATCTATAATTGAAATAGAACATGCTATGAAACATTGACACAGATCAGAAGAAATGTATGAAAACTTCTGATATTGGATACTTAATTCTTTAAGTTCATTAGATAAATGAGGATGTTTGAGTCAGAAATGGGATCTTTTTGGTTTTTAAGTGTGCAGCTTTGCTGTTTGACTCAGATGCACGTGCCTGAGAGATGGAGTAGAGGTTAATTTTTGATTGTGCTGTTTTCAGAAGACCTCCCTGGGAAGCTTTTCCATAGGTGTTTCCAGTAGTTCTTGGAATCAGATTCTTGCCTTCTTTAACTTGTGCACAGTGGACACGTGAAGTGTGTCCTGTAGGTGCTGAGTGCCTTTAACCTCCGACCGACTTGGACGAGAGTCCGGCAGATAAAGCTTTTGGAATTGCTCAGGGCCTGACAGGAGCGGTGCTACAGGCAGGATGTAATGAGGAAATCTTCCTGTAAGGGCATTATTTGCAAAGAGACCAGGTACAACATCAGCTCCAAATTTCCTTTGTTTAGACAGTGACATGCTTAGAAGAGCTGCTTCCAGCAGGACTGAGTTTGGCCTGTGCTTGGACAAGAAGTGGCCACAGGCTTCCAGAGCAGGGATGGAGGCTGTGGTGTCACACACAGTGACTGTGCACCAGCAGATAATCAGGCTTCAATCCAAGGCTTTTGTAGCCTTTCCCATCTATTTCCAGTTTTATAACTTGATTATTATTTGGAGTGAGTCCTGAGGAGGCCACTGAGTTGGTTAGAGAGATGGAGCACCTCTCCTACAAGGAGAGGCTGATGGACTGGGGAATGTTCATCCTGGAGAAGAGAAGGCTTTGGAGTGACCTAATTTTGGCTTTACAGTACCTGAGGGGAGCTGACAAGAAACATGGAGAGAGACTATTTACAAGAGCTTGGAGTGACAGGATAAGGGGAAATTGCTTCACTCTGACAGAGGGCAGGGATAGATGGGATATTGGGAAGAAACTCTTCCCTGTGAGAGTGGGGAGGCCCAGGCACAGGGTGCCCAGAGCAGCTGTGGCTGCCCCGGATCCCTGGAAGTGTCCAAGGCCAGCTTGGACAGGATGTGGAGCACCCTGGGATAGTGGAAGGTGTCCCTGCCCATGGCAGGGGGGGGGGCAGGATGAGCTTTAAGGTCCCTTCCAACCCAAACCATTCCATGATTCTGTGAAGTTGTTTGGCTCTGTCTGACTCCCTATTTGGGACTGACGTTGCTAGTAAGATACATGTTATGAAAGAGCTTCTCTCTCATGTACATGTAAGTTACCAATGAGACAATATGAATAATGTTTAATGTTTTACTTGCTGCTTGGCAATGTGGCATCATCTAGAAGCAGAATGTGTTCTTAAAAATACCATGTGAGGATGAGAAATTTATTATAAGTTGTTTCATAATTCCAATAAACCATTTAAGAGAAACATACACACCCCGTGCCTCACCCGAGGTTCTGGAATCCTTAATGATCAGTAACTGAATTTTTCTGCTGAGAATGTTAAAGTAACATATACGTCTTTGGTTATGAAACGTTGCTGCTGCTGGAATTTGCTGTGGATACAGAGATAAACAAAAGGTCTGCTAGTCTTCGCTGGTCACATTTTCTTACCTGTGTCAGATGCTTTAACTTGATATTTGATGATAGTTTTCCGCAAATAAGTCCAAAAATCTTAATTACGTAAAGCTGTTAATAGAATTGTGGAATGGTTTGGGTTGGGAAGCTTAGAGCTCATCTCATTCCAACCCTCTGCCATGGGCAGGGACACCTTCCACTATCGCAGGTTGTTCCAAGCCCTGTCCAACCTGGCCTTGGACACTGCCAGGGTGGGGCAGCCACAGCTGCTCTGGGCACCCTGTGCCAGGGTCTCCCCACCCTCACAGGAAAGGATTCCTTCCCAATATCCCATCAAACTCTTTCCACTGGCACCAGGAAGCCAATCTCCCTTGTCCTGTCGCTCTACTCTCTTTTTCCCCATGTATAAGTGTATATATAGCATTTCAGTAACTGTGTACACCCTTAGAATGTTTTTTATGTGAAAATGATCCGAGTTGTCGTCGCAGTCTGTTTTTGCTCCATAATCAGATGCTTGAATCATGTTTATTCAGCTTGCAAATTGTGTTTAATTCTTGCAGCACAAATGCCTGCCTGTTCATCAGTTAGGTGACTCTTCTTAATAAAAGTTTTGCTGGGCTCTATTTAATAGGGAGCATCATAGAACTTGACTGTTGGTGGCAAGGTGGGAGCTTCAGGACATCAAGAATGCCATTTTTTAAATGTGAAGGCAGAGGATACTGACAGGAAGGTGGGGGTTTCTGAGCCCTGATGAACACTGGGATGAACCTTGTGCTTTGTTGCTTATCCCTGCTCAGTGATAGAGGCAGTTTGGCCATGGCTGTTCACAGATCAGGAGTCAGGAATGACTTTTTTGTCCATAATCGGGTACTGAAAGTGAATCAGACCATACGGGAGGCTTTTTTATCAGGCGCAGTGTTTTCTGTGTGTTATAAAAAACGCGTGCGTGATGTGGCTATATTTAAAATGGAGTACATCTGTTATGCATTTAATTCTTTCCAAGATTTCAGGAGGTGACAAAGTTGGAATTTGTCTTAAAATTGAGATTAAAATTTTGTTTTTCCGAGTTGGGAGATTTGCCTGCTCGGCTTCCACCCTTCCACCCTCAGCAGTGCTTCTTTGAAGCAGTGTATTTGCAGAGCACTTAAAGAAACTGTATTACTTATGTATTTTGGGATTTAGGTTGTGACTGGAGTTGTATGAGCCTAATATCAGCCATAGCCAAGTGTGCAGCCAAGAGGGTCATAAATTAGTGAGAGTTGTGCTGCTGTAATGAAGCGGGATTGTGCTGACGGGGCGTTATTTGTCCAATCCGTTTAGAGCGAAGGATTTGTTAATTCTTGTGCTGCTTAGTAAGTGCAGGAGAGGGACCATGCCCCACCAGGGTTTGGGGCAGCTTTTTAAAGACCAAATCCCCTGAATTCAAATGGCACTTGTTAAAATTTGCAGTTAGAATTGTGTCACTTCAAAGAAGAGTTGGTTGGTTTTAACAGAACTATCGATTTGTGGAAATAATGTGATTGTATGTGTTAAATGTGATCTTGGGGATGTTATGGTAACAAAACAGCCTGGGTGAGGGAAACGTAACACAATTCAGGAACTGCATATAATATACATTGAGCATGCCTATAGCTTGTCTAAATAAAACAGCTTTAAATGTAGCCTGTGACTCACTGATATAAGTAAAGCAAAATGTTGCTCTAAAAGTCTTTGCTGCTGTGTTTAGGTGATTCAGTATAAAATAACAGAATCACAGCATGGCTTGGGTTAAAAGGGACCTTAAAGCTCATCCAGTGCCACCCCCTGCCAAGGGCAGGGACACCTTCCACTATCCCAGGTTACTCCAAGCCCCATCCAGCCTGGCCTTGGACACTTGCAGGGTTCCAGGGCAGCCACAGCTTCTCTGGGCAGTGAACACAAAGAGTTACATCTATAAACACAGGTTTTGGGGTCAGAAGGAGAATGGCCTGCAGTATTTATGAGTGGTTTTGTTGCCCTTCCAATGCATAAATAGAATGACAACCCTGCTGCAGTGACTGTTGGAGGACAATCTTATGGAGAGTGAGCCAGGGAGGTGTAGCTGGTATTAGATGGTCACTGAAAGGGTTCATCCTCGGATCTTTATTTGTAGACTGAGGCACCTCTCAGGCAAGGAGCCGGTATGGAGTTAATTAAACCTGTGCTGCTTCCTGGGCTCCTCAGGAGCTGCTGGGGCTGAGCCCCAGCGAGGTTTGTGTTCACACAGTGGCAGCAGAAAGACCCCAATAATTTACTCCAGATGTGCTGTCCTGCTCCACGGCTGAGGTGCTGTGCATTAGCAATGAAGGAAAGAACGTGAGGCAGCCTGAATTCATGGCTGGGCCACATTCGAGCCAATCCAGCAAGGATCCTATCCCTGCACTGGAGCTGGTCATGGCTCTGTTAGAACCTTCTAGGACAAAGAAATGGTTCTCATTTTCTGAGCTGTTTCTTTTCCTGATGTGACTTTGCCCTGTCTCCTAAATTGAAGGAAAACACCCTTTTACTTTCAAGAAAGCCTAAAATAAATCTTTTGATTTGTGTACATTTGGATATTTCTATATTAATATATAGGTGAACCCTAATAAATGGGGATTAAATTTTACTTTGTAGTATTTACTCTTTCCTCTGTCAGGGGATAAAATCTGTCACATAGGCACAGTACAGGCACTGGAAGATCACCAGGTGTTTGAGTAACTGGTGTGGATTAAAAGTGTGTTACTTGTGCATGGATGTTGTGGTAAAGGGTGAGACAAGTGCCTAGCCTGAAAACTCTGTAGAGTCCCTGATGTTCCTAATGCATAAATTCCTCGTCTCTAGCTGTGGAGCCCATTCCTAAAAAATCCTAGTCTAGACAGTTGAGTGCTTGAATGTATAATTTTTCTGCGGTGCCCATGCAATAACCTGCCAGAGGAGGTGGATCCTCCTCCATCCAACTCCACTTTGAACTCTTGTTGGATGTCTCAGTGGCTGTTTTTTGGTGTTCCTACTTGCTCCGACAAACTTCTAGAAAACCCTCCTGCAATTTCCTGTTCTGTGAAGTTTAACTGTTGCCAGTGTGGGGGATTTTTAATGTGACAGTTAACAGACACATCCTGAAGATGTAGCGGTGAAGCGTTGCCTTGCTTGAGATTTCTACTCTACGTGCGGCTGTGGGCACCCTAAACCCAGGTTTAAATCCCAAGCAATCCCACCTGTGTTCACCTCTCTGTTGTGTTTGTAGTCCATGAGTGACACAAAGTGCTGGTCTGTGGTGAGGCAGGGACCTGAGCTCATTTATTCCTTAGAAACTGTGCTGGCGCTTTGGTGACAGTGGTTCCCAAAATGCTGTATTTGAAGTTTGTCCAAAAATCCAGGTGCTTGTTACTGCAGCAGAGTTCAATAGACTAAATAGTGAGTAGCTAAAATTAGTATTATTGTTCCATGGAACACAGGGTGTCTCAGTAGTTTTGTACTGAGGTGGAAGTATTTTCTCATATCTCATCAAAGTCCCACACATTTTCTACCTACTGAATTTTTATTCACATGTTGAAGGGGAAATAAAGGGGAGAATTGTACTTTGTGGCAGTATAAATCCTTTATAAAATAGCTTAAAAAGTGATATCTGCGTTCGAATATTAGAATGAGAAGACATGGGGGACTGTGGGGATACCAGGCATTGTCATTCCAAAAACAGAATAAAGGATTGCAGGTTCAGCGCTGCAGCACTTGAAATTACTTTTTCTTGATTGTTTGTTTGCTTGTCTGTTTTAATACAAAGCAGCTAAGAATTTATCTTTCTTTGCAATGTCTCACTGGCTCTAGAAGACAGAAGGGTTTTAAGTGACATTTTTTGGGAGGAAGGAAGTGATTCTTTAATGATCTAAAGTTTTCTGATGCTACTTTGCATCTGGGGCAATTCCTGCTGTTTCCTGAACCAAAATTTAACTTTTCGGATGTTGGTGATGGAAAGAACATACTGCAGCAGCAACAGTGTAGCCAAGATGATTTTTGTTATTTTACACTCCCCAAAGTAAATTCTAATGTGGAGGAGCATCTGCCTGTGCCAGATGTGGAAGTGATTGATTCAGTAAATATATCTAGCTAATAATTGCCTGGTTTGGATACAGGCACTACTCAGCACAACTGTTTGTTATGAGTATTTCTGTTGTGAACGTGTCTCCATGTGTGGAGAAATTTTTGAACTGTCAGTATATGTTGTACAAAAAAATGTATATGTTTTCAGCTGCAGTTTTATCAGCCAAGAGAACAGAGAGCAAATATATATAGGCCATGAAAATCGGAGAGGTCTTCACTAAAGTGATGTTTACAGCAAAGTCATTAAGTTCTTGAGTTTCTCCGTGTTTGACTTTAAAATATACTGTTATGAGATTTGGAGCTTTAATTGCTTCATTTTTATATTGTCATTTTTTATTTTAATATTTTTTTAAAATCTACTTAAATAAGATGTTAATTGGTGAAAAAAATGTTTTAAAAGAATCTAAATGAAAAGAAGATTAACAGCTGATTCTTGGCCCAGTGGGAGATGATTAATTCCCATGGTCTCCTGAGCACCTCCGTGGTGCTTCTCTATTTTGTGAGCTCTCTATGAAGGGTGATTTTTCTTTCTGGATGCTCTTGCACGTTCTTGATTGCAGATTTTTAGGGGCCACATAGGAGTTGAATTTTCTCAGTGAAGCACAACCCATGATAACTTGCGTGCTCTAAAGAAAGGTCGTATTTGCTGGTAGATCATTCTTCCTCCTCCCAAAAAAACCTGACAGCTGTTTTAAGAAGTTATTTTCAGGCTGGAACGTGAAACTTGGAAGAGAACCAGACTTCTTTATAAACCAACTTTGCAGTCCTCGTCCCCCCCATAAAAAATACTCCATATTTTTATTTACAGTTTCATGTAGTCGATCATGTGTTAATGCTCTCATTTACTCCCCTCTTTTAATTTACTTCAATGTTCTTAGTATTCATTTGCCAATAATTCAAAAGCATAAAGAAGTGGAGGTAGTGCTGGATTTTGTGGTGGGAGTTGTAATAGTGTTCCCAATGCAATTTGCTGATATGAAATAGGAAAGGTGGGATTTGCAGATATTAGTACTGTTACGGTCTCTAGCCATAGAACTGAAGAGCAAAACTGTCCTCTGAGCAATATCTCACATATTTTGGTGCAAGTTTCCAAGGTCCAATTGCACCCTGGTAGCTTTTCTCAAAATATTGTGGCTTTTTAAGATAATTTTTAAGTGTTTGTTTTCATTGTTCTCTTGCAACTGAAGATAATCCCTGCAGGCATTATGACAGCAAAATATTTTAATGGGATGGAAGCTGTTAAGGGAAAATAGTTATTCCTAAATTCTCTTTTGTATTTTTAATTACCCATTAGATTGTATCTTCTGAGAAGTGAATTAGAGAGGAATTTTGTGATGGTATTTGGAAAAACTGGGAAGCAGTGGGGAAGTGGAAGCCAAAGGCATATTGGGTGACAGTGTGAGGGAAGAGATTGTAAGAAGTTGAAATCTGCAGGAAGCACTTTTTGTGGGGTGTTTTTTGTTTAGTCCTTAAATCTCAGAAATTGTTTCAATAATAGAAGAAACATCAGCTAAAGAGATGTGAACTAAATGGAGAGAGCCTGTAATAGGGCAGCAGTTGGGATGGACGGATGGATGGATGTCTAGAAAAGAGCAAGGAATTGCAGTTGTGTTAGTCTAGAGGAAAAAGCTCCAGATGGCAGAGATGACCACGTTCTCCAGACATGGAAGGAGCTGCCCGTGGAGGGGGAAGGAGCTGGAGCTGGAAGGTCTGTGCTGAAACTGCTGCGAGAGCACTGCTGTGTGTGGGGAACGCCAGCACCGCCAGCAGGGGTTAAGGAGCTCTGTGGAAAAAGCTTTGGGCTGTGACCTTGGGGCAGGTGAGGCCTGGAGTGCTGGGAAGGTAACTCAGCACCTCCCAGGAGGCACCAGAAAGCCAGAGCAGCCATGGATTGTAGGGGTGGATTACTGCCATGCCACTGGGAATAACCGCACAGTATTTCAGCAAGATGGCATTGCAAGAATTTTAATCCTCTTTTTGAATAATTTGAATAATTTGGCATAGAGCTGTTGCTGATTTACTGAGGTTGTTGTTTCGGGGGTTTTTTTGTGTGTTGTGAACTGTCTGGCGTCTCCAGGACATGGAATGAAAGAGAATTGCTCAACTTGAAGTCGAGAGATGATCTCTGCTGTCATCAAAGCCACATGGAGCAGTGATGTGCTGCTGGAGCTTTGCCTTTCCTCACCATTGGGATGGAGGTGCCCATCCCAGTGTGCGTTGCCTGTGGAGCCCAGGGGTGCACAGCTGCAGGGTTGCCCGCGCAGCGCAGGCTGCATGTTGATACCATGGTACCCATTTCTGGAAGGGAAATGTGCTGTGGAACAGATCCTTGTGTGCTTGCTCTGATGGCAGCCTGCTGAGCAGAGCAAGGGACTTCAGAGAGTTACTGTCTCTTCTTTCCTTCTCTTCTATTTTAACATTTAATCAGTCTCTGCTTCTCATTACCGAAGTTTTTCCTCTTGGTAGAAATCCAACATCCAGTGATAGTAATTTTTGTCTTTATATGCACATGTGTAGGTATAAAAATAAATCCATCTATTCAGTTCTTTCAGAACTGAAAAAACATATTGCAAACAAACATTTAGGGGGTTGTTTTTCTTCTGATGTGAAAAACTTTGGATGCTGCAGCCTTTCAAAATGCCAAGCCAGAAGTTGGATGTCTCTTTCCAGGGTAGCCACATCCCTGGCAGGTGGATGTGACAGCCCAGGAGAGCAAATCTCCCTGTTGTGTCTTCTCCTTCCACGCTTATCCATGTTTCCTTGGCCAGCCGTGTCCAATCCCAGCGCACTGAGCCAGGCCTTGGTTTGCAGCGCTGCTGATCCCTGTTCTGAAGGTGCTTTTGTTGTGGGTACACTTGTGTGATAAGTTTTTGTGATTACAAATGTGTTTGTTGTTGGAATTTATTCCTCCCTGCTCTGCAAGTCTTGCATTTCCAAGTCCGTTTAACTGGAAACTTCACTCGCACTGTCTAAACTTACAAAAACAAACCAGATGGAGCTATCTGGAAAAGTTTTTGTGTGAGCTGTTCTTTCTGTAAATTTTCCAAAATTATGTTGCAAATGGTCAGATGAGAATGAAAAATAGGTGATTTGGGTGAAAATATGAGCCACAGTAGGAAAAGGTCCATTGGCTCTTTGTGCAAACAAGAGCACTTGTGTATCATGAGACATTGTCAAATATTTTCTCTTTTTGTTTTCATTTTTTTCTTATCTACCTGTACAATTATATAGGCTTATCAATAAGAAGGTAAATATCAAAGAATAAGAAAATAAATTTGATTTTTTGATTGAGACAAAGTTGGCAAGTGATGGAAGCAGTGTGTGTGTGTGTGAGTGTTCTCTGAGATTGCTGAGCCCTAATGGTTTTATTGGTAATATTTCAGACTTAATGCCTCTCTCAGCCATGAGGGCAGCCATCAAATCATTAATTTAATGTCGTGTTTGCTCTCTCCTTGCAGTTATCTAAAGGGAGACTAAATAAAAATACCTTTAAAAACCCCATGTGACTAAGATCAAAATATCCTTAGGGGAGGAGCACTTCAAGGGCTGTTTTTAGGTACCGAAAATTTGAGACTGTCTTCCCTCTCCCACCAGCACAGTTTGGTTTTATGGTGCCTTTCTTTGGTGGTTTTATTTGCTTTTTGTTTTGTTTTAGGATTTTTAAAAAATGGATTCTGTTTCTTTTCTTAATTGGGAAAATAATTGCCTTGAAGTACTAATTTTTAAGAGTCTCAGCAAGTTTTAAGGGATTGTATTTTTTAGATTAATTTTTATCGGGGTTCTTACGTAAGGATTTCTTTGCATCTGTTTTATTAATTTTTATACCTCTTTAATTTCCTTGTTAAATTGCACAGGGCCATGTTTATTACGAAAGGCTGCCAGTGTATGTTTGTATCCAGCTCCCTCAATAATCTGTTCTCTCTCTGAGTTTGAAACTTGAATCTTTTATTTGGTTTTGTTCAAGTCTGATGTAACAGTGCCAGATCTAATTATTTAAATTTCCCGTTATAACCTTCTTACAATTTAAACAGTTTCTACAACACTGAACTTACACAAGCCCTGAACTACTCCAGGCTATGCCTTGCCTTTAATTTGCAATTTAAACTTACAGTGGGAGCTGTGTCCCTAACTCGTTTTGATCTCTCCATCTACAGGTTGCAGATTAGACTTGGATTGGGGAAGAAAAGCAAAGTATAAATATATTTCACTCATTTGAAGCCCTTGGTATGATATAGCACATTCCCAAGAAACACCAGGAAGAGCTGGTGGGCTGTTTCTCCAGTCTCCCATTCCTGTGGGATCCATACAATTTGGGTAGACCTGAGATTTACTCCAATAATTTAAATCCTGCCTTCTCGGAGAATCATGGAATCCCAGACTGGTTGGGGTTGGAGGGACCCTAAAACCCATCCCGTCTCACCCCCTGCCGTGGGCAGGGACACCTTCCACTGTCCCAGGCTGCTCCAAGCCCCATCCAGCCTGGCCTTGGACACTTCCAGGGATCCAGGGGCAGCCACGGCTTCTCTGAGCAACCTGTGCCAGTGCTTTTGATGGAAAGCAGACAAGTTTTTTAATTTCTCCATTCAGTTTCCAAACTCAGTTTTTTCACAATTGCTGGAGTGGGACATTATTTGCTGGAGGAGCAGAGGAGCCCTAGCAGGCAGGGGCTCAGCCGGTGCTGGCGCTGGCCAGGACGCGTTTCTCGGCAGGATTTTCCATCACAGGAGGTTTTGTGTTTCCTGACAACCTTTGCAATTTTCCCATGCCTGTAAAGCATGTGCAAACAACTGACCAGCGAAGCTACATCCCTGCAAATCGACCTCCAGGCTCAGCATTAGTGCTTTCCAGACTGCACCCCTCCGTTCCTGCTGATTTCTCACACTCTGATTTTTCGCCTTTCTTTGCTGGTTCTCCCCTTCTCTGCTCATGAGCATAACTTTTATTCAAGTTAAAATAAGGAACCACATGGGAAAGTGCATCCAGTTTAAGAGGCTGGTTCTTCTGTGCTGGTGCAGTGGTTGTGAAGTGCTACTTGGAGTTTGCCTTCATCAAAATGTCAGTTTAGCTTTGTTTTAGAAAAGAGCAGAAGTTAGATAAGGATTTTTAAGCAGGGGTGGTAATGAGGCTTTGCTGTTTGTAATATGATGCAGACAGTGTTCAGTCCTGATTTCTTGGCCTTCCACTTTCCGTGTAGATTCGAATTGTTGAATTTCCAATTACCCTTTGGAAAATTTATGTTCTTCATAGAAATGCTTTTCTTCCGTACCTCCAGCTTCTTACTTTTCCCCATTGCCGTTTCCTTCCTTTCAGTCTTTCCTTCCAGGTTTCCACTCTGAGATTAAAGCCACAAAAAAGGGCTGCCTCAGTGTTTGATACAACTGAAGGAGTGAAAAGCTGAAGCAAAAGGAGTAAATGAATGGGAATAAGTGCCCGGGGTGGGCTGGTTGGGAACTTTCTTAGCAGATCTGCTCCTGGGCAGGTGTTCCTCATCCATCTGCAGCTCATCTGCTACAGGGCTTTCCCACTTCCTCTGCTCTCTTGTTTTCTCCCTTGCAGTTGTCCAACTTAAGTGCCCATCAGTTCAGAATTCCCAAAGAAACAGCCAAAAGCTTGATTGGAAACGGTCATAGTCATCCTCTTAATTTTATAAGGGCCACAATGTGTGACATTGTGCAATCTCAGTGTTGATGAATCGCCGGTGAATTTCCAAGCCATTTGTTCTTCAAAATCCATTTTAGCTGGATTTAATGACAAAATTTTAAATACACAGATGGAAAAGCAAGTGGCAGAGTAGCTGAGCCCTGTCTTGGTTCCTTTGCAGGAGAGGACCCCAAACCCAATGGGCTGGGAAGTGCCCATAAATGCTTTTCAATCCAAGTAGTTTGTTTAAACTCTGGGTTTATGGGACCTGAAATAGAGAAAAAGGGGAAGTAAATAATACAATATCCTATCTGGAGTGTCTCTTCTGCACTTGAAAATAAGTGAGTGCTGGAAGGGACTCACCAGGGTGACTCTGGGAAGAACAGCTGGCCTGGGGATGACAGTGCCGTCAGATGAAGCATGGGGTGCTTGCCTGCCGCCTTCCCATCCCAGACCACAGCCACCGACTTTGGGCCATAAAAGGAAACAACTTTTCTTGTCAAAATACAGCTGCCCAGCCCCTTTGCTTTCTGGGAAGAATGTCCAGTAACTGCTGGCACAGCTGTGTGATGTGCAGCTCTACCTATCAACATTTACTTACTCGGAACTTACTCGTTGGCTTTTCAGAGCCCATGGGGCGGGGCAGTAACATAATGGTGCCAGCTGATGAATGGTTTCCATGTAGCAATGGAAAGCCTGGATAGACTTTAAAGTTCTAAACAGTTTGCTTTTTAATAAAAGTATTTATTTTTTAATCAGAAGGAATAATGCAAATTACCTAATTTCTTGTAAAAATTGTGCATCTCTGTATGAAATGAATTTTTACATGAAAAGTAGCAAATATGTTTTGCCTCATCATTTAATTTGAATTATTTTATAATACTTTTCCTTGTTGCTCTGATAGTTTTACATTTCTATAAGCTCTTTAAACGATGCAAGAAAGTGCTTTGCTGGCACACCATGTAAACTAAGTGAGTGGAAAAGTAAATATTTAAGGCTGACATATTGAAGTATAAATAGCGGTTACTGTGTGTAATGTTTCAATTGTAAAACTATTTCTAGAGCTCTGTTAGTGTGCACCATTGCTTGTTAAAATGGGAATGTTTTCTGAAAGTTGCATTTCTGTTTTGGAAAGTAAATCCCAAAGTGGTCACAAATACCTCTCTGACACGGACCCCTTATGTGTTTGTCACTTGGCCCCGGAGAAGGTCAGAGCAGCACAAATTGATGGGCGGTGAAGTTTACCATTCTCAGAGGTTTATCTATATATTCCAGGCTGGATTTGGTGCTGTCTAATGAGAAAATGAGGAATATGGTCAGGTAGTGGGGACTGGCTTCGTCAAATGCCAGTGTTGAGTCATTCAAAATCCAGGGTTTCTGCCCGGCCCCAGCATGAGCAGCACTCCCTGGGAAGCTGCTTTGGGGGGATGTGTGTGTTGCCCCTCAGGGATACTGGAATTAACTTCTCTTATCTCAGGCATCTCACTGGACAAGTGGAGTTTGGTTCTTTCTCTCTTTGGAGCTCGATCTTTAGCACTTGTGTTTTGCAAGAGCAGGGTGTTTATCATACCTGGTGTCTTGGAGTACCTTGTCCCACAGCCTCAGTCAAGGGATTCTTCTCTGCAATTCCCATTCTTGTGGATTTAAGGAAGAGCCCAGTGCTACTTTAGCGCAGTTGTCATGTTCAGCAGGAACGAATGACTTTCCTGTCCACTCTCTGTGTCAGGAGGGCTGGGTGGCTTCCACATGGGCATGAAAATGAAGGCTTTTAGTGCTGTGACATTGCACAAGAGCTGGAAACTACTCAGAGCTAAAGTTTAGCTCAGGCTGAGCCAACCTGACATTTGAACTTAATGTTTAACGGGTTTTACCGTAGGAATAACACTGTGGGAGGGCATCCCTCTGTTGAAAAGCTGTTGTCATAACAGATATCGGTGATCCCACTGGTAATTTTAGCTAAATCTGCTTATATTTTGTATGGAAAACAAGGTTTTTACCAAAAGTTTTCTGAAAGGAAATCATGTGAGAGATCTTCTAAATTTCAGCTTTTTCAGCTCTTAAAATAATGAATTTGAAATGCAAAAATTCAGCCTTGGATTGCCCTGTAGGATGTGAACACACTGGAGCCTTTCAGAGGATTCCTTTTCTGAAATGTAGCTTGCTTCAACCAAGTTAATAACTGTGGTGGTTAATGTCAGTGGTTCTCAATGTTCATTATCACAGCCCCGTGGACATCCCTGCTGCCTTTGTCAGCTCATGCTTCCTCTTGTTGGTTTTTATTTATTTGGTTTTGTAATTTATGTGAATTGTGGTTATACATTTAGCAATAAAGAGTTGCTCTTCCACTCCTGCTCAGGGTGATATAATAACATTTTTGTTATTACCTCGATATAAATAATTTATTTAGTAAGTTATTCATTTATATATTAGATTTGAAAATAATATATAATTGCATGGTAGTGTTATTGGAAGTCAAGAACATTGTCCCAAATGCTCTAAGAACGAAACAAAACAAAAAACTCTCCATCCCTGTGAATTCTGATTTAAATAAACAAGATAGAGAGCTACAGCCCACAGCGGAAATGAATTGGTATTCCGGATAGGAATATACCTACATATTTTCTTTCAAAATGAGGTTTTGCAAAGTACTGTTCAATGTCGCATCTTAGATACTTAAAATCTAAAAGGTTTGCTCAGAATGATCAAATGTGCTGTGCTGATGCCGAAATATAGATGATTCCGAGGCTGTTTAGCACTTTACAAAAGGCCGATCTTGCCAACTTTCCTCTTAGATTTGTTCTCTCCTCTATTTGATCGGCTGCATTTCTTGCAGCCTTCTGCTACTTTTCCAGCTCCCAAATTCCATCATTTATTTACTCTCCCTGACATTCCAGAATCAATATTTGGGAGGTGTGGAAGAGCGTGGTTGCCCTGCAGCTGCTGTGCAACAGGGAGTTACCCAGGTATGATCATCCTAGAATCCCAGAATCATGGAATGGTTTGGGTTGGAAGGGACCTTAAAGCCCATCCCATTCCACCCCTGCCATGGGCAGGGACACCTTCCACTGTCCCAGGCTGCTCTAAGCCCCATCCAGCCTGGCCTTGGGCACTGCCAGGGATCCAGGGGCAGCCACAGCTGCTCTGGGCACCCTGTGCCAGGGCCTCCCCACCCTCCCAGGGAACAATTCCTTCCCAATATCCCATCTGTCCCTGCCCTCTGGCAGTTTGAACCCATTCCTCCTTGTCCTGTCACTCCAGGCCCTCATCCAAAGTCCCTCTCCATCTTCCTTGCAAGTTCCCTTCAGGTACTGGAAGGGGCAATTAGGTCACTCCAGGGCCTTCTCTTCTCCAAACTGAACAATCCCCGTTCTCTCGGCCTTTCACTTCTCTTGCCCCACCACAAGGCTCACCACAATTGCTTTTTACTTTCTATTTTTCTCTAATGGTGCTTTTTAAAATCCCTTCTACAGACTCACTTGCTGTGTTTTGAACATATTCACATATTTCAGTCCATGTGGCTGTTTGGAAACAAACGACTCAAATTCATTTAGGTAGTAACTGTAAGCAGCAAATTTAAATCCCATTTCACATTTTCTTGCAGTTTGTAAATCCATCAGTAATTGATTAGAAATACTCCTCAGGTATTCTGGATATGGAACAGTCAAGTGTCTGAGGCTGCTTGCTTTAAGCTTATTCCATTTCTAGTGCTAAAAAAATTAGATTTTTCTCCTCGTAGTACTGCCCATCATCAAACTGCTTTAATGCTGGAGGTGAGAGTTTTCCATTAGATCCTCCCTAATCTCAGAGCTCGGGAAGGACCAGCTCACTTCCTGAGGTAGGGATCACTGATTTGACTTCTGTAAATAATACATATTTCTGCCTTTAGCTTTGATACAGTTGTACAATCTATAAAGCTTTAATCCAAACATGTTTTACACGTGGTACGTAGTTGATTCTTATCACACAATGTTATCTAGAGCAAATACTTAATTTCTTTAATCACCCTAGAAATGCAAAGTGCTAATTTATGATGCAGTTGCATCCAGGTTGAATCTTAATTTCATGCGTGTATCACTTAACAGATGCTCTGGGGAGTAAAGACTGCTATAATTAGGTTTGACATATGTTTTCATGCGAGATGAAATAGTTTGCGTGCTTCTAGAATAAATATTGACTGCAGCCTGGATTTATAATCCCAGTAAACAATTGGACATGTGCTGGGAGTCCTGCATGCCGAGTGTAAGCTGTGGCTTTGGGAGCACGGACCCTTGTGATTCCAAAATATTGAGTCCTTCCTAATGGCCTTTTTTTGTTGTTGTTTTTACTCCAAAAAAGGGCAAGATCAAAGTGCAGTCTGTTCTTTCCTGCCCTTCTAGATATACAAAACAGCTGCAAAGCACAATCAGCTATTGTAGTGATATGTGCCCCAGGTCTATAAATAGATGGAGAGCTGCAGGCTTGAGCTGTGCTGCTGCAGAGGCCAGGGGATTTTTGCTTGGGGTTACTAAACATTCCCTTGCTTGTTTGTGGTTTAGAACCATCATTTCCGAAGCTGCATATTCCAATTGAATCGGAATTCAAAAGGATTTTGCTGTGGAGGCTTTGTATGATTTCCCTGTTTCACTGTTTGCGTTTTCTCCCTTTTTTTCTTTCCCCCAACACACAAGAATTTTGCGAGTTTCTAAAGGAAAGCAATTCAAACACAATAATTAATTTGTTCAACAACAACCAGAAAAAATGGCTGTGATGTATGGCCTTAGTGGGAAGTTTCCAGAGGCACATATAGAGAGCAAGAATCGGAGCCACGTTTTGTTAAACTGTGGTCTGGCTTCTCCTCCAGCCTGGAAATGTGGAGTGCAACACTTGATAAGAGCTCGGTGTTCTCCTGAACCGGGAGGTGGGTGGCTGTGAGTACGCTCTGCCTCCTGTGCAGGAGGGATCAAATCTGCACAGCAGAGCCAGAGCTGGCAGAGCTGTTCCCAGATTTTTTTTTTAATTCAATATGCTGCATATTTTTTATTCATTATGTTAACTTGTATTGGAAGAGCTGTTGAGAATATGAGAGCTAGGGACTTGTTGGATGATGAGAGAAAAATTAGTGTATTTGGCAGAAGTGAGGTGTAGGAGATAATTTGGGTTTGGAGTAGCCAGGAGGTGGCTGAAGCTGCTGCTGGCAGAGGTGAAGCAGACTTTCAAATGCTCAACTCCTTTCCGAGCTCTCTCTTCCTGGAAAAGCTATTGATTCCCATTGCATTTCAACAACATTAGCACCTCACAGTATCAGTACTGCTGTCCTGCTTTAAATTTAAATGAGAGGGAGGGATAAAAATAACTCCTTTGGCATTTCACATGGGTACTTTTCAGCTGTAACCTTCATGCTTTGAGTCAGGTGAACCCGTTCACCTCTTGAGTCTTTCCCTTTCCAGCAACAGGATCTGAAAATTGGATTTATCACTGTGAATCAGGAGGTCTTGCCCCACACAGGTATCTCACTGATGGTGTATAAATGCAATCTCAATATATGTGGTCAATATTTTCCAAGGCCATGTGAGGTTATAGTGGAAATTCCTCAGAACAGAGCATGAATTTCTAATTCTAGCCTACTTGTTTCTGAAGAAATAGCAATAAGAATGTTGAAGGAAAAATGGTGAAATCTCAACTGAAAAAGATACAGGAATTCAGATTTATCTGAATTCAAAAAATCCACCTAATATGACCATTCTTTGTGAAAATCAGGGCATGAAGTAGAATTTCGAAGTCAAGTATGACAAAAACTTGGAAAGCTTCTTCCTGCCTCTGTATTCTGCTGCATTAGTGACAACCTAAACCAAACAGGCACACAGCAGATCTTTGAGGCAAATCAAACTCTTCTGTAGTTCTTTGTGTGGCAGCCATTTGATTTCCATTTGGTTTGGTCAAACAGCATGATACAGGTTGTTGAGGGATCTCCAAAGGTGTCTTGCCCAAACTTGGGCGCAAAAGAGGTTCAGAGCTGGGTTTTAGGCACCCCCCTTCTGTAACTTGTCCTCATCATGTCTTGTCCTGTGCTCCTCTGTGGCAACCCTGGCTCTTTTGTCAGTGCTGAGGTCTCTCTGAAGGGCAGCCTGGGCTCTTGGTCTGTTGACTGCTTCCAGCTTGTCGCCATGTCCTGTCTCCCCCCTGTTTGGTAGCAGCTGTGAACTCAGTGGTGACATAAAGTTGTCGTCTTGCTCAGACTGAGATCTGCAAACTGAGGAGCTTTCGCTCTTCGTGGCAAGGAGCCAGAACAAACTTGTGACCAGCATTTGGTGACAAAAATGCCATCTGAGAGACCACAGTACTTCACCTCATCATCTTCAAGCAAACAGACCTTTCTAAAGCACAGCAGAACGAGGAGGGGGAAATGCCAAACGTTGCTGTCAGACCTTGCCTTCAGGCTGAGACAGCCATGAGGAGAGTGGACCCGTTTCTCCACAACCACTGCGGCTCATCTGTGTGGAGGCAAACACAGTGGGAGAGACAGAGAGAAAATCGGCCTCCTTCCTGCAGATTGCACTGAGGATTTTAGCTGCTTTGGGAGGACTTGGGCTCTTCCTTTGTATAGGTTTTGGTTCACCCCCTCTTTTTCAGGAAAAATATTTCAAAATTTAATGACAAGATGGACTCCATCTCTTCTCATTGGAATGAAACAGAGGGAATAAAACCACACAGATATGGAGATGTGCAGCTCCATCTGGCCACACACAAAAGCAGAGGGAGGGAGGGAAAGGAGCATCTTTTGTTTTCCAATCAGGGGGTTCCTGTTGGAGCCCCAGCTGCAGGCACTGCAGGGACGTGTGTTCCTCAGCTGGGCACATCTGTGGGTGCCCGAGGAGATACCAACCATCAAGAGGGTCCAGGAGCAGCACAGTCTTCACACAAAAGATCATGTTCAGGCTTCAATGAGCACAGCTATGTTTTTATTTTTTTATTATATTTTTTACCCCCAGGCTTCTGTGCTTGCTGGTTTGCCTGGAAGAGAAAGTGCAGCTTCCCTGGATGTGTGCACGATCCAGGTCCAGCGGAAAAGACAAATGCTTTGCTTGTACTGTGGTGCTAATGGGAGAGCAGACTTCAAATAATCAGTTTTCCTCTAAAGTAAACAACTTTTATTCTTCTGACAGAAAAGATGAAAAGCACACCTCCTTTTAAAACCAGACCTTGCTCCTTAACATTGTAGCAGCTTTATAAATAAAAAAAGAAAATTAAAACTACTGTATAAGCTTCATATGAGAAATTCTTTCTAGGAAATACTGTATGAATTCCATATTCTGTATATTTTCTGTATTCTGCCAAGAGGACACCCAGCTGTTGTGTAGTACCTTGGGTAGATGGCTGTGACTTAGTGGAGCCGGCCAGTAACTATTAGAAAAGTATTTCCTTTCTCAGTTTTAAGTTTATACAGTTCTATTCCAGTTTCCCAAGCAAAGTCTTGCATGACATTCCAGTGGCATGGATCAATGAGAAATTAAAATGTCATTTCTTGGACTAGGCAGCTAACTGGAAAAAAAAGACATTGAATTATGGGTTTAGCATAAAAAAAATTATGTTGGATTTTGTGCTCTTCAGGAAGATAATGCTCTTCATTTTGAAGTTTCATTTTCTTAAGAGCCATGAATGGAGGTTTCCAGCCTAGGGAAGTATCCCAAGTGGAATAAACACCCCCTGCCTTGTATTATCAATGTATATTTGCCTGTTCATGTGTATCATAATCTACTTATCATTCTGATTTTCCTGGTGTTCCTGAGATACCCTATGATGATAGTTTTTAAAGGAAAAAAACCTCTTGCTTACGATACCCACAGCACTAACATATCTTCCTTTATGTTAAAATAATTTTCTCAATTAATTTCTTTACTTATTGAAAAGAGTTAAAATTAAACAAGTTTAGTAAAGCTTTCTAGATTTAATCATTTGGGAGGGTATTTTTTGACATCAAATTCATCTAGCATTTGTGTATTGGGAGTTAAGGAAGGAGAGTTTGCAAGAGCAACAAGACAACATGAAATGAAGTCAGAAATCCACTCAGGAGGGCAGAATGTTCATAAAGAGCAGAGATCTCACTGTACACAAAAGGGATGTGAAAACTTAGACTGGATTTGTGTGGCTGTAGTTTTGCTGTTGGTGACAGGGAATAGATGTCCTGACCGAGCTGTGAGCTCACCTGTAAGTCATGCACTCTGTTTAAAACCATTCCATGATATCAGTGTCTTTAATTTCAGTTTCCTTGAGGGAAGACATTGCAAATCAAATGGTGATTTTAACGCTATAGTTTTTTTTTCTGCACTTTCCCTTTGCACCTCTGAGGTGTGCAGCTGCCTTGCTGTATCCTAGATAAGCTGTTGCTTCTAAAGCAGCAAGAGCTCGTAGTGGTTATCTCAGGGTCATACTGAAAAATGTCAAAAGTTGGTTATAAAATCCTCCCTTTACATAAAATAGTTTACACAAGTGTGAGGGTAACAAGAAGCATATTCTGTTTCTCATTCAAACAAGTTGTCTCAAATACTTCTGAAAAAAAGAATTGCTTGTTATCAGATTAAAAACCCCACACTTCTTAAGATGAGTAAGCTAAAACCACTGTGATTCACCATGTTTCTCAGAAGCCTTGATCCTTAACCTCAGGGAAAGAGTAATCCCACAAAATGCTTCATTCTTCATTGAGGAATTTTGTTTTTGAATGCTTAAATCTTCAAATAAGCCATGAAAGACTTCATTAGGGGAGTGATTCTGTAGAAGTACAGAGGAGTTGGGCCATGCAGTTGTCTCTTCCAATTCTAACAGAGTTGTGGCATCAAATGGCAGCAGTAGCACGGAAACAAATACAGAGGTTAGGGAAATATTTAGCCTTTGCCAGATTTCTTTCAGTTTTGCTAAGTATAGCCAAGAGCCTTTTTCTTTAGGGTTTGATGGAGAAGGGGGTATTTCCTTTGTTTCTGTGCTTTCATTTGGCTTTAGTCTTTAGGTTGTGTTTTAAAGCTTTTTTCTACAGGCTGCAATTAAATAGGTTGTTTTCACAACAATTTTCTTCTGGAGACCTGTAATCTTTACTTCCCCCGGTGTCTTTTACACCTCAGAGTGATTACAAATAACTCCATGGCTGAATGAGAAGGGATGTAAGTTACACAGGGACAGCACTAAGCCCCAGAAATCAAGCTGTGGGGACTGATCCCTAATTTCCATGGATCCCACAGATCCTGTTTATAGCCAGCCCTTGTAGGGCTGCTCTCTTGCTGTGTGCTGTAACCCCCTTTGCAGAGGCTGGAAAGAGAGACCAGACCTTGGTGATGATCTCATGGTTTAATACTCAGCTTGAACTTCCAGGTAGAGGATGATGCAGGAATTTGCTTGGACCAAAGGAAGTTTTCATAACAGAAACCTGGTATCATTTAACCATAGAGAAAGCTTCCCTGAGAATAACTTTTTCCCCATTTCTTTCCAAGATGTGAGGTATTTGGCATATCACGAAACCAATGTCTCTTACGTGAGTTTATCAACAGACGCAGGGTGGTTCTCTATCTCGCATGCAAGCACAACAGAAACATTATTTATATTGTATTTGTGTACATAGGAGATGCCTCTTCCTAAGAGCTGGGAGATGGCTGAGTCAGTTCTCCAGTAAGATTAACTGGAGGAGATAGTGGGCCACTCTTTGGGTTTGGTTTTTTGAGAGGAGATGAGTTTCCACGGTGAACTATCTATTTATACCAGCTCTGAGCCCACTGATTTTTCACCCTGGTTGTTTTTGCATTCCAGACACATTCCTGTACTCCCCAGTAATAACTTTTAGCCCGAGGGTTTGAAATGTAATCAGCTAGTTATTAGCACAAAGTCTGAGAATGTTTTTGCAAAGGGTGAAGAAATCAAATCTGGGCCATGAGCTGATGGAGGAGCTGGTTGTTGGGGGCTTGCTCTGCTATGAAGTAGGCTGCTAGGGCTGGGCCAAATGCAGAGAATAATAATAGATGATTTATAGAATATTCAAACCTTGGAAAAACAGAAATGCTGCTTTTACCCGTGTCTGTTTTATATCACTTGAAAGACTTCTACTTGCTTGTCAGCTGGTGCCGGTATCTCCTTTGTTCTTGAAAGTATTGGGTATCAGCACTGGGCAAAGGCTTGCTGCTTGGAGCGTAGAGATGGACTCATTTCAGAAAAGCCAATGGAACGTTCCAATGGATGTGCATTTGGAGAATGTTTCTTTAACTGCATGGTATTTAATGTCATTCCCACTGCATCGATTTAGTGACGTGATGTAGTGATGGTCAAGCAAATCTGTTGAGTAGCAAGTGACAAATCTCCATATCCGTTTCATTGGGTGTTCATTTGGATACCTGAAAGAATTCACTATATACCCTATGTACTAAATGGGCATGAATCATGTTATAATCTATCATTTATATTATTTGGTGAAGTACACCTTGCTAAACTGGACAGTGATGCAGCATTTGAAGTAAGTGCACAGGACCACAGGTTTACCTGTGGTCACCACACGTGGTTTAAGGCTTGGCACAAGATACCTGTATTGGCTCTGATGTCTCCTGTCCCAGGTGTTTGGCTCCTCTGTGCTGGCAGCTTTGAGGGATGGGCTGAAAACCCTCAACAGCTACTTGTGTGACAAAGAATTTGTGTTCTGTCCTTGCAGTTTTGAGGTGGTTTTCGTCACCCTTTTTGCCCATCATGTTGTTTTCCAGAAATAAGAGATGCAGCGAACTCTGTTGGACACTGATGCAGTGGGAGAGAGCAGTAGAAGATTAAGGCCAGGCTGGACCTGGTCTAGGGGAAGGTGTCCCTGCTCATGGCAGGAGGGTGTTGGAACAAGATGGTTTTTAAGCTGCCTTCCAACCCAAACCATTCCACAATTCTGTGATTCTTTGTTGTGGTGCTTTCCTGACTCCTGGGAGTATGGGTGCTTTGGCACACTTAGAGGCCAGAGCCTGAGGATCACAAGCTGGAAACCACTGGAAGTTGAATCAGCTGTTGCACAAGACTCTCCCAGTAAGGAGCTGGTCATGTCCTTCCCACCGCCCTGCCTAGCCAAGAGCTCGGAGTCCTCACAGGGGGATGGATGGTATCTTGCAACCAGCAGGAGCACCATGGCCTTGAGGGCCTACCCCATGTGTAGCAACTCGTGAGCCATCTCCAGCATGGGGTTAGTGCCATCTGGGTAAGAGAGATCCATGTTGCGGGTCCAACCTGGAGTCTGAAACTACGGCTGCCATGCAGAGAGGAAGGGGACGGTTCAAATGTGTCGTGTCAGGACTAGAGGTTGCCTCAATGTTGTGCACTGAGGAAATGGAAGGAATTTCAGAAACATTTTGACTGTGTGAATAAACATAGTTCTGGCAATATTTCCTTTTTAACTTTTTTTTTGGACTTTCAAATGGTTTTTGTTTTGGGGAGGGATTGTTTGTTTATATATTTTATGTAAGGAGGGGAATAAACTGAAAAGCTGATCCTCTGCTTGGGGTAGACACAACACTCAGTAACTGTTCTGAAAAGAGCATTGACTCTCAAATGAGTCTTATTTTGAGCTAGAAACACTGCAAATATTCAGTTGTTGAAGTTTGCCAGTTAAAATACAGCTGTATAGTGATACATACTTAGGTGGTGGCTGCTCTTGGGAGTTTCTTCTTCACCACCTCACCAGTGTTTATACCACTACGAGATATTGTTATTCTGAAATGCCTCCTGCAGCAGTTTTATTTGCATTAACTTTATTTTTCAGTACTGAATTAGTAACCATTTAAAACTGTCAACCACATGTAAACAAGCGGTGCGTAAGTTATGAATAACAACTTACCTGGAATTACAACTGCCTGTTTGGATTGCACAAGGCCCGGCGCTGGGGGAGTTGTGAAATGACTGAATTCACTACTGCAACATCATTTCTGTTTGTCTGGGTTCTTGTATCCCATTTGAATAAATACCCTGGTGCTCACATGATTCCCGCAGCCAGCGGTCCTGGGGGGGATTGCAGCCTTCCCAAGTGTTGGAATAAGCTGGCTCGGCTCCAGCCTATGTGATGAGCAACATTTTTTGCAGGCTCTGTGGAAGCAGTGCTTGCTCACTGTGTAACTTGTCAGTTCTGACCAAAGAGCTTGGATGGGGGAAAAAATACCATTTTTAAGTGATTTAATAATGTATTTAACAAGCATTTGATCTAAACATTAACTCTTCACTGTGCTGGTAGGCTCTGATGACAGGTGGAAAAATGATGATTGTAGAATCGTGGAATGGTTTGAGTTGGAAGGGACCTTAAAGCCCATCTTGTTCCACCCCCTGCCATGGGCAGGGACACATTCTGCTATCCCAGGCTGCTCCAGCCTGGCTTTGGACACTTCCAGGGATCCAGGGACAGCCATAGCTTCTCTGGGCAGCCTGTGCCTGGGCCTCCCCACCCTCACAGGAAACAATTCCTTCCCAATAGCCCGTCTAACCCTGCCCTCTGGCAGTGGGAAGCCATTCCCCTTTGTCCTGTCCCTCCAGGCCCTTGTAAACTGTCTCTCTTCATCTTTCTTGTAGGACCCTTCAGATCCTGGAAGGCCACAGTTAGGTCGCTCCAGAGCCTTCTCTTCTCCAGACTGAACAATCCCAGTTCCTCAGGCTTTCCTCAAAGCAGAGCTGCTCCATCCCTCTGATCATCTTGGTGGCCCCCTCTGGTCTCACTCCAAGAGGTTCACATCCTTCCTGTGCTGGGGACCCCAGATGGTCTTCTTTACTTTGAACACTGATACAGAGACATAACTTAAAAAAACCTCTGATATCTTATTTTTTATGCAGGAATTATCTAAGATATGCAGATTTACTTCTTTTAATTTGATCTCTTAAGGGCAAATCTTTTATGTTCTCTGAGTATGACTTAGGCTAATCAAGCTAATGAATTGTTGTTCAAGGTAACAACATGGAATGTGCTTGTGTTCCCCATGCAGAGCCCACCAGCTTTGCACATGATTTATAATTTATTTGTGATTTACTTCCCTGCAAGTCCCTGGAGCACGAGGGCACTGCCAGCCTGTGGGATTGCCCTGGTCCGGATAAAACGCTGATTTAGCATGTCACATCCAGCTACCTGCATTATGCAAGAGGGAAAGAATTTGCCTGATTGTAGCCCTGTCAACACAAAGAGATTGCAGCAGTATAACAAAACAGGCTTCTAAAGTCGTGTTTAAATTGGGTCTGGATTCTATTAAAAAGTGTTAGTCCAGGGAGCCACAATAGCTCACTCGGTTACCATGGGCCGAGCAGGCTCCAGTTGCATCAGACTATTGTTTTTTATTGGAATCTGCTCTTCCATCCTGCACGTTTGTTATTCATCAATTCTAAAATATCAATCAAAAAGATAGGTGGCATCCTCTGGTCCCAAGTGGAATTTTCAAGGGTGATATTTCTAACTGCTTTCACTCTGGCCTCGCCTTTTCAGTTTAAAATGAATAAACTCCCATTCCTGAGACCCTGGAGCTAAGAAAACTTGCACCTGGAGCCTCTCTTTGTCTTCTTTTTAATTCTACCTGTGTGGAGCAGAGGCTGGTGCAGCCATCCATAGTTCCTGAGGTATGCCAGCCACTCTGTGGGAAGAAAATGTAATATATATGATGTCTTTCTGGAATGTTTGTGGTTTTGTATAATCGTCCTGTCTAGAGCGGTGGAATTTTTGTTGAGAAATCCTTATCTATCCATAGATCTCTGGTTTATAATGCTGCTGTTTAAATAGACTGTTTGAAGTCCTTGCCTTGGAGATATCTCCTGTGCTGTTTTCAAATTGCTTGTTTCCCTCCCACCAGCGTTTTAGTTGGAAACGCTTTTTTGTTTATAATAAAAGGAAGCTTTGGAAGTATATTCTACACATCCCCAAAGGATTGCTGCACTCTTGGAGCGATGTGGAATGTCAGAACTTCCCCTGTGTGCAAATTCACCAGGGAAGCGTAGACAGATCCTGCCCAGAAGCTTGGATTGATGGGGCCGTACGGGAAGCTATTCCCAAAGGCTTGCTCTGTCATCCTGCTGACTTCCATGCTGTTGCCATGCAGCAGGAATTTCATGTGTGGACAGGGATGGATGTAATGGGTCTGTGTTACAGGGGAGCTCCAGGGGCTGATCCGTGGCCCTGTGTTTGTTATCTGGAGGTGTTGGGGTTGGTTATGGCCTTGGCCATCTGGGTTTGGACTCTGAGGTACCTTCCTGGTGATTATGAAGGAGCAGAAAAACCTCCAAACCCACATTTGCGTCCTGAACAAGAAACTGGAAGAAAGACTCGCTTAAATGTCTTCAAAAGACTTTACAGCAATGTGAGCTTATGATTTTTCCTAAAGGATAGAGCCCCGAGCCTGCCAGAATAGGCACATCGTATGTCTAAAGTGTATTTACATCTGCTTTGCATCGCTGCAGCCACACCCACAGGCTGGACCTGTCATCCCACAGTTCCCAGTTTGCAGTGGGTGCAGCAGGGAGCTGGCCATGCTGGAGCATGGCTATTCTGGGGCTGAGGCTCTCAGTCTCCATCCCTGCTGCTCCTTCCGTCTGCTCTCCACCTCTTCAGTTTCTTCAGCACTGGCACCTCATTCCCAATCCTGCAGCGCAGCAAACAATATATTCTGAATGGGCTGGGTTTTTTATTAGATTCAATTTCTAATTACTTATTCTTTATATTTTCAGAAAAGGTGTTCTGTGGGAGGAATATCATAATTTTTGAAGCGTTCGGAACCCCCTGCAAGTGCCATGCCCTTGTGTGCTTGGGTCACTGGTGCTTTGGCACCTGTGTTGTTCAAACATTTCAGTTTCTCTTATCATGCTTATTCCTTTCCAGGTGTTAAAATTAAAACAGAGGGCAAAGGGATGATCAATAAATGTGAAAAATAATGTCGATAAAATAATAGCAGATGCCTTTTCAGGCGTGTGCTTGCATCATGGAATTTGTTTTCATGACCAAGACTGCAGGAGAGTTTACAGGAGGGTTGAGCAGTGTCAGTAAAAGCCAGACAGTATCTTTACCAGTTAATCCCCAATATCCAAGAGCTGGAATTAGGGCCTCTTTTTAGCTTTAAATGTAGGAACAACATATATCTTTTAGGTTTTGTGAGGAACCCTTAGGATAGAGAGAATCTCTTCTCTGCAGCATGTTAGTAAATTTGCTGGACTTCAAGCTTCCCTTGCAGAGCACACTGTTGCCCCTGGCAAGACTGCAAAATCCCAGGCTTACCTTTCCTTAAACCTGCTTTTTCTCTGCTATTAAAGTGGCAAGCTGTGAGCTGTATTGAGGTGAAGAAATGAGTTTAAAGCTCAGAGTCATTGCGGAGAATGGGTTTATCTTGCAGTTCACTCTCAGGCCGTGGTCAGAGGCACTTGGGCACCAGCAGAGCTGCTGGAGCTGAACATAAATAAAGGCAGTCGTAAAGCCCAGAGTAGGGATCAGTCTCACTTTTCAGCCTGTCTTTCATCGGCCATGAGAGTTTAAAAATATATATGCAAATATATTCCTGAGCCAGCAGTGGCAGCTGGACCAGTGTGTTTGAGCTCCACGTCTGTGCTGGGTTTGCCCAGGCCTTTTTCTCCCCCATAATTTTTCTTCGGCTGGGTTGTTTTATAACCCAGGTGAGAAGGGAATAAAAGAGACTGAAGGAGGATGGACCACCAGCCTGCAACTTCCTTTCTGCAGTTCAGCTATAAATGTAAATTGTGGGTTTGAGTCCAGGGTTCCCCTCTTAAAACTGGCAGATGTTGAATACCAAAATTACACATGTGTTGTTGATTGGCATTTTCCAAACCCACTGTTGTCTGTTAGATGATCAAGAGATCAAAGATAAGTACTTTGCTAAACAAAGGAGGCATAAGGAAAACAGTGGTTTTCCATAATACAGAAGATGCCTCTGGTTTCTCTGGCTCTTTGCAACTCTTGCTTGGAGATTATGAGGATAGGTTTGGGGTGTGGGGTTTTTTGAGTTTCTTTTGTCTTTCCAGTCTATAAAGTTCTGTTTCTTATTATCATTGTTTCTGCTTTCCAGAGACCTAAGATAGCGAGCTGGCTCAGAAATTTTCTTTCTCATTTTAGCCACAAGAAATGTTGCTCCATACAGTCAAAAGTGCTTTTCCAGGTAGGCTTGTTTGGAATCCAGGTGTTTTGGGTTATGTGCTTTTGTTTGCACTGAGCTGGAAGAGGTTTCTGTGGGTTAGAGGGTGGGACTTGTTTCATTACCTTGCAGGTTTTTTTGCGGGGTCATCCTGTGTCCTTTTGTGCAGTCCTGCAGTGTGAGCAGCACAAAGCCTGTTGGTATAAAAGACAGGCGGTGTGATTCTGGCTTCCAGCTTTCTCACTGAAATATCTGGAGATAAAAAGACGGAATTCATGTGTAATTCTTAGGAGTATTTTTAGGACTTTAAAAAAAACCCCAGAACCCCCATGAACTTTTTTTGGTGTCATTCTATACAGTGTTCATCAGACCAGTTGGATGCATTGTGTCTGCCTTTCCTGGTGCTTCCTCTGCTGTTTTTCAAGAATGGATATGGTGGTGGGGGGGTCTTTAGGGTGAATTTGATGATATTGAAGTGTTCAGTGAACTGCCGTGGTAGATCTTACAAACACTCCATACATTGTGCAGAAGGAGTAGGAATTGGTGAGTACTTTCTGGGGTTTTAAGAATTAACACAGAAGTCTTCAATAATTGTGTGTGAAGAAATCTGCTGGCTTTGACTGGCAGGGCCCAGGTTGCTTTAAGGATGAGGAGGACAAGAGGTAGGGACCACGCAGGGGCAGGACAAGGCTCCTGTGGTTCTCTGGAGTGACAGACAATGGGTTTTTTGTTGTGGTGTAAAATCCCAGTTCCCAATTCAGTAGATGAGAGTGTTGTGCTGGAAAGGAGGAAGAGGTTTGTGTGAACTCCCTGTGCAAAGTGGCTCTAATAAAGTGAGAAAACAGTCCCCATAAATACAGATTTGGCAACTGTTGAACTTTAAGAATGAAGGAGAATATTTGCTACCGAAAATCATCTTTAGATTCAGCAGCATATTTAGTATGCTTTGGACCCAAAGCATACTAAAGCTGCTGGACTGATGGTATATGCTGTATTATTATTTCTTGCATGGACATCAGGTTAGTGCCTGAAAAATCATTTGAGCTTTGACAAGGGAAAAAAACCCAAACAAACAACACACAAAAGTGAGATGCCAAAAAAAGACTGCAATTAGAAGTAAATACATTGGTGGTGTTTTTTTAGTTATTATTTGCTTGTCATGTTACATTCCAGAAATCATAGTTAATAATTTATTTTACAGAGCAAGTCAGAGTGTAATGAAATTGTGCAGCAACACCTTCTATTGTGTGAGGAAACCTCACCATAAGTCTGTGTTTTTTTCTCTGTAGTGTCAGTGCCTGAATATTAGTATTTTCACCCTCCGGTTTTTGGTAAAGTGCAAAGACGTCTTTAAAAATCATGGGGAAAACTTTTTGATGTCTTTCTAAAAAGAGAAAGCAAAGAGCTGATGCAGAGCAGCACAACCCAGGAATGAGTTACCCATCTGCTGAGAAAGGAGCTCAAAGCAGCCCTGAACTGCAAAGCTCTGGTTATGACTTTGATCGTTACTTGTATCAGAGGCATATGAAATGAGATGTTAATTGGAAGAGTTAATGCTGTTCATCGCTGGGCATGGCAGCAAGTGATTAAATCACTTTTTAGCTGGAAAGTAACTCCTGTGGGAGTGGCAGGCACTGGGGTCTCACCATGGCAGTTTTCGTGCAAATTCCAGTTTTGCGAGGTAAGATACTGCAGAAGTAACAGGTTGTGAGAATAGAGCTCAGTTAGTTCTGTAAATTTGTAGTTAATTATTTGGGAAGAGATATGATTAAATGGTTAAAGTGTGGAGACTGCAAGGGAAGTGATGGAAAGTTAAACAGTGAAGGAGCAGCATTAATATAAAGCTATTTTGTAATCAATACAATTTGAATTTTATTACATCAATGTGAGGAATATTGCTGTCTCCCAGCACAGAGGGCTGTGCACTGGCAAGCACTTAATCAGAAAAGGAGGCTGACCTGTTAAACTGCACATACTGCAACCGAAAAGGTGAAGTGATCCATGGAGGGAGGAATGGGATATATAAGAAAAGTGGGATTATATTTTGATTAAATGGCTCAGTAAGGCCATGACTGAAATACTGCCACTGTTTTTTGGTGTCTCTTCAAATCAGTGCTGAAAAGGGTTTCAAAAGCATTTGCATTTCCTTACATAGAGACATGAGAAGCATAAAAGTGTTTGCCAGAGAGAAAGAAATTTCTCCGTCTGCAGTCAGCAGAGGGGTAAAAAGTTTCAGTTCCAGACAGGTGAAGCATCAAAAATTGAAACCTGGATATTTTGTCAAAGAATTCCTTATCAGTATTTGTGTTAATCCCTCATCCCCTGTAGGAAAAGACATCCTGCCTTTAACAGATGCACAGAGGGATGTCCTCTCCTAATGTAAAAATCAGATTCGATTGGAGTAACAGCAGCTTTTGACCTGAAGTCGTGAGGATAAATGAGCTGAAAGGAAGGAATAAATGACTGAATTAAGGATGTGAAGGATCAGAGCACCTTTCTTCTCCCTTGCCCTATTCCTTCCCAGCAAGTAACTTCCCACTAATTACCTGAGGTGGTTTTCCTCTGTGGGCACTGCCAGGGATGGTGGAGTCATTCCAGGTGCTCGTCCCGGTGTCCCTGGGGATGCACAGGAGGGAGCTCCAGCCTCTCCCTGTGCTCCTGAATTTCCCTGTGCTCTGCAGCCCCTGGCTTTTCTCACGCCACCAGAACCTGGGGGAAGCCTGGGATGTTTACACACGGCCTTATTTATAATAACTCTTGTTTATTTTTGTGCATACAGAAAACAATTTGTGTGAGCACATGCATATGATTTTTTGTTGTTGTTAGGAGTGTTTTTTAGTGGTTGGGGTGGTTTTCTGTTTTTATAAGCTCAGAGAAATGCCACAGATCAAAGAAAGGCAATTTGAAGAAAGGAGCCAAGTACAGAAACTCAACTAATCCTTCTCAAATTCCACAGTAGTAGGACTAAGAAACCCACAGTCGTTCTATGAAGATCTCATCTGTTATTATTCTGTCAAAAATACGCTGTACAAACACTGTCATGTCAATATTCAAAGTAGATGAATTCAAGCAATGAGTGCCTTGGCTCAGTGTGCAGGAGATGTTATTCTTTGTAATACAGACCTTCAAACCTTGGAGAACAGTGAAGGGAATGGTTTGTGTTCCTCAGAGAAACACGAGAGAGCTCATTTTTTCCCAGGGCAGAAAATACTGCTGTGTTAAGTTGGTTTATTGGGGTGGTTGTAGCCTGTTCCCTGTCTTTGCTCCCAAGAGCCACCTCTGGAAAAAGCAGAATTGCAGGTTAAAACTTGCCAGAGGACAGATTTGCTATCAGGCACTTTGAGGTTGTGCTTCAGCATTTATTTTGGATAAATTTCGGGGAAGGAAGTGAGTACAAGATTAATCTTGGCCTTTATAAATAGCACTACAGGCACCTCATATCGCTTTCTTCATTGCCGTGTCTTAAGTTACTTCGTTGCACAGCAACACACACCAAAAATTACATTTTCTCATAAAATAGCAGCTCCTCTGTTTATTCCTTTCTTATTGTCGTGTTACTTAATTGGTTTAAGCGTGCTGATGTGGATGTTTTTCACTCCCTACACTGCTTGTGTGGAAAATGACGGTGTTGATGGTGCTAATTCCCTGGAGATGTCAAAGGAGGAAGAGCACTGTTCTCAAATAATGCATTTTAGTTACATCAGTACAGTTCTACTCAATTAATGACCCTTTTTTTATACCGAAATATTTCAGACTCGGCGTAGGAGGTGCTTTGTGAAGTGTCACAGAGTTCCAAGGAATACTGAAACAAATTGAGCTTTCCCATCATAAGGATTTAATAACAAACAAAGTATTAGCTAGGCCACGTTAGTAAAGTTCTTTAAAGATGAAAGGTTTTTACACCTCTTCATTTTCCAAAACTTTACAAAAATAACCTTTTTTTCCTTCTGTGCTCTCCTCTTGGCTCCATACAAAACGTGTGTAGGATATTGGCTTTTCTGTGTCCCAATTCATATTACCCCTTCTGAGTAACGCTCCTTATGCAGGGATGTGGTGGAGCTGGTGGGCACGAGGAGGGAATAAAGAGATTTTTAGACTCCTTGGTGCCAACAGTCAAGCATTTTAGCCACCTTTAAAGCCTGGGAGAGAAAGTGGGTGCTGTTGATGTGGCTGTGGGTGGGTGGGTGGGTTTGCCAGGGATGGAGAGGACAAGGTGGGGAGTGGGATCAAGGAGCTGATGTTTCAGGCCGGGGGCAAAGCTGGATTCTGCTTTCCCAAACCCATTTTCAATGTCTAGTGTACCATAGCCTTTTCCCTTTTTCCTTGGTGTAGAGCTCAAACTGGAAATAAATTTACTGCGTGCAACAAGATTGACAAAATAATTTTGCTGCACAGCACAGTAAGACGTAAAAAGGGCCTTTTCAAAAATACAATAAACAAAGAAAAGATATTTGTTTAGGAAAAAAAATTGGAGGAATAATAGGAGTAGGGAAAAAATCCTGTTGCTTTAAGGTAGCTTTTAAAAATAGGAGTAGTCAGTAAATGCTCCAGCCTTTACCACAGTAAACATATAATTGTGAGCTGATTGTGGCGAATTCCTCAAACGACAGCCCCCAACAGCAGAAGTTTGAAGGAGAGAGCCCGACATCTGGAAGCCAGCAGCAGTCAGGATTTTATTAAGCTGCACTGCCAAATAAAACCCGAGCGCTGCTATAAATGATACAAAAATAAAGATTGGCTGTGGCGTAACAGCTCCGAGATGGCAGCGAGTGTGCCTGAGTTTGGAGCTGTGTGTGAGAGCAGCAGAGCTTTCCCAGCAGCCTGGGAGCCCGAGGGTGACATGGTGGCCATGGATGTGGCTTTCTGTGGTGCCTGTAGTGTTCAGGAGCTGAAGCTATGAGTGGAATAAACAGAGAAGCTGCAAAATTGCTCTTAGTGTGCCTGACTTACTTTTATTGGAAAGGTTTCGGCCAAGTACAGTCTGTGTTGTGTATTCCAGACCTAAACCAAGGTTTGTAGAATATGATTTTGTGTCTGTGAAGGAGGTTATGAGAGAGTGACCTTATCACAGGGAGCAGGAACCTGCCCTCTTCCACGGGCTGCAACTTGACACGTTTGTTTCCAGCGTTCACCCTGTGCCTGGAGCCAGCTGAATGGGTCGATGGCTGTGACTGTTGTGTCTGGCTACACTGGGAGCCAAGTGTCAGGGGCAGGAAGGGGATGCAGAGCTGACCCAGACAGGACCCAGCAGCCATCCCAGGAGCCTGGGGCAGGGAGGCTTTGGGGCAGCATCCCTCAGGAATGTAGGCTCTGGCACCACAGAAAAATGAGCGCTTTGCCCTTCTGCACAGTGGTGCCCTCCAGGCTTTTTGGGGGACATTGGTGCCCCTGCGTGCTGAGCAGGACATTGCCCATCCAGTGGCAATCAAATGAACTCCTGTGAATTCAGAAATCAGTGATTAACAGCTCCTTCTCAGGCTTTGTGTCTAGAAATAGCCCAGAACACCACAGCGCAGAGTTCAAGGAAGTAAAAGAAGTGATATGTTAAATAAAATTCCGATCTTTCATTTTTTGAACAGGTTTTTGATACAGCTCAGCTTGATACAACCTGCTATTTACCAGCCTGGCCTTTAATATTGGATCTGCTTTCCAATTATGCTTCAATTCATACCCCAGTTGCAGAGGGCGTGTGTGGGCGTACGTGCGAGAGAGGGAGATTGATTTTGTTCTTTAAAAATGTGAAGTCTGCACTAACTATGAAAACCCATCAGAATTTCTGGCTCTTAAATGCCATTTCCTTTCTCAGTGTGCTACCAGCACTTAGTAATGTTCACGACATCTCTCTGGCAAGTGAAGGAGTACACGCTGGTTTTTCAGAAGTAGAATATTAATACAGATATCAGTGAAAACCAGGCTGCAGATGCTTTCCAGAAGTAAAGAGTTAATGTGAAAGCTCAAATTACGACTTTGAAGCAAATACATAAGGTCTTAGCTGTGTTTTTCGGAAGTACGTGAGTGAAAATGGAATAAAGAGAGTACATGTTGCTGTGTGTCTGAGTTGCCTTTTGTGTCTGGAACAGCAGATTTGGGTAACCCTATTTGCCAGCACTTTACATAGAACCTTCATATTCCTGGTCGTTTTTCCCGGACACTGCCTTTTTTGTGTGCTGTTTTCCTGAGCCTTGGCAGCGCTTTGGTAGTCGCTGTGTCTGAGAAGCCCCAAGGAGTGTTCTGCCTGTCTTTCTGCGCTTCTGACTGTTCATTTCCATTTGCTCTAGGTTTGAAGACCTATCTGATCTCAGGTCAGAAGGTGAAGGAGCCCCACTGCAGCTGTTCCCAAGCGTTGCTTCCTGGCTTGGAGTCCTCAGATGGGGCCAGGACACCGGGAACGTCGTCAGCCGAGAACTCCAGCGACCTGACCAAGACAAGCAAACAGGTGGAAAAACCCAAGGTGAGTCCTCCTCTCAAAGCCCAGCAGCACAGGCTCAAATCAGGCAAAACAGGGATGGGGAAATCTTACAGGCTTGTTTATGCACTGCTTTACATATTTCCATATGTATGTGTATATACACAGAGTGACAAAACAGAATTTGAGGGAGGAAAAAATTTACCATCTCAAATGCCTCGCTCCCCAATTGACAAAAAATCCTTAAAATAAGGTGAGCACTTTTTAAAGGTTGTTTCAAATAAACGTTTCTATTTATATTTCAGGACTGAGAGGTCAATGATGCTTTTTCAATAGTCTGGATTTTATGGGGTGGGGAAAGAATATGATTTATGTAACGACTGTGACCTCTGTGATTTTCAGCTTTTGCTACTTCTGCCATTCCTCTGTCATGAAGGTGACGTACCTGTGAGCCTTTTCATGAGTGTTTAACAGACATCCCTGCAGAAGAGAATTGGGTTGTTTTTGTGATGGGAGAAAATGCTCTGGTGGGCTGCGAGCTTGGTTTATCTGCTTGCTCTAGAAACCTATATGTGGAGCTGAGGGCAATGATTTGCATGGATTCAGCTCGGAGGAATGATGACACTTTGTTATGTTCACACCTCTCACAAGATCTCTTGACAAGGAAATCTGTGAAACAATGTGTATTGCTTCAGAGCTTTGCTGTTACTCTCCATCTTCCAGCTCAGAACAGATTTCCCAAACAACAGATGTCTATTCTCTCTTTTCATTTGTGACTAAGAATTCCTTATCCTGGGCTGCCTGAAGTGGGCCCAAATGTCAGAGCCAGGGCTGGTCATCTGCAGGTCACTGTCCTTACCCTTCCGTGGGTTCAGTCCTGACTGGATCTCTTCAACACAAGTTTGAGACTCAGCTGACAGAGTTGATGTGGGGGTAATTTTCATCTTACTTCATTTTTACTGCTTGTAAAAATGCTTTGTACATTTGTTTTCTGGATTAGGAGAGCATGAGTGAGGCACTTTTACCCTGCCTCTGCTCCCAGTTTTAAGATTTGAAGTAAAAACACTGGATTACAAGTGAGATCAGCTGGAAAGCTGGCCCAAAGAGATGGTCCAAGGTCGAGTGAGCTCCTTAGAGGGCCAGCCAGGCCTGTTTAACTACAGAAGGGAGCTGTAGCCATCTTTATCCCTCCCCAAAATATGCTCTGAGTGTGGTATGACAGCATCCAAGTTGCTGGTGATATGTTTCTATTCCTTCTCCTGTGTAAAAAAGAATATATTTGGCATCCTGCTGGCACCAGCTTTCCAGCTCCCTCTTGCCTTTCAGCGAAGGCACCAGCAAATAAGGCAGGAAGATACATCTTAGAGCTGGGGGGAGCTGTACAAATAAACCTGTGAGTGCTGCCCAGGGTGTGGTCATGCAGAGGTCCAGGTGCGACAGTTACAGAAACTCCTTCATTTCAACCAGAGAAGGAAGAAGAATGTGCCAAGTGGAGCAGCATTGCTGAGCTGCCTGTCAGGAGCAGAAGGGAGAGAGGAGGGATGAAGCAAAGCAGTGAAGCTGTGGCTGCTGTTCTGAGAGACAGTGAGGATGCCTTGGGAATGTCAGACAGCAGAGGAGGCTGTGGCTGAGGACTGAAACTGCAGTGAAGTACAGGACTGACCCGCCTGCAGCTGGGGTTTGATGCCATTGTTATCTACAAACTTGGGGTGGTACTTGTTAAATTGATCCAGGTGCAAGATGAAGTCTGTGGTTAAGGATCAGCTGTTCCGTGGGGTGATTTACCATGCAGAGCGGCAGGTACAGCTGCACCACTCCTGAGCAGCTGGGATGTGATGTGGAACACGCTGCTGCCCCACCGTGCTTGATTTGCTGCCTAGTCCCTGATTTTCTGCTCTGGGACTGTTGCTGGGTGTTAATTGCTGTTTAGAATATCTTGAGTTGGAAGAGACCCATGAGGATCACCAGCTCCTGGCCCTTGAAATGTTTAATTGCTGAGTGAAAGTCTGTAGAGTGCAAAAGTACCAGCGTGGCTGTGAGGGAGGGAAGGAGAAGCTGAAAGAAGCTGCTCTGAAGAGCATCTCGGACAAGTGCCAGCTCAGATTCAGCTGCCTTGGATACCCTGTTGTGCTGCAGCTACTGCAGAGTTCGTGTCTAGAGGTGCCTGGTTTTACTCATCACCCTCAGCACTGCAGCTCTGGCCAGGGATTTCCTCACAGCTCTATGAAATCATGAGCCTGCAGTGAATTCTGGATGAGCCCAAATCCAGGTGTCCCTGTGGTCTCACAAGCATCTCTGTGGTGGATGCTACAAGCTGTGTCAGAGTGGGGACCACAGAGCACTTGTGAGAGTGCTGAGCACTGGCTTAAAGACAGTTTGGGGCTGTAGTGGCAGAACAGGAGTGAGGAGCAGCCCTGCCCCTCCCAGCCCAGCCAGGTAGAGCTATTCCTGACTTCACAGCACGCTCTGCAGGGTGGTGTGCACCACTTCTCTGCTGGGGAGAATCCCAGAATCATGGAATGGTTTGGGTTGGAAGGGACCTTAAAGCTCACCCGGTTCCACCCCTGCCATGAGCAGGGACACCTTTCACTAGCCCGTGTTGCTCCAAGCGCTGTCCAAGCTGGCCTTGGACACTTCCAGGGATCCAGGGACAGCCACAGCTACTCTGGGCACCCTGGTTCACCACTCCCATTGTAAAAAATTCCTTTGTGATACCTAATCTAAATTGTTCCTCTTCTGCTTTAAATATATACGTGTATTAAAAAATCCCCACAAGGTACGACTGCAGTTTGATCACAGATCATGCACAATTTTTAAAAAGGAGTGGGTTTCTTTTTTGCAGCTTTTGGGCTTTTCGTGAGGTTTTTTTCTAAAGCCTGCAGCTTGCTGGTAGGGTCTGGAGATGATAATTTGCAAAAGAATCATGACTTACATGCCGACTGTTTTAAATACAAAGCTGTAAACGGTGTCCGTGTAGGAGGAGATGACTCCAGCTCTGCAAGAGAGACTTAAGTAGGAGAGACAAAAAATTACAGGCAAGTTGAAATATTTTTGTTTTAAAAGGAATAAGTGGCCATATTGGATGCAAAGGATGACTTTCACATTTTGGGCTTGAACAAGAGGACAAGATCTGTAAAGGAAAGTCAGGAGGGAGAATGCAACAGTAATTGATCCATGAAAGGAATTGTGTTTCCTCCTCTGGTGTATCTGTAGTTCATTTAACTCCAAACCTTGTTGCAGTATGAATGTCGATAAGATGTTTACATTAATAAAATGGTGAACATAGAGGGTAAAAACTCTGAGTAAATCTCTAATAGCAGGTGTTTTTTTGAATGAAAACACTCTACCCTGCCTAAGTGGTTTTGGTATCAGTTTATCTTCCCTATCATCTTTTATGACATGCCTCACTTGACAGGGAATCATAAGCTCTTGTAAAAATGTTTTAATGATTGCTTGCTATGAAAACAGAAAGTCCTTTGCTTGTCTTGGTGTTTGCTGGAAGTGCATTAATGTTTTATTCATGGCACTGAGGTCACAGCACACGGCGCCTGTGAATGCCTGCAATAGAGAAGGAAGTTAATGATGTTGATTTGAACACATGGGGAAAGTCAGAGGAACTTCTGCCTCTTCTCAAAGGTCAGGCTGCTTTTCTGAGCCCTTTGTCTTCTGGCTTAACCCCGGGAGCCAAATGTTTGAGGTGGTCTTGCTGATTTATTAGCAGGATCAAACAGGGAGTATTTTCTTCATTTTTTGTTAGAGGTATTTGGTTTTTGTCACTATTACCTGACTTTTGCCATGGATAAATCTAAATCTAACTCCTAGAGGGTTAATTAGTAAGGCTTGTTAGCCCACTGCCAGTTTAATTTTTAGGCCATCTAATAATGCGTTCCACCAAGTGGCCAAGACATTTGTGATAATTAGTCAGAGATTATTTTTAAACAAAACCATTTGAGAACCAACTCCATAGTTTCTTCAGCTGTGCTGGTATTTGTTCAGACTGCACAGGTTCAGAACTGGATGTAAATTGCTTATCTGATGCCAAGTTAGGAAGCTCAGACTAATTTCAGTGCCCAACCTAGAGTGTGGCCCTGAGGAGCAGCAGATACGATGGTCTGCTGGCTGCCGAGAAGGCTCAAGGTCCTTCAGGAAAGCCTTTGAAGAGGCATTGCTGAGTGGTTAGATGTGACAGGGAGAGTGGGCTGGGACAAACACCTGAAAATGAAGCATGCTGGGTGTTTTCAGGTGTGACATCAAAGGTGGAAAAGGAGCATGAGGTGAAAATTAAGTTCTGAAAAGACTTAACACGCTGGTCTCTGAAATGGGGAGAGAACCTGAAGGCAGAAGTTGTGGGTTTGGACTAGAGAGGCTTGAACATGTCCAGAACGAACAGATAAAATTAACGTGGGGTGTTGAGTTTGAGACAAAAGGCTCAAGTTCTTGCTGGAAAATTTAACTGTGATGTTTAGTAGCAGACTCTGGCGAGCCTGGTCACAGTGAACGTCTCCAGAGCAGAGGAGTTGCCAAGAGGTCTCAGACACAGGGTCCCTCTGAGAAGATCCTGCCTGACCACTGCCAGCACCGGTGAAGAGAGTGAAGAACTTGGAAGATACAATTCCAGGGTTAATTTTCCTAAAGAAGATCACGTTTTATCTCGAAGGAATTAGCTTGTTTCGAAAGCTCAAGTGCAACATTTTAGGTTGCTTCCAAAATGCACAACCTGGAACCAATACAAATCCTGAGAGTTTTGCTTTCCTCGTTCCCTGTGACATTTGCTGGGTGTTTGGCTCCAACGATACCCTGAGCTCCCTTCCCCTGTCTTAGGGCTCTGTATGAAAAAGCATTTCCCTTTATTCATTTCAGATTTGTTGCTTTCCATTTCCCTGGACTGTTCATAATGCATCATGGTGTTTCGTGCTTTCTCTGGATTTCGCTGCATTTTGTGCTAAGTCTTCTCTCCTAACAGCATTGAGATCCCTTTGCAGGCAGGTTTTACACAGGAAAATTGCACTTCTACTAAAGAGTGTTTTATTCCTCTTGGGGAGGTCCTTTGCCTGTGCACAGCAATTACAGTGTATCTGTGATCTTACACAAGTGAAGCTTTCCTGGATTAGACTGAGCTTCAGCAAACAGCAAATCTGTGATTTATTTTTGAAATGGTGCGTTTTGTTCCAGGCAAATTTTGCTCCCTGCCTCCCATTCTGTAGCTTTGTTTATCTTTGAACCGTGCTGCAAGTATACAAGTGGACCGAATTACAAATTGCATCATACTACAAGGACACCAGAACATTCCTGGCTAAAATTCTTTTGTCTCATTGCAGCCTTGCCCTTCATGTAGTACCACCCTTGCTCCCCACTGCGATGTCAGCATAGATGAAGGAGCTATCCAAAATGGTTGTCAGGATGAGCATAAAAACAGTACGAAGGTAACTGAAGTATTTCTCCCTTCCCTTTTTTCCCTTATTTCTCTGCTTCCCTCAGCTTTCTTATTTTTGCAGCACTATTCCTTTATTCAAGCCCCTAAGCAGCAGAACTGATTTTGATTTTGACTTTTGAGTTGTGTTCAAAAATTTACCTGAGTCCCCCTGCTCCGATTTTCAAAATTCTTAGTGATTTTATGGGCTCAGCTTGATCCTGAGAAGAACCAGAAATCTAGACTCTTTAAACTATGCTGATGCTGCCTAAAGAGGGAGGCACAACGAGATCTACCAGCTCTCCATCCTCACCCCAGTGGGCTCCGTGTCTTGCCAACATCTCCTGCATCACTGCTCTAAGACGAGGTCGTTCCTGTTCACGCTCGAAATTCACAGCTTTAAGTCAGTTTGCAGCCTTTCCTGACCGACAGAAACAGCCTCTTACATATTCCTCGTGCTGCTGCCACGCTTGCTTTCCTTGCCTGTTGCTTAGATATTCTCACTGAAGCCACCTACTTCCTCTGCCACGCCAGGCACTGCCTGTTTGTCTTCTTGTTCGTGACCTTCGCAGCCTCTCTGCTCTGCCCGTTGCCGCTCTCGCCTCCCGGAGTGTTAAGCTAAATGCAGGCTGGGGACCAGTGCTCATTACCTGGCTGTTACATATTCAAGTAAATTTAATGTTTGCTCTCCTTGGGGAGAATTGCTTCATAAACAGACTCTGAGACAGTGATCTTATTCTTCATGTCTGTCTTACAGCCCTTGTTGCCTATAAAGCTGATTGAAAAACTTGCCAGCACTTTTGCCACTACATTAATCTGTGTTTGTGCCTCTCTGTCTGTACTTGACCTGTTGTCTCATGCTTAAATTGCGAGCTCAGAAGCAGAGCCTGCCTTTCTGACATGTAGCAGTTCTGTGTCAGAGTTCCAGGAAACAGCCTAAGAAAAGAATAAAATAATGATCCCTTGAGCCCTGAGGGAGGTGCCAGCAGGGACTTGTCTCAAACCAGCTTGAGATCTCTCAGAGAGAGAACATGGTGGGAGATCTGCCTGGGCTGCCAAGATGGTGGGCAGGAGATGCTTCTTCCCCAGGTGGCCTCTGCCCACGTGCAGAGATCTCCAGGAACCGACGCAAAGGAATTGTCCTTAGGTACCAACTGCCTGGTTTAAATTGCTTCCTGCTGCCGCTGCATTGGCTTCATGTGTGTGAATCAGCAACTCATCTGACCTTACGTGGAGGAGGTTTGTACAGAGCTGAGGAAGAGGTCTGTAATTCCACTGGAGGAATTCCATTGGAGACTAAATTACACATCCTTCTTGCGTTTGGTTTGGTTATTGCTCAGCCAGAAATGGGAGCTGTGTCATGGCTGTCAGTAAGTCTGGGATGCTTGTTTAACTGAGAGCTTTGAGAACAGCCACATGAACAAAGCTGCTGTGGTATTTGAGTCCCAAGACTTCCTTGCAGCCTCAGCTCTCTTGGGAAGAAGAGCCATAAGCTCCCATCTCTGTTCCCGTCCCATGCCACGTGCTGCACTCATGTCCCCTGTCTTTAGGGAATGTTAATGATGTTTAATCATGTCCTTGGACAGCCTCTGGAGCTTCCTTGTCTCTTGATGAGAGGAAACTCCACACCAAGCCTCCAAGTTCTCAGGGAAAGCTTACAGCCTGTTGCCTTCAGAAGCCACAGTAACGCTGGAGCTAACAACGTTTAATAAATAGGGATTTTCTCCTACACAAACAGTTTCATACTCTAATCCCTGCCTGTTAAGATTAACAGAGTGGAGACAGCACAGGGAAACCTTGAGCTGACTGAAGGGAAGAATTTTCTTGGGGATTTGAGCCTTTGCCAAGGAGCTAAAGAGAAAGTCCGTGTGGACCTTCTTTGAAAGAGAGGAATTTTCACTGCGTTTTTCAGATGATCTTGAGGAACAGCAGGGAAAGGAGACAGTGCACAGGAGTCCAAATCTTTTATTTAAGCTGATCACAGCAAAAATGGTGGCAGCTTTTCAAGTAACAAGTGGCTGGAGTGGTGAGGAAGAGGAGAAAGATTCTTTACTAGGAAGAAAAAGACGATAACTGTGATCTGCTGTTTTTCTTTAGGCCTCAGGTTGTTCTGGGAAGTGCTCTGGCCAAATACAGTCTTTAGCATAAATTTTAAAAAACCAACCCACCAGACAATGAAGGCCCTTCACTAACAGCTGGTTGGTCAGGTTTTTTTGTTTTTCTTTGTTAGTCCTCCTCACCTCAAAACCAGAGGGGTTTGTCCTGGCTCTGCAGGATGCTCTGTAGCCCTGTCCCCTCTGGGCAGACTGGGTAACCGGGCAGGGATGTAGCAGGACTTGATCAGGAGCTGCTGATTGTTTTCCCTTAGGAAATAACCTGTCACCTTTCATGTGAGAAGTTCTTGTGCCTCTGCCTTACAGGAGTGTCCCCCTCTCCCAGCAGCACCTCTGTCCCAGGGCTCTCAGTGTGCCCCTGCTGGGATGTGTGGCTGAAATCCCCTTTCCCTTCTGGTGAATATGGTCTGCAGCAAAGCATTGGCAGCACACCAAGGAAACCACCCCATTTCCTATTCCTTCCTCAGCTGCTGTTGCTGTGCTGGGAACACCTGCAAGCTGCCAGAACAACTGTTGTGAGGGCTAGAAGGGCCCAGACTGGGAATCCTTCCACCTCCTGGCTCCCAGCACGTGGCTCTCGGGCTCACACCTCCGTCGGGGCAGCCCACAGGGTGGGCATCCCGTGTCCCCCCTGGGAGGGAGGGAGGAAGGGGAAGCACAACCCACCTCCCTCCTGCTTTTCCTGCAGCTCCAGGGAACCATTCCAACACACCTTGTTACGGCTTTAGCTCTAGAGGTCTTGGCTGCGACAGGAGCCAAGCCCAAGTGCTTCCTTACTCTTTCGCTGCTACCTCCTTGGTCTTGTATCTTCCCTGGTTGTGTTTGAACCTTTCCCTTCACCTGTCTGTGTTCACATTTGCTTCACAGGACAGATCACACAAGGAAATGGAATTGATTTTGCATGGGCAGCCAGAAAGCAGATATTTTTTAACTTTAACTATGTTGATTTTACAATGTCAGTAACATATTTCAGCGCGTGGTTGGGGTGGTGATGATATTTATGGTATTTATTTATGGTCACTGTGGTGGCATCCAAGAATAGTCTTCTGGAGGAGCTTGTCACTTCTGTACAGGCAGGAATGGAGAAACTTCTGTCATGAGTGGGCTTCAGGATGAGGCTAAATGCTACATGATAAGTGATAAGATATGGAGGGGGGGAGATGAACACTCAAAATATGCCAAGTTTGCTCTGTGTTTGCATTTGAAAATGATCCTGACTAACTGCACTTCATTTTCATTCTAACCACACTTAGCTGTCTAATTCTTTTGGAACTGCTTCAGTACATACTGGTCTAGGTCAAACAAAATGTAGAAGAAGGAACTTCAGGCTCCATGAAAATAGAATAATTTTTGTTTAAAAGTGATTTGTGTTCTCCAATGACAGCAGCATTGGTGATACTGTGTACCTAAGCAATGTTGTAAGCTGTTGTCAGAATTAAAGCTGTCTTAACTAATACAAAGGCAAAAGAAAACCAGAATTTAAAAAGTATGTCTTAGTGAAGGAAAGGCAGTTTGATCTGCAGGAGTTTTTGTTGTAGGATGAGATGTAGAAAAGGGCTGTTCCCACGGGTAGGAGAGAAGAGGAGGCTCTGGGAAAGCAGCAGGGCCATAGTGGTCAGGGGAAGGATGAGCAAGGGTTGGCAGAGTGAGTTGTCTCATGACCCGTGAAAAGCCAGCACAGATTAAGTGGGTATTTAAAAAGCTTTTTTAGAAGAGTCTTAACCCTAAGATGAGTGACTAGAATTTGGGCTTGTGGTTGGTTGTCATTGCATGTGTGAAAATGAGCTTTGTTTTCTGCTCCTTGGAAAGCTGGAACATAAAAAGCAAAAAGAAATAGGACAGAAATAGAGCAGCAGTAGGGACACAGGAGATGTGGGAGATACATCCACAGGAAATGTAGATGGATTCAAGGCAGGGGCAGTTTGGTCTTTGTCATGGTCAGGGCAGAGCTCAGGGTGTTGAGGGAAGAACTTCCTTGAGCTTCTACTCCTTGCAATCTCTTCTGTCTGTTCTTAGCCACTGACGTTCCCTGGGTGTGTTCTGCTTTCCATTCAGGCTCCAGGGGGTCACAGTCCAAAGACCCAGAATGGACTTTTGAGTCCTCCCCAGGAGGAGAAGCTCAGCAACAGCCAAACGTCGCTGTATGAAATGCTGCAGGAGAAAGGACGCTGGGGCGGAGTGAGCCTGGATCAGTCAGCTCTGCTCCCTCTCAGGTTCAAAAACATCAGAGAAAAGACAGATGCTCACTTTGTGGATGTGATTAAAGAAGACAGGTAAGGAAAATGGAGCTGTGCAGTGTAAAATCCTGTAAAGGTGAGAGGACACTACCAGGATCCCTAATTTTTAATCTTGATGTGCTTTTTGTCTGATCATATGTCAACATAGAACATGTTACAAGTTTTCTGATTTTAGTCTTTATTCTGTTTAAACTACAGTAGGAACTTGATGCCAGAAACTTTCTGTTTAAAATATGTAAAACCAGTTTTTTCATTGCTTCCATGGTGAGCAGTCCTCCTTCAGTCGAGTCTTCAAAAGGGAAGTTGCTCTTTAAATCACTTCTCATGAAGTTGAGCTCTGTATTTACAATCAAAAGTCCTCTTAATGCATGTAGTGATGTACCTTCCTCTGCAATTGAAGGTGTAACATAAAATCGGAACCACAAAACAGACATTTTTTAGAGTAAAAGAACAACATCTGATAACATTATGTGACTAATCAAGAAATCATTTTGGCCTTGGAAACAGAATTAATAAGAGTGAATTCTCATGGACTTCCTACCTACTTAGATATTGTCAAATGAGTTTCTCTCTCTGTTTCAAACAAAACAGCTTATTTTGGGCAGTGGAAATGTTCTCCAAAATTCAGTAGTGTGGTGTTTTTATAAACACTCAACTATAATTTCCCTTATGGCAGTGACTTGACTGGAGCAGCTAAACAGATAACTTGAGTTTGTTATTATTTATGGCTATTTTCATTTCTGTTTCACTGTTTCCACTCAGATTGAGGGTATTTTGTCTAAATCTCCTTGAAACTGTGTGCTCCTATGGGCTGTTTGGAACAGTGACACCATCACCTTTATGGAAACACAGCTTAGGCAGGGACAGGTGAGAGGGAGGGACAGGAATCCTAGATTTTCCCGGTTTCTTATAACCTAAGGAATACCTGAGTTACCTTACCTAGATTTTCTCAGTTTACCTTTCTCCTGTTGCCAACTTTAGTCAAAATTTAAGGTTGGTCATTGTTTTTCTCAGTGTGTGGTCTGTCATTAGGGACTGAGAATTGGGGTTTAGGGGTTATTTCCAAATGTTAGAAGGCAGACGGACTGGGAAAGTCCAAATGTTGGCAGAAATCAGCCAGAACAAGTAGGAATTTTGTTTAAAGTGTAACCAGTGCTCTTCAAACTGCAAGTTACAGAAGTATCTCAATTTATGCAGTTGGTCTGCTGAAGATACCTCGCTCAAGTTCCTCTGTTCCTGTTGCTTTCCTCCTGCACTCCCAAAATTGGTAATTTTTTCTGGCGTGGAAGAAGGAGGACCGTGATTTGAGATCAGTCAAAGCCTGGCTTTTTTTTGGTCTCAATTAAATATCATCATTACCATATTAAGTGGGCCATTTCTTGTTGCCAGGGAAACTTCTCTGCTGAGTTCAGTTCATGTAAACATAACTTTCCAAAAATAATCTTCTGATTAATTAGATCTATGCAAAATGCTTGAAGCCTACCAGTTTACTCTGATTTTTTCAACATTTCTCAATGAGAAATGAAATGGAATAAGCCATTTTGAAAATGTTCTTAGTCCCCCTACTGTAAAACATAATTGTTGGCCTTGATGAATCCAGCATCTACAAGAATCTCTGAATGGGGAATTTGAGGTGTCTCAGGGAGGGGACCAGACTTCCTCGTGGTCATTTTATAGGAATCCTCATTTAAACCGAGGTTTGCTGTGTTGGTTTGATGCTGTTGCAAAGCCAAGTGATCTCCCCTGAGCACTGGGCAACGTTTCCTCTGCTGAGCACTTGGATACAAATTCCTGTTAACAGAAATACTTAACCCAGATGTGGTGCTAAGGTGCATAAATTAATCCCACAGGCTTCCTGCAGAGCTGGGAAGGGTTAAACACATCCTGGGGGATTCAGGAGCCTGTACACTGCATTAGGAAGCTGCCTGGGGCTAACTGGGAGGAAATGCTGGACACTGGGGATATTTTTCATTTCCAGTCCCTTTCTAGAGCTCACCTGTGTGGGTTAGAGTTTTTTGCATGCCAGGATTTCACCTTGGAGCTGATACCTCAGCAGAGTTCCAACGTTCTTCAAAAATAATATTAATAAAGACAGTGTTAGTGTGGCATGTTTGTATTAGTACATTATAAAAGAATCCTTTTATGAAAGTTACCATTTCTTACAACTTGATTCTCTGCATTTGACAAACACTCAATACTTTCAGTTTGCAGTCTGGCTTTACTACAGCCACTGTAAAAATCCTGTGCTTTGTTCATTGTAACCTGCACGTTATTATGTACTTTAAAAGAAAACTGTAGTGTAAGGGTATAGAATGTTTGAACTTAATTTCATTGGAGATATCCTCAAAGGATTCTTGGTTTGGGGATTTCTGTTTCCAACAAAAAGTAGGTATTCCTTAGGGTGTAAACTTTCTGAAGTACAAGAAGCAAATACTCGTGTGCTGATCAGGGAGCTCTGAAAATGATCTCTTCAGATTTCTAGAGCAGAGTCTCAGGGATGTATGAAACTCCCTCAAAACCGCGTTCTGTGCAGCCCTTCATCCCCTCCTTGAGGCTGTTTCCTGTTTAAATACTTTTTTATTATTTTTAAAATCTGTTTGTTTCTTTCATTTCCCACTTCCCAGTCTTGCTTGATCCGGGGAACACCCTGTGCCGGGAGGCAGAGGCCTCCAGGGAAGCAGAATATGTACTTGACTGTTCGATCAAGTGGGATCTTCCTCTTGGAGACAGAATGAGTTGACAGGGAGCTGGGAAGGCCCCGGGAATGCTGCTTCAGCCTGGTTCCATCGTGTTCCACCTCCTGTTTCGTGCTGCACTGTGGAGCTGGACTGTTCCTCCTACATCCTTAACCAGCACAACATCACCACCTCCACTGAGCTTCCCTGCAGGAAGGAAGGGAATTCAACAATACTTGAAAAAAAAGAACCCAAAGTTTTCAAAATTTTTATTATAAGATGCTCTTAGAAATGTCTAAGAAGGCTGAGGAGGAATGAAAACAAGAATGAAAGAGAGAGGGGTGACTCAAGTGAATCTATCCTGTCATTCCTTCAGAATATCCTGATTATTTTAATAGATTGGCCAAGGCCAGAATGTTTAAAGGCTACCACATACCTGCCATATTCATGCTTAGACACTTTTGTCTTCTCTAGCATCCACCTAGGAATGCTTTGGTTGGTCTTGCATCTCAATTTAAAAATTAAAAAAAACCCAAAAAATAAAAAAAAGCTTCCCACATGCCATCTTGTGCTAGGGAGCCTGTACTTCCAAGAAAACCTCTTAGCCAGGAGTTCCATAAAAATAAACAGAAAATAACCCTGAAACCAAACCCCCTTAAAAAAAGAATTCAGGCACAGACAAGCTCTGTAGGATATTTCAGCTTCTTCATCTGCTTGGAATGTGATCTCATGTGCATCTCTGGTTTTTGCTCAGAGTGGAAATTGCCCACTCTGACTGCGGCTCTGGTACTGCAGCTCTCAGGATGGGAATAGCCCTGGGAAAGCAACCACCCCATTTTAGATTCGGAGCGATTTTAGGAACATTTCCCTGTAAATAACACATGGAATCAGTTCCTTGAAGACAAGAGGAGGGTCACAGGCAGAGGGTGGGCTTGGAACTGCACAGAGCAGGGGGACAGGCTGTCCCAGCCACGAGTGCCACAAGCAGGGGTAACCTTGCCCTGTGACCCTGGGCACAAAGCACTCGCTGCTCTCGAGTCCCTTCAGCTCTCGGGCACCTGCTCAGGGGAGAAAAGGTTTGCAGATCAAGTGCCATAGGTGTCATCAGGAAACTTCATGCATAAACCTTATACAGCTGATGCAAAACTCAAAAAGCTTTTTATTTTTCTTCCAGAGGATGGGAAATGAAACTAACTTTTTAATGATTGGAGCCTCTTTTATGTTGTTGTGGGGTTTTTGTCATGTTCTGTGGAAAAGATGAAGGTGAAGGAGGGCATAAACAGCCTCTGGTAGATGCTGCCTCCAGGTTCCTTAGCCCTGGTGTCATTAGTTGTCACTGCCTTTTTTGATGATTCTGGTCATTCCAAATCTCTCATTTCAGAAGTAAATCTCAGCTCTCCATCTCTTCTCTGCAGCCCAGATCATTAAGGGAATGATCCCAGTTGAGTTACTGAGTTATTTTAGTGTCTGAAATAACAAGAAACTGCTGTTTTCTAAAATGGGCAATGGGTTTTCCCCCACCCCCCACAACAATTTGTCACCTTTGTCATCCTTGGCTTGCTTTGAGCCATAGAATTCCACCCAAGACACAAATATCCCACAGCCACGTGTCTCCAGAGGCTGTGTGTCTGTAGCAGCAATTAACCTTTACCATTTGCTGGCTTATGTTACAATTATCTGTACTCATCAGTTGGAGCTGTTAAGTTTCTGGAATGGCTTGTTAGATTCTTCCTGGAAGTATAAAAGTTTGCTTTTTTGGTAGAATATTTCCTCTGACTGAGCAAGTGATGTGGGTAAGAGGATTCTTTGGTGATTGAGAGAGGAGAAAAGCCACAGGAACTTCAAAGCCAAGTGCCAGCATCCCTAGAAACAGCAGCCACAGACTGGGGGGGCCTGAAGGAGGTACAGCTGAACAAACTGATGTTGATTTTGTCTTCTCTCTTCAGCCTCATGAAAGATTATTTCTTTAAACCACCTATTAACAAGCTGAGCCTCAACTTCTTGGATCAGGATTTGGAGATGGCCTACAGGACGAGCTACCAGGAAGAGGTGAGTTTCTCCTGGCATTGGTTTCTGTCTAAGCCACTGTCTGTCGTTGGGTTTTTTAACACATTTTGTTGCAGTTGTTTCATGACAAGGGTCATAAAATGTCAAATGTCAATTATTGCTTGGTACTGCTGCCTCTGGAAACAGTCTCCTTTCAGTTTATTACAGAATTATGGAGTGGTTTGGGTTGGAAGGGACCTTAAAGCTCATCCTGTTCCACCCTCACCCATGGGCAGGGACACCTTGCACTATCCAAGGCTGCTCCAAGCCCTGTCCAACCCAGCCTTGGACACTTCCAGGCATCCAGGGGCAGCCACAGCTTCTCTTGGCACCCTGTGGCAGGGCCTCCCCACCCTCACAGGGAGGATTCCTTCCCAATATCCCATCCATCCCTGCACTCTGGCAGTGGGAAGCCATTCCCTGTGTCCTGTCCTTCCAGGCTCTTGCCCCAAGTCTCTCTCCAGCTCTCCTGAAGCCACTCTGAGCACTGGAAGGGGCCCTAAGGTCTACTTGGAGCCTTTTGTTCTCCAGGTGAACACCCCCAGCATTCCAAGCCTGGCATCAGAGCAGAGGAGCCCCAGCCCTTGGAGCATCTTTTGCCATGCCCTGAGTCTAATCCAATGTTTGGGCTGGGAATCCAAGATACACTCATTACCTGCCTTTTGTCCACGTTCAGGTTAATGTTTTAATGCTTTAGGGTGGCCAGAGAACCACACTGAGATCAAAGCAAAGGACTAAATGCTGCTTGTCCTCTCATCAAATATTCTAACTTTAGGAATGGTGACTTGGAATTTGATTCTTGTTTGAGTCACAGTCTCATGATTATCCCTATGGAATCCAAACCTGTGCTGAACTCAAATGTCCTAATTCCCTAAGTGTGCTGCATTCAGATACAGGCAGCTCAAAACATCGTGGAATTGTAAGGAGCAGTGAATAAGCTGTAAGGAACTCGATGTTTTTCTTCAGGATTCTGCACTGAGTCTAAAAACTCCTTAATTCCCTTGGGGGCTAATAATATCACAGGCTTTCCACAGCAGTGAATTTCCCGGCCTGGCTGATAGGAACTGGCACGATAGTTTAAATTTACATGGAGTGACATTAGGTGTCAGTTAGAACTGAGGCTGCATTTCCACCAGTAGCTGAAAAATTGCTGCCAAGAAAAGGCAATTGCTGTGCCCTCTTTGTTCCTCCTCCTCACCGCTCCTTCTAATGGCTGTGGTGCTTCTCAGCCTTCCCCGCTGTGAGCAGTTCATTTACTGGCCTAGCATGAAATATTCATGGTTTGTTTTTCTGTTTGGGGCTCTTTCTCTTTCCACCTTGGCCTGTTTTGTGCTGTGTTGAACCAGCAGCAGCTCTGGAAAGGTTGGCAAGTGCCAGAGCCAGCAGGAGATAAGCGTCCGGCAGCAGGAAGGGGAATGGGCCCTTCCCTTCTAGCAGCACTGAGCTGCCGGTTTGGGTGATCCATCTGCAGAATTGCATCAGAATAAATGTAGGTGTGGGTTTCTTTTCTTCCCAGTATCTCCTGCAGTGGGATTTCTGCTTCTGCTGCTTGTTGCTTTCAGTTCTGGGCAGTGTTGTCACATTCTCCTTAGCAAGAGCCCCTCTTTGCTTGTTTTCCAATATTTCCAGGTGAGACCTAACTTAATTTATTTTATTTTATTTTACCAAAGGAAAGCCCAGTTGTGTTGCAGTTCAGTCTCTTCGCTTTGGTCAGGAGCTCCTCCTGCACCACTGCAGTTTAGTGGTATCTCCCTGCATAAAGCACCTATAGCAACAGCAGGGAGAAACTTCCTATGGGAGACAGCCTGCAAAATTTGCAAACTGTACAGAAAATAATAAATCCAGTAGTTTCCAGTGGAAAGACTGGGAAAAGAAGCAGTGATAGTAAATCATATACAGATGGACCTATTAATGTGGCTATGTAGGAAGTTCCTAGAAAGAGCAGGAATGTGGCCTGTGCATTTTGTTAGTGGCAAGCTAAAAATTTGAAAATTACTGTATGAACCTCCCTGAAAGTGGGAATTTTCACTCTCTAATAGTAACTCCGCAGCACTGGGGCAAAAACTTGTCAAAACCTTTAATATTAGCAGAGTTCTGGTCCAAAACAACAATAGAATCTTCCTTTGGAGACTGACAAGATTTGGCAGCACTCCTGGTTCTCTAATGGCCTGACAGTCAGTGCTGCTGAAAAGGACTTCCAGCACCCCTGAATTCACCTCTGACTGCGCAGTGCCAGCTGCATGCTCAGGTTGTGATCTGTCTCCGGAACCAGCTCTGCCTCCCAAGAGCCTTCATCTGTTCTCATTTGGAAATGAAGGCACTACTTAGCACTGTTAGAGCATCTTTAACTCTGTCACTTGGGGATACAGCGCTGCTTGCCTCAATTCAATTGATGGGACTGCGTGTGTGGATGAACAGGAATCTGCTCCCCTTCAGGTTAAAAGGAAATTTTGGCACTGAAGTGATGCTGGCTGAATTTATTAGGTTGCAGAGAGGTACAAAGGAACAAGTTTGTTTCTCAATATTGCTCAGCACAGGAAGTGTTCTGAGGAGCAAAAGAAACTTTCAAATTAAACCAGAGCATTCCAACTGGGCTCCTCCATGGTGACACTAATAACATAATTTCTGCTTTCTTTGGAACTTGCTTTCTGTGGTCCCTTGGGCAGATACAAACACTCCTAAGACTGGGCTCACCTTCATAAGCCAGGGTGTGGAGCTCATCATCTGGATTTCAGCTGGACTGGCCACAGTAGTGCAGGGCGCAGCTGCACAAGCACTGGGCCAGGCCAGGGTGGGATGGGAGTGTGTGGTGAGGGTTATAGAAGAGCAGAACTTGGTGCCCTGGGCTCTGATCAATTTGGATTACACAGTTTTCAATCTGGTCTGAAAGGGAGATGTGAACTCTGCCACAGGAGCTGTGTCTGTGGAGTGGTGTTCAGAGGTGTTCTTAAGGAACTGTCAGAGCTAGAAAGGTTATAGTAAAATCTATTATTATTTTAAATTAAAATAATTGAAGAAAATATCCCATAACTTGTCTTCTACTTATTATATTTATGGGGTTTTTGCACAGAATAGTCAATTTTCATGTTGTTTTATTTCTGTATCATAATACTGTGTAAAAATCACCCCAGGCTGGGGGCTGTGCCGCTAAAACCTCTTCTCAACACAGTCTTCTTGGAGAGCTATGACAGCCACCAAACCACCTCTTCTGCTTCTTATTTCCAACCAGTCCTTACACTGGATTAATGAAGTGGCCAAAACTTCTTCATTCCTTTATTTGTTGTGAAGGTGCTGTTCATGATCCAGTTGAATTTGGCAAAATAGCATTTATTCCTTTTCATCCTTTCCCTCAATGCCTGCGTTCCACATAGGTTATCAGGAATGCTCCAGTGAAGACATTTGCCAGTGCTACCTTCAGCTCACTCCTGGACGTGTTCCTGTCCACCACAGTCTTCCTCATCCTCTCCATCACGTGTTTCCTGAAACACGGAATGGTCGCGTCCCCTCCGCCACCTGCGGCCATCGTGGTGTTCGTCATCGCCATCCTGCTGGAAGTGCTGTCCCTTGTCATCTCAATCAGGTAAAGAAAGTGTGGGCAAGGCTGGAAATAGCAGGGAGAGCTGCACTGGTGCCTGGCTCGGGAACATTTTGTTTGACAGCATCCCAGGAACTCGCTTGGACGCGCTGTAACACTTGAAGAACAGAGTTAGTGCAGCCAAGGCTCACGGCAGAGCTTGTGCAGGGAGAGCTCTGGCTGCAGTAATTGCAGGAGAAGTGACAGAGATCACTTAGAGAAATGGAATCTGCACACCATCCCTGCCCCTCTTACTGCTCCGTGGGATGCCACATGTGTCTCTATGTATTCTCCCCTCACAGGGCTGTCAGAATTCCAACAGAAAACTTTATCTGTCTTTCAAACAAACCCACCCCAAAAACCACTCCTTTAAATTCTGAGATAAAAGTACACACTTCTGGGGTTAAAACTGACATTGGCTATCAGAGATGCAAGAAGCAGTGCTGCCCTCAAAATAAAAAAAGAAGAGAAATTGCTAAAGGCATGTTGTGTCTGTCCAGAATCATTTTTTAAAGTTTCATGGGTTACCATTGAGATAGTTTGTGTTTTCTGTGTCTGACATGTAACGGGAGTCCCGTGTTTCCCCAGAGTGGGAACAGGCACTGCCGCAGGGAAGGGGCACTGCTCTGTCTCTGCAGAAGGGGTGGCACTTGGCAGGGCCATGCTGAGAGGTGCCAACCCCACACCTGAACCCTTGTCCTGGCTCTCAGCCTCTCCTGTGCCCTCAGAGGGTTTGGCTGCAGGTCCCTGGTTTCTAACAGCCGCTCCTCATTCCCCGTTTGTACCCAGTCACCCCCAGCACTGGGGTGTCCTGGCTGCCACTCCTGTGGCACCTCCTCAGTGAGCAGCTCCCGAGTGCCTCCCTGGCACCCCGGGGTTTCTCACACACTCGGGGGCAGCAAAGAGTGCTTTGATCCGAGCAGCTCGTGCTCTCCTGGGTGTGCTGAGAGATCTGCACAGATACCCCTGTACCTGTCATTAACCAGCTGATTGACCTGTTAATGAGCTGTTTGTTTGTCTGTACTTGTGGGAGCGAGTTCACTCTGCCCTCCTCATCCCCGCGTTCCCTGCGCTTCCCTGACACAACAGCAGGATAAGGGTGGTGTGTGGAAATGGGCGTCCTCTCCTGGAGTTCTGCAGATCTGTCAGGAATGTGTCAGTCAAAATGCTTTTGTAATTAAGAGCTGGAAGCAATTCTGCTGCTGTTTCAGAAGATTGCAGTTTGCGCTCTTGTTTTGACTTTGCAGGATCGAGGTAAAAAATACGGAATTCATGCTTTAGTCACTGAAGGAAGTTTATACCTCAGTGGGCATATAAATGTGTGCAAGTGTATTTATATCAAAGCTAGCATGTGGGGTAGAGAGAAGTCATCTATGGAATGCTTTTACAGATAGCATTTCTTAGCAGGGATGTTTGGTTGTTGCAATTTGAATAGCTTTTAGAAAATCTAGAAATTCAGAGTTAAAAGGTGTGCTGGGAGATGGTTGAACTGGTAGAGTTGTCATTCTAAACTGGGTTAACTGTTGCTCTGTCCTCTCTCTTGCATTTTCCCCTTTGCAGAAGTTTCTGCACTCTGGTTTGGGTGGGGGAGTAGTTTTTCAGACAGTTTAATGTGCCCAGGCAGCTCTTTTGGGTGAGCTGGGTTTGGTGACCGTGAACTTGTTCATTTGGGAACAGCTCAACCACCACTTTGCAGAAGTGCTACTTTCTACTGTCCAGGTGTATTTGGAGAAAGTTTGTGTTCACTCACTTCGCAGGCGAATTCTTACTTCATTTTAATATTTTTCGATTCATTGGTTTTCCCACCTGTTTTCCCCGTAGGATATTGCTTTTTCCTTACTTCGTATATTTATAAAAATTATTGCTGTAATCGTAGAAATATTTATAGGTAGATACATAAGGTTTTATTGCAGTCTTGCTCTATAATTGGTGGTTTATGGGTTTCTTAAGGAGAAGGAAAATTGTTGTTTTCAGCCTATATAGTCAAGAGCTGGCAAAGTGGTTTTGTCTGTGAGAGCTGTGCGGGGCTTGGCTTCACTGCAGCACTGTGGTCTCAACCTGACCTGTCTCAAGACCCCTCAAATTCTCCTGGCTACCTTGGGAACCAGGAATGGCTGGAGGGGATAAGTGATCACTGCCTTTGCCTGCCCTCCCTTCAAACCAGCAGCTGGGGAGTAGGGATGTTTTGAATTTACATTGTGTATTTGCCTTATAGTAAATACCTAAAATACACTTCTGGGCCAGCCAGTCTTGACAACCTGAGGCACACACTCTGTACAGTTCCCTTGGGCAGAAAGATGAAAATCCTCTTTTTCCTCTTCAAATGCTCTTCCAAGTGAGGACTGCTCCCTCTGACCACTCGTTATGCACAGAAACGGTGCAGAACTTCCTGTGCAGAAATGTCATCCCAAATGACAATCACAGAATACCACCGAGATATCTTCGGGGAGGAGATTGGACTACAATGCTGGGCACAATCCCAGAATTTCAGGAAAAGGGATTATTTTAAGACCAGTAAATTCTTGCCTAAGTTTCACATTGTATTTTCATTATCATGATGCGAAACACCCTGTCTTTAAATCAGCCTAAATTGTAATTAAATCCAGGACTCAGCCTAGCAAGGGCTCCTTTGGCTCTCGTGGCTCAGCCCTCAGTCCAGCTGTGGGAAGGGAGGGGAGAGGAGAGCACAGCTCTGTCACAGCCTGGGCAGTGAGAAACAACTGAAAGCTTGAGTTCTGCAAGAGCAGAAGTCCTCATGGAGCAAAGCTTACGAGGGAGTAGGATGTTTTGATTCCTCTGAAGTGTCTGATAATAAATTATTGGAGTACCTATAGATGAGGATCCCACTGTCAGCACAAGAGCCACTCGAAAGTTAATTGTATAAAGCTGCACGCAAAAATTGGTGCTTCATTTGTGAGCACGTGGAAGATGTCATCTCCTCTGTGAATGTTCTCTGAAGAATGTCCTTCTGCCCACTTGAAATGTAGCTACTTTGACGAGCTCAGTTGAAGTGTAAGAGATCCTAAAGTTCTGGTATTTTATAAAAAATCGTTGTCATTGAATGTACAACAATGTGTGAGTTTCACTTGGGAGTCTGAGGAGAGGCTCTGCAGCAATACAGGTTAGAGACAGCTGTCCAATATTTAGTGTAAATACAGGAGTTTTGTTCACTAGTTAATTTTGACACCTAGTCCTCAAGTAGAACTGCCTAGAAATAAGTTTATTTACAAAAAATGTGTTGCTTTTGATTGCATGCTTCAGGGAAGGCTTGTGGGTGAAGAGTTGAGGGCAGAAGAGTGGGTGTTTAGCCCTGTTCAAGTGAGTGAGAGTGGGAGCACTTTCAGTTGATTCATGAATTTAAAAGAACCTTTGTAGAGAGCAAAAAAAAATTATCTGCTGGGTGAAGAAAGCAAGTGTAATCCAACAGTAGAAGGGAAATTGTGCTGTTGTCTGACTGAAGAGCTGCCCTTTTCCTGGTGCTTCACCTTCCCAGCCTTGTTGAGGTGCCACTCGTGGTCTGTTCTCAGCCAAGACCTTGTGGCCAGCCCTTGGATCTTCCTAAATTCCTCATGACCAGGAGCAGAAATTGTTTTCTGCCCCTGGAGCTTAATGAACCCAATCTGTTAACACGACCGATGCTGGGGAAAACAATGTAGTCTGTTTGCCTTTATTTATTTCTAACATCTGCTATTTAATATCCCACCAAATTGCTGCTATGCCAAAAGCTTTTGATTTGAACTCTGGGAATTGATTTTAAACTGCCAGTAAATACAGAAATGATGGTAACAGTCTCCATTAGCCATTATTCATTTGTGTCAAAGTTACTAATTTGAACTCCAGCTTGTGTAAACATCTCGGATGTTTCAGCATTTAAGCCCTGTTGAGCTGCCCACTGACACTGCATTATTTACTGATACTGCCCTGTAGCCATTAAATCTGTCTGCAGCTCTCACTGCTGTCTGGATTTAATGCACTCCTGACTTCCTGCGCTGGGAGCGTTGGGCTGGATTCACTGGTAAGGAGGAGAATTGCATCGTTTCATTCCGGAGCACAGAGCTCCGCGATAAATCCCATCCCCAAAACATCAAGGCAAGAAGGTAAAGATTATCAGGAGAAACGTGGCGTTGCCCTGGAATTTGCACCTGCCTTTTTGAAACACAGCTGCCTAAATAAAGCACTGTCCTCGTGGCGGGATTAACCCGTCAGGTTCTTGCCTGGATTTGTTGCTATAGTTCCCACAGGAATTTGTCCTGGCATGGAGGCTTGGCAAAAAGGAAAATGCAAAACGTGGAGTCCCTGCTGTGTGTGGGTTGGGGTGAGAGACGGGAGCTGGGCTGGGTGTGTGCCACGGAGCTGGGGGCTGTGCCAGCCGCAGTGGGAGCCATGGAGAGCCAGGGGATCATGGGCACAGGCGTCACCGGGCTGCCTTGGAGGGACCGCGGTGCTCAGGGAGCCCTCGGCCTGGCATCCCTGCCCCTTCCCTTGCTCCCAGCTCTGCCATGGAGATGCCAATCCCCATCCATGGGCAGTTGGAGAATTGGACTTTATTTTAAAGGATGGAAAGTTGGGTAGTGATTTCAGTCGTACTTGAGGCTGCCACAGAGCACAGGGACAGTTCTGACGGTCTGTAACCCTTCAGAAACCCCAGTTCTTACTCTGTAGAGGTTTTTTGTTGATCTTTTATATCCAGTTTTTAAATTTCAATGCCTTGCTGGAAATTCCATTTTCCGATGGGCTACAGTTTAGAATTTGTGGTGTGAATGGAAGTCCGTTAAACTGGGGACTGGCAAATCTGTGAGCACCCTCTCGTGGGCTCCTGATGAATTACAGTGTATTCCGTCCTCTCAAATTTCTCTTCCATGAATTGAAGTATAATTTACAGATTTTAACACATGCAATTAGAGAAGAGTTCTTGATGCTTCACAGTGTAGTTGTGGTCGCAAGTCACAGCATTCCAGACCAGAGAATTAAAACCTCATTCATGAGCAATTTAAAGGTGTGGAGAGAGTGTCAAATTGGCATAAAGAAATTTAAACTCAGCTTGGTTTGTGCCAGGCTTTCATCCAGCATAAAACCTTGTATTTCAGACAACGGGGTTAAAAATGAGTGGATATCTTTTCTCTCTTTAGAGGTATAGGTGATATGGGATAATTTCTGGGACTTTGGAGACTGGGAATTTCATTTTTAGTAGGTGTTACTATTTTCTTTTTGTTTGTGAGCATCTCTGTCCAAAAAAAGGTGGAATTCTGTGCTGTTTGGGCCCTATAGTTCAGAATTACCTGCCTGGACTGAGTCTGAGAGTTCCACACATCCCCTTAATGGCTCTGGATGCAGCAAACTGTGCTACACCACCTTTTTACATTTTCATAAAAATAATTAGGCACTTGAACAGCAGTTGCAATTTTTCTCCAGTGACTGATGTTGAGCTTTGAGAAGGAAGTTATCCCAAGGATTTATTTCTGTGGATAAATACTAGCTTTCCATGCAATGCCCTTGAGCATTAAGCATCCTTTTACCTTCCTTTACTCGTTTTAGCAATTAGAGCTGCTCTCATTTGAGAAGCATCTCCGGGAAGCTGCTCTCCAGAGCTCTTCCAGTTGGCTCCCTTAGCTCTTCACAGGTTGGGGCTGTGGTTTTCTCGGCAGCTCGAGGCGAGAGCCGTTCTGCCCGCGCTGCCGGTGGGATCCAGCTGGGCGTGCGATGCTCGGGAGGAGCAGGCTGGGTGCCAGCTGGCCTCCCAGGGGCTCAGCTCCTCCAGCTCAGCTCCTGCCAGGCTGCCAGCTCGCAGCCCACGCTCCCCTTCCCCTTCCCTAATGACAGGGAACGCAGGCTGCCTGCAGACGGGCTGGTTGCGACTGGGAGAACTGGTTTGGGCTGCAGTGTGGTGGGTGCTGGAGCTGCCCTGCTCCTCAGACGTTCCCGGTGTTATTTTCAGTAACTTTAACTCGCAGAAGCTTCCCCTCTTCCTGCCTGCTTTATTTATGAATGGAGAAGAGTCTTCTCTGTGTTTAACCTTCCCAGGAAGCGAAGTTTGGCTTTCAGTTTGCTTCCTCGAAGCCACCATCCCGAGGCTCTCCCTCCCTTTGCTGACCCTCCTTGCCCGAGCAAACCCCGTCAGCCAGGCTGGGTTATTCCCTGGAGTCACCAGTAGGTGCTATGACTCGTTTGCCGCTCACAGAGCCCAAGTGATGGATTTGCAGCTGTGTTATTACAGGTAATGAGGGGCACTTGGAGCTGTGCTGCCATTAACACCTGGATCCCTGATTTGCTGTGTTCCAGGATGGCGTTCTTCCTGGAGGAGGTGATGACTTGCACCAAGCGTCTCCTGGAGGTGATATCTGGCTGGCTGCCTCGACACTTTTTTGGTGCAATCCTGGTTTCTCTCCCAGCTCTTGCAGTTTTTTCACACTTCACCTCCGATTTTGAAACAAATATACATGTAAGTTGTCGAACTCCCTTCCATAGCGTGTCGGTTTGGAGCTAACAAAGCTTGTTGCTCACCCGCCTTCCTCCACCTCCCTCCTGCTTTACATCTGTTTGATACAGATCCCTTGGAGGGATGGGGCTTTGTGGATGATGGAATTCCCAGTTTATGTAAACACAGTCATGGTGAAAGCTCTCAGACAAAAGAGGAGAAGATACCTAGAAATTCCTGCTGCTTACATATATTTTTTCCTCCTAGACCAAGTGCTTCTGCAGGAATTTTCTTGAGATAATGCAAATGGTTTATCTCAAGATTATCATCCTGGGCTGGGTTTGGAGTTGGGAGTGAACCTCAACACCAAGAACAGTATTAGTGAGGGGTATTTTGGCTTTGCAGAGTGAGATGGAGGAACTCAAAGGAGAGAGCACTTGGTACCAAGAAATGGTCATTGCAGGGACTGTGGGCATGGTTAGAGGAACACAATGACTGCCTTCTGAAAAGGAATGGAAAGAAATTGTCATATTTAGCCCAGACACAGAGATCCACAGGGAATTCGGTGTCTCTGTTAATAAAAGTGCTCAGAACTGGAGAACAAGTGGTTAAACATTCACAGAATCACAGAATGGTTTAGGATGGAAGGCACCTCTTGTTCCAACCCCTGCCAGGGGCAGGGATGATGAGGGGAAAGGATAGTTTAATTTAAAGGCCAGTTGTAGCATAAAATTAAGGCTTAAATCTGTGAACAACATGGCCTCAAGCTGGAGATGAAAGTTTGTTTCTCTTGTGTAGCTCAGTGTGCGATCCTTCCTTTCCAGGATCTTCAGGGAATTCTGTTTCACAAAAGCTCTTGCTATTTCAGGGCCCTGGGTGTAGGTAATGACCAGATCCTCTTCACTCTTCCTATCACAGCTTATTGCTGGGTGCTGGGAAGTGTTTGTTCCATGGGAATGTGTGACCACACAGTTTTTGGACCTTGCTGATTTAAATACACATCTCGTGGTTATCACAACCACAAGGAGTGTGGTTGACATTCTGTTACATCCCATGCTTAAGATCATTCTGCAGCTTCTACCTTGTGGAACTTTAGTTAAGAATTTTTAAACTGTAAAGTGATTTTTTGTTAATTCAGTTTAATGATGGTCTTTCCCTTGCCTGATTGTCTGTAAACTAATTAGGGATGTCTTCCTCACACCAAAGGGAGCCGAAAACCTTCAAATCTCTCAAATTTGTCCATTGATTTTGATACCATCCCATTCATCACCATCCTTGATCATCTCTCCAAATATTTCCAATAATGTCAGAACCACTTTATGAGTGTGTTCCCAATACAGCAGGTCAGGTTGAGTGGAAACTCTTCAGGCAGCAGCAGTAAAATGGTGATTTTCATCACCACACTGAGAATGAGCTTTGCTTTCTTTCCTCTTGTAGGTGCTCCAGAGTCGTGGGCTGTTGGCTCACTCTCCAAGAGATGTCCCAGCTCGGCTTGTGCTCAGTGTTTCCGCACTCACGGAGCTCTAGGAAATGGAGTCAATCTATAGAGGGTCAGGTAAGTGTCCTTCTTTACTATGACATGGTTTTGCAAAGTTTTTTTCTATTCTGAGCATTTTATACCCTCTCTGGATATAAAATAATGAAAATGAAAATTAACAAAAACAGCCATGAAAAAAAAAACTTTCCAAAGCCATGCATCCATAGTAAAATCCAGCACATCCTGACCCTCTATAGACTGGCTTCATGTTAGGAGCATCACTTGGAGTGAGAACCAGTGCTCTGCCACTTTAGGAGACCTGAAATGGGGGGGAAAAAGTAAATTTAAGTTATAGGTTTTTTATGGACACGTCTGAAATTCCTTTTATCTGTTCTTGAGTCATTTTAAAAACCCCAACAATTGTGCTTGTGGTTTAAAACCGGTGAATTATGTCAAGTTTTTCCCCATGCACTGTGTCTGCTCTCAATCACTCGCTTGTTTGTTATGCCACAGGACTGCCAGGCTGCAGTCTGCGCTTCAGCTGCACCTCAAGGGAGAGAGAAAGGGAGAGAATGATCATTTTGTGCTGTAAAACACAGCACAAAGCTAGGCCAGAACTCCTTCATCCAAGTGTGGAGTCTCTGGTTTAGCTTGGATGGTCATGAATATTGGAAAACCAAAACTGGGACATCAGCTTGAGGGTTTTGAGCGCTGTAAGGTTGTACCTGGGGAAATGATGGTGCTGTGGGCAGTGCATCTGTCCTGCGCTTCCTTTCCTTTATCCAGCAAAGTTGTGGAGAGGTAAAAGGGGTTTTAAGATGGGGCATTTGGGACAGAAAATGTGAAATTGTCCTTTCAAAGTGGCACAGGGGGTTGTGTTACCAAGTGTGAGTTGACAATGAGTGAAGCTGCCTTTTGTCACCAAGGCAGATCTTTCCTTACCTGGATTCAGCTGTCCCAGGACAGTGTGAGAACGTTCTCTGAGAAGCGTTCCCAAAAGCAGGCAGGTGGGTGAAATTGCATTCTGCATTTTCAATGCAATGGAATTTCAATATTCAGTTTAAAGCAGATGGGATCTGACTCCAGCATGGAGAGGGAATTGCCATGAATTTTTACCTTCTTTTTTTTTCCCTTTTTTTATTTGGAATAAGAAGAGGCACTGAGCTTTTGGCAAAGGTAAGCTGAAGGCACTGGGCATCGCTGAAATAACGTTGTGTGATAAAAACCTCCATCCAGGCAAAACGGTGACAAACCACCTGTGCTGAAGGTTTTCTTGCTCCTGGAAGGGAAGATGTCCGTCTTCACGTGGGATCACTCACTGTGCCCGTCCTACAGGCGGAATTAGACCCTTGTCCCTGCTGTCCCCCTTTCCCTGCCGGCATGGATGTGCCGAAGGGCCCTGGCCCTGTTAACTGCCCTCTCTCTCTCTGTTGCAGTACACCATGTTCATGTGTTGTGCCATTCTCATCACCATTGTGCAGTACTGTAACTTCTGCCAGCTCAGCTCCTGGATGAGATCCCTGCTGGCAACCGTGGTGGGAGCAGTGCTGCTCATCCTGCTCTACGTCTCCTTGTGCCCAGCCAGGTGAGCCTCACACCACAGCTCTTGCTGCTGCAGCTGAACAGATCTGGGCTTCTCCCCAGGGGAACAAGGGGCTGATGCACAGGATTTTGCTGTCTGCCATGGCTTTCTCCAGCATCGCAACCTAAATAATTTTATTTCTGCATTATTTTTCTTTTTTTTAAGGATTTCAGGGGGCCCTCTCCTGTGGGACACTCTGTCCTCCCTGATGTGTTTCTGGGACACACTTATTGTAACCAGACCCATAGAATTGCCTTTCACCACTAGTTTAAAAATCTGTTTTGTTAAGGAATTTCCCAGGTATTTGGTGGTGCCAGAGAGCCCAACTGCTCCCCAACACCCTTCTGGACTTATTTTTGCCCTTAAGAACCACATATTTTTCTTCCACCTCCTTCCTCAATGCATTTTCCAGTGTGGAAGGCAGGTGCTTACATTTAACGGGATTTAATGGGATCTAATAGCCAGTTCCATTCTCAGTTTCCTGCCTTTTCAGAGGACTCTGCAGAACGGTAACCAGAGGAATGAAGATAATGCAGTTTCTGTGCAATAACTTTAAGTTTTTCCAGTTTTCCTCTGATAAGCAATTTTCCCCAAGGAGAACTTGTTTGCAGAATTCTCCTATTTTCTTGCCAAGAGAGTCAAGGGGATCCTTCCAGCCTTCTACTCTTTTGGCAAAATGTTACGATCAACTTGCACTTCTCAGTGGCTTAAGACTCTCTCTTGGGATGGACTTTGCAAGGTCTTCTCCTCAATTACTCAGTCCCCCTCCTCCTGCAGAGACCTCCTGAATCATGAAAAACATGAGAAAAAAACCCCAAACAAACCAAAAAGAGTTTGCAGATACATGTTTCAGTGAGTATTTAGCTTTAATTCCCTCTTCGAGTATCTTCAGTGGTGTGTTTTAAGCTTGATTAAATTTATCTTAAAAAATACGGAGAATGAAAGTCACCCCTTACACCTGTTCACATCTAGAGCTGTTCAGCTGCAGGTCTGAAAAGGAAAAAATTGAAAATGGATAGAATTGATCCTGAACAAAATAATACAGATTTATTATACAGTTAGTGAAACCCATAACTTCTATTTGTTAATAATCATCTTTTTGTTCCTCTCTTAATCACGATTCTGGTAATATTTTTTGTCACAGTGGTAATTGCAGCCTTGTCTGCACCACAGACAGATCCATCCTGAGTTCTACTTCCTTTTCCAGTTGTAACTAATCCTGAGAGTTTGATACTCTCTTGATACTTGATTGCAGTAGAGAAATTGTAATGCAAGTAACTACAAAAAGTGCTTGAACTACTTATTTTCTCTAATGGCATCTTCAAAAATTGGTTCTGTGCTTGTTAGGGTTTGGTTTTTGCTTTGTTTTGGGGTTTTTTGGCCTTTTTTTTTTTTTTTTTTCTTTGGAGGGGTTAGGGATTGGTTTTTTTGTGTTTCATTTGTAAAATCTTCGTGCTGTACGCTCAGAAAAGATGAAGGCATAACCGAGTCTTAGAGTTCTGGGATTGCTTTTCCCCATTTCCCAGGTAAGATGGGATTGTTTAACAATTCCTTGTTCCAGGCATCGTGAAGTTCCAGTTTCCCTTTACAGGGATTTGCATCTCTGGCTGGTTCCTTCTTCCAAGCAGATAAGTCGTGTTCAGACAGAGTTTCTGTGAGGCTGATCAGGTCTGCAGTGCAGTTATTGGGCTCTGTAATTGAGAAGTTTAAAATTCACTCTGAAATGCTGCAGGATGGTTTGTTTATTGCTTTAACTTCCCCTCTGAAATCAGTGCTTTTTTCATTTCAGCTCCGTGGAAGCTCCTCATCTAGATTTGGCACAGAACTTTAGGTAAGCTTTATATAAAATCACCATCTTTATGTTTATGGATAGAAACATTTTCAGTGAATTATATGTAGCAAAACTTTGCATCCGCAGTAATAACTTGGAAATTGAACAAATTGGTTCAGCAAGTTGTGTTTAAGCTCTTCATGTACATAATTTCCTTTACAGATGACTTAGGTACGACCAAAACTCATCAGGGCTGGTGCTGCAGTCACAGAGTTGTGTTAATGATATTTTCTCCTTAAATTGGATTTCTAGGAAATAGAACTATGAAGGAGCTATTTAAAACAGCATCTGTTTTTCTAGTAGCAGCAGTTTTCAGAACATTATCTGTCCACCTTGAGCTGTTGATTTGATTTCCTTGGCTGGTTTGCACCGTTCAAAAGCGGTGTGAGTTGGATGCTCTCACAGCTGGGCAGGTGAGAATTCCCTGTGGTAGAGGAGCTGCCACTGGAAAAGCTGGATGTGCTGCCAGCTGCCTTCCCAGCACGGGATGTGACAGTCTGGGCCTGGCTGTCACCTCTCCTGGGCAGAGCAGGGAGTCAGAAAACAGAGCAAAGGAAATTTTAGCCCCCTGACTTTCAAAGCAAACAAAAATCCCTTCCTGTGTTATTAATGCCCCCTTAAAATAAACATGTTAAGGATTCACCCCGATTATATCAGTGTTGAGTTTCTCAGGGGTTTATTGCAAGTTTTGCAATACCATTTTGAAGTGTTTTTCTGGTCTTTGTTATTAGACAAGTCTGTGTTTGGTGATTTTGGGCCGTGTTGGGTTTGATTGAACTGCGGATCTGTGACTTGGTAATGCATCTGAAAGGGGTTTTCAGGAGCATCTGGCTTTCCTTGGGAGAATTTGTCAAAGCAGAATCACTTTTTAATAGCTCTCGTATCCATGAGTGCTGCGGTAGTTCAGAAAACACGTGGAGTTAATACAGAAGGATGGGAACTGTGCTCGTTTGGGTATTTCTTCGCCAAGGAGTCAGCACTTACTACAGTGTTGGGGTTTGGGGGACTATGGCTTTTCTAACATGGGTTTTTCTTTCTCCTGGTTTTGATTCATGAAAGATGAGTTCATTTGCATAACAGAATTCCAGTTCATTGAATCCAGAATGGAAATTTAAAGCCAAAAGAACAGAGGTGGCTTTTTTT
>VZRN01000424.1:265765-300847 GCA_013397935.1 Dasyornis broadbenti
TTTTTTAAACTAAAACACTGCAGGAACTTGCTGAAAAGACAACGAACAAAATATTAAAAATGTGATGCTCACTCTGAAAGTGTCTTAGGATCAGCCCAAGTTTGGATCCTCAGTGGTTAATTGTTGTTTTGTGAAATCACCAAAGCTTTTGTGCTGCTCAGAATTACAAACCTCTTCTCCAGCAGCTCAGCAAGCTCCTGGCCAGCTGCTAATCACTGATCAATAATTCATCCTGCCTTAAATCATTGACAGCTGGGTCTTCCCCTCAGTGACAGAAATCTGTGGAAACATCACCTGTCAAGCATTGTTTTCCTGCAAATCTTTTTCTTCCATAAGTGTGTAACTTCTAACTCCTGGCAGGTGAAGGTGAGAGACCAAACCATTGGAGATGCCTCTGTGAGCGAGTGTGGAGTGAGCTCTGCCTCCTTTGCAAAGCCTGGCCTGGGATTTAAGGGCCAAATAAGGCAGTGCCCAAAATATCTTACTCATTAAACATTTCTAAACCTCGTTTTTCACTCTTCATTAGGGTGTTGTCTGTGCTGCTTCATCTGGGGAAGAAACCCTTGTGCTAATTCTGCTCAGCACTGCCCGTCAGTCCAGCTCCCCCGACCTGACCCTGCCCAAACTTGTACAGTAACAAGTATTGGAAGTTAAAAAAGAGAAAAGAGAGTAAATCCTATTCTGTTTCTACCATTAAACAGAATTTAGCTTCTTTTTTCAGGGCTCTCTCACTGTATATTTTTGTATACCACATTTCTAGAGTACAGAATTTCCCCTTTTTTTTGGTGATGGACTAATAAAAAGGTGAAACTCTCTTAGCCTAACAAAATCTTTTGCTGCACCTTTCTGCCAGAATTAAATAAATCAGGTTCCTTGCTTACCCCACTCACCACAAAAGTTTTCCTGTGTTCTAAGAAGGCTAAACAGACTTTAATGAGGTTGTTCCCTTTCCTTGATCAAGAATAGAGATAATATTAATGTTGCCTGGGAAGAGAGACAGTAGTAATGGTAATGAAGTCTTAGCACAAAGTTTGTGTCTATAAATAAAAATCTGGAGTTTGCCTTGTTTTCCACGCAGCCCAGTTCTTCAGCCCAAAGGGTACAACCATGAATTTTGTCTTTTAAGCAGGAAGTATTTCTCATTTTCATTCCTTCCTCAACTCAGAGCAGGTGGGATGTATCACTTTCCAGTGTGGCTGCTTGGGGAGAACAGCAATAGGGCACTTGAGTAGAAGATGAAATCACTTGGTTGTAGGGAAGAGTTTGTAGGCATCCCCTGCACATTTTTCATGGAAAGCAGCAGTTTTATCCCCTTTTCCACACTGTTCCTCCCTTGCATTCCTGTCTCAGGTTTAGCAGACAGAGCCATCCTCTTTCTGTATAGCAGGATATCCAAATCCAAACAGGGGTTACTGGCTCAGAAGCAAACTGGCTTTCCAAAAACCTCTGTAAGTGGAAAGCCATTACCTTTATGATTTGTGATCAAGCCAAAGGAGATTCTATCTCTGGAGTCTCACTTGTTCCATGTTCACAGCCTGGATGGAGGTGCCAAGTTAATAGAGAGAGGGCTGTGCCAGGCAGCACTTCACCAGTTTGAGTTAAAGAAACATCATCAGCTCGAGATTTCAATTTGAATGACTTTTAAAATCAGTCTTCTGCTGCAGCACCTCATAAAAAGTAGAACTGAGAATGATTGGGATGGGAGGTTGATCCTTTCTGTTGGAGGTATGGAGGGCGGTTTTCTTCTTTACATTCCAAAGGGTGACTCCGGGTCATGGCTGCTGCCTGAGGGAGGTGATTTTCAGTCCTGTAGGTCCTGTAACCTGGTCACTGCAACATCCCCAGACTGGATTTGCAAGTGAGGACGGTGCAGTCGCTCTGTCCTTCAGGCTGGGGCTGGGACTTTCCATGCTGATGCACAGTCAGGATAAAAATGCCTGCTCTGGAGAAGCCACTGCCCTTCTCTTTGGGATACCAGCCCTATTAATGAAATGAGGTCAGTGCACAGCGAATGTGCCCTGCACATGCAGATCTCAGGGCTGGAGCCCACGTGGCCAGCAAGGTCAGGCCACGCTGAGAAGCTCATGGGGAGCTCCCAGGTGCCAGAGCTCCACGAACGGGGAATGGGAGGCAGCAGCTCCTTCCCAAAAGGCAGATCTTGCCTTGCACTGTTCCTGAGGTAACGTTTGTGGTGCTCGCCTGATTCACTGAAGAGGAGTTAAAGTACTTTAACTTTGGAGGAGTGTTTTGTACAACAAACTGTAAATAGAAAGCCTTTAATGACTTCAGTAAATCCCTGTGGCAGGAATGTGTGATGTTAGAGCGGATTAGCTGGATCAAACTCATACTCTCAGAGGAGTAACATAATTGTTGCTCAGATCCTTTCGCAGATCTCTGCCCACAACATGTGTGAAATAACTGAGATTCAGAAAAGAACCTGAATCGTGCTCTTTAACCAAGATTCCTTCCTCACTTTCCACAGCATCTTCTTGCTTTCCAAGATCTTTTCTCTCACCTACCCTCCCCTCATTTGGTTTTATAAGTCCATCAAGCTGAGAGGGTATTTTGCCACCTGCAAAATAGATGGCAAGGATTGTGTTTCAGGAATTGTTGCCTTCTAGTCATTAATTATGGAATCATTTAGGCTGGAAAAGACCTCCAAGATGAGGGAATCATAGAATATCCTGAATTGAAAGGGACCAACAGGGATCATCGAGTCCAATCATTAACCCAGCCAAGGCCACAACTAAACCGTGTCTTTGTCTTAGTCTCTGACTTGTCTTTCAAGGGAGGAAATAAACAGGTTCGTAACAGAGTTTCTGTTGAGAAGGAGGGAGGAAGGAATGTCTTGGTACAGCAATTACAGGAACTTAATGGTGGGGCCCTACTTTGAGCTGGGATATCTCCTCCATTCTTGGTCCCCCTGTGAAGAGGGGAATAAAATGAGTATACCTTCACTTCTCCAGAGAGAAGGATATTTATGGTAGAAGGCAAAAGAAGTAATTTCCAATGTAATATGTCTTATCTTTGATCTGAAATTCAACCTGCACGCTCTGTATTGTAAATATTTCACTCACAGGAAACTTTTTTCCCCATAGGCTTTCTGTGGAAAAAAATGAATAGATACAAAGACTGTGGCACAGAGAAATGTTTTTGGAGATGGGGCACATTCATTTCTCTCACAGCTGTGCTGTGGTTTTGTTTCATCACACTTTTCTGTCAATCAAGTATTTGAGAATGAAACTCAGAAAGAGAAACTGTGCCTGTAATAAAGTTCAATTCTAAAATATATCCAAAGTGGAAACCTGTCCCCCATGGACATGAAGCAACAAAATGAACTGAGAAATGTTTTCATATGATACAGAAACAAATTCAGCCTTCTCTTCTTGAGCTGTTGCTCCTGTTGTGCTCCGAGTTTTAATCCCTTCCTGCCTTCCCAGAGAAATGCAGGCAGGTGCTGAGTATGGATTCCTTTCTGGCTCTCCAGGAGAAAGGTTGATGTGATGCTTTCCCTTTTCAAATCATCTCTTAACTTGAAAAACTTCAGCTCATGTCTGCTCATATCAAACCTTGAGCTTTGGCATAATTTTATCCCAAAAATGCAGTTGGATCCCTGCAGAAATGACTGTGTGCCAAGCTGTCTGGGTTTAGCCTTCACTTGTGGGATTGCATAGGTGGGGCCTTCTCAGATTCATTCTGTATCTTCGCGTCTTTCCAGAAAGTTGAGCTCGGGGAGTGCAGATGTCTCCTCGTTCAGGGTGGTTTGGCACTGGCAGATGCTCCATCAGCGCCTCATAATCTGCACAGGCAGGCGACGAACTGCCGAAAGGATCTGAAATATTGCTCCCAATCTATGGCAGACAGGAATTATTCATTATTTTATGTAATCTCGGAACTTGGAGAAACTTTCTGTCTCCACCATGAAGAGTTTCAGTGGTTTTATCATAGGAAAGATGTCAGCACAGAGCTCCATGTGCTCCACTTCCATGCAGTTCATAGAACCACAGACTGGGCTGGGTGGGAAGGACCTTAATGCTCATCCCATTCCAGCCCCTGCCATGGGGGCTCTCGATGGTGTGTCCTGTACAAGGTTATCTTCTTCCAAACCCTTCGTGTGTAGCATTAAAGGCACATGGCAAAGGTTCCAGGTCCTTGATGAGAAGTCCAGGGAAAGGCACAGGAGTGTAAAGCGGGTGGTTCTGAATGTTGGAGGTAATAAAGAATACAAAAATAGATAAATTCCACAAAACTCACATACACTCCGTGTACAGACATTCAGTGTACTCAGATACCTGAACACACACACAGGTATGTATTTACATGCAGTGCTTTTAGTTATATATTTAGATATAACGATGACTATTTCCTTGGTGCTTCTGTGCCACTGAACTTGATGATAAGGAAATTGGTGGTTTTAAGGAAGTACTTGGTGAATTTAAGAATTAATTCTTTTGCATTTTCTTAACAGCAGATGAAGTTCTCAATACGTATTTTGTAATTTAGTGTGTAACTGCACTTCCCACATTTCCTTTTCCAGCAGAGGATTTCTAACTGTGGAGCAGGGATGGCAGTGCCCTAACTTTAAACGCACCTGTGTGTTCTCCCCTTTGTGCAGCTCCAGAAAGAGCCCGTGCAACAGCTCAGTGCTGAGTGGCACCAAGAGGCCGGCAGAGCTGATCGGTCAGGAGGTGGTCCTGGTGTCCTTCCTGCTGCTCCTGCTGGTCTGGTTCCTGAACCGGGAGTTCGAGGTCAGTTACCGGCTGCACTACCACGGGGATGTGGAGGCTGATCTGCACCGCACCAAGATCCAGAGCATGAGGGATCAGGCTGACTGGCTGCTGCGGAATATCATCCCGTACCACGTGGCTGAGCAGCTGAAGGTGTCCCAGAGCTATTCCAAAAACCACGACAGCGGCGGGGTGATCTTCGCCAGCATCGTGAACTTCAGCGAGTTCTACGAGGAGAACTACGAGGGCGGCAAGGAGTGTTACAGAGTCCTGAATGAACTGATTGGGGACTTCGATGAGCTGCTGAGCAAACCCCACTACAGCAGCATTGAGAAGATCAAAACCATTGGGGCCACCTACATGGCGGCGTCGGGGCTGAACACCTCGCAGTGCCAGGACAGCAGCCACCCCCATGGGCACCTGCAGACCCTTTTTGAATTTGCCAAAGAAATGATGCGGGTGGTGGATGACTTCAACAACAACATGCTGTGGTTTAATTTTAAACTCCGGATCGGCTTCAACCACGGCCCCCTGACGGCCGGGGTCATCGGCACCACCAAGCTGTTGTATGACATTTGGGGGGACACTGTGAACATCGCCAGCAGGATGGACACCACCGGCGTCGAGTGCCGCATCCAGGTGAGTGAGGAGAGCTACCGCATCCTCAACAAGATGGGGTATGACTTTGACTACAGGGGGACGGTCAATGTGAAGGGGAAGGGTCAGATGAAGACCTACCTTTACCCCAAATGCATGGACAACGGGATCGTGCCACATCACCAGTTGTCCATATCTCCAGACATTCGGGTTCAAGTGGATGGCAGCATTGGGCGGTCTCCGACAGATGAGATTGCCAACCTGGTGCCTTCTGTACAGAATTCTGATAAGATAGCCCATGGCACAGATAACTCCGAAGCCAAGGACATCCTTCCTTGCGCCAAGAAGCTCCAGAAAGATGCGGCAAAGGCAGAGGAGAGGTGCAGGTTTGGCAAAGCCACGGAGAAGGATGAGTGTGAGGAAGCGGGGACTGAGGAGGTCAATGAACTGACAAAGCTAAATATCTCTAAGAGTGTATGATGAACTGTCAGAGTTGCATGAAGTGCTCTGTCCATAGAAACACACACACTTGCAATTGGCAGTTTTCTTTTTCAAGAGAGACCTTCTCCACACCTGGGTTGTACGTTTGTGTTCATTTCGGCGCCTGGGGCTGTGTGGATCACGGCTCTTCAGGGCTTGTTTTCATCCATCTCTCTCCTCCATGCCCCAAATCACATCCCAAGCTCCCCAGCTCCCTGTGCAACCATCTTACAGCTGAGTAGAGGATATTAAGTGCCTTCAGATATACTCCATTGGACTCCCTGTCAAGGTACAGAGGCCCCAAGTGAAATCATAGCTTTGGGTATTTATCTAATTTTAAAGAAAAGAAAAGCTGTGGTTATATAATTTTTATTGTTGTTTCTCACAAAACACTTTTTTTGGCTAATGCAACTCCTTGGGTTTTTTATATCTCTCGGAACAATGTTTTACTGTTATCAGACCTTTTGTATGTAACACACAGACATGTGCATGTATCTACCGTATGAGACTGCTATAAAGTGCCAGTAATGCACCACGAGAATGTCTGGGCGAGGGGTGACACGACTTTGGGTCAGGCTGGAGGGGGAGTTGTGCCATGGCTCAGCCTTTAGTTAGGGTAGGAGGAACAGCTGCTGTCGTTCTGTTCTCCTTTCCCGATGCTTTCTGCAGCCTCCATGTGCCATCATGTGCTTTGGATACACTTCTTTTCCATATAGCCAATGAGTTATTGACACGTGGGAATGGAAGGAGGGTTGGGACAGCGCCAGCTCTGGGAACAGGTTTCCAGAAGCAGAGGAGAGACCACGGGAGTGCTGCAGTTCAGGGCTCCCGACTCCATGCATGGCTCAGTGGGCAAAGGTAGGTGACATCGGTGTCTCCAAGCTGATTGGAGAGAGAGAGAGAGAAGCAAAATAAATGTTTTGGGAATGCCTTTATTTATTTATTTATTTTTTTCCTGTTGGGTTTTTTTTTATCATTTCATTTGGGAATTTTCACATGTGCAAAGGACCAGGAGAGAGGAATTGTTCATGGGTTTAACAGGAGTGATAAGACAGTGTTTGAGCCTCTTTGAACTACCAGCCACTGTGAGGATGTTACTTTTGGCAATATTTTTTTCCAAGCTGGTGACTCTTTGGAAGCCTCCAAACGCAGCTGAGTATCCCAGCTTCCCTCTGGACTGAACCAATGGTGCTGCACAATATTTTTCAGGATTTCCCCCCCACACACACACACTGTGCTTTTGCAGCAGGGAGGAGAACAGTATGCTCCCTGCCTGCCACTGAAAGCAGGAATAGGAAAAAGTCCTTGTAGTGAGCTGAGAAGCACAATCATTTCCCAGTCCTGTGGATGACTCCGTGCAGGTCCCTGGGAGCGCAGGCCTGCGGAATGCAGGAGCTGCTGGCACAGAGGGAACTGTGGGATGTGGGGCTTAGGCTGTGCCAGTCTGCCCCCTGCGTGCTTCCACCACCTCCCTCACTGGCCTTTGATGCCCTGCTGTGGATCATATCGACCATTCAGCTATTCCAGTTCAGCCAACTCCCTCTGACACCAAATAAAGTGAAAGGATTTTTATGCCCAAAAGAAGTTGATCAGCCAGGAAAAGCTGGGGAAAGGCCCTACTGCGCTGGCTGCGTGGTGCTGGAGGCTCTGGGTCTTTCCATCTGAACTTGAGTCAGAATATTGTATTGATTCTTCTTCTGATCCCCGTGTGATTTTTGGGGTATGAGTAATAAATATATCCATTGTGGAATTCCTGTTCAGCTGTTGGAGATCCATCTCCACTCCACGGCCAGCACAGAGCCTTGAAGCTTTTGTCGGATGTGAATCTGGGGGATTTCTGGATCTCAGTTAAACAAGACTCTGCACATTGGTCCTGCAAAAGCGGCTGTTTATGTACATCAGTATTCCATTGGATAGAAAAGCCGTTCAGAATTCATCTTCCTCGCTCAGTCTGCTGGCACACAACAAACTAGGGGATCCTCACCCCCAAATCCCTCCGCCACAGATGCTGTTGCCTGTTTGGAGGCTGTTCCTGGTGAGCAGCAGTGTGAGGTGTTTGTGAGTGCACAGTTTTCCAGCAGCTTCCTTCTCCCTAGGTTACAACTCCCCCCTCCCCATAGTTGCACTTCCAACTTTCAGGTAGTAATTCTGCAAATACCTCTTGCACCTGAAGAATGTATTCCTGAAACCATTTAAAGGGTTCTTGGTTCCGTTAAGGTGTCAGTATTCCTTTTACTACAGTCAAGGAGCTAACATGATCCGGAATTGTTTACATGCCTTCTAGTGTTATACTATTGTCTGAGAGTCCTTCCAGCCTTTCTCCCTGTCACTTCTTTCTCCCAGTTTCATAGACCCTGCCCATCCTTGCTCTCTCCCTGCTCAGCTGTTTGCAAGGGCAGAGCTCAGTGGAGATGCGCCGGCTCCTTGAGACGCTGCACAATAACCAAACCTCCACCAGCTCCAGCCCTGTACCCTGTAGAAATTGGCACCCTGGGGTTAAACCGGAAAGGAAAAGGTGCTGGAATGGGACCCCGGTCCCAAAGCACCTTCCTCTTCATTGTTGAAGCACTTCAGGATGCAAAATCCTCTTCCTCCAGCCTATAAAGTACACAAGGCTCCCGTGCTGCCGTGTTGTGGGGCTGTGTGAGTATCATTGGGTTTATGGGAACATCCAAATACCAAACCCCAAACCTACCAAGGCCTCTCTTTGCTGGCAAATGAGGGCACTGAGGACAGGAGCAGTGGTGGACTCTGAAATCGAGGGCTGTTGTCTGCTCTGGGAGATGCCAGCGGTGTTACTCTGCCGTAACTGCGTTGGGTAAAGGGTCTTTATGGGTGAGCAGTGGTGCCCTGGTTGCTCATTGCCAGGACAGCAGCAGGGATCCCACAGCTGGGGCTGCAGGGCTCTTGGGGTTAAGTCTTCTTTAATACTGTGTAGTAACCAAATCAGGAAAATCAGTTCTCAGTGGATAGTTTGGAGAGGAAGATTTTCCAGGCACGAGGAGCAAGGTAATACCTGTTAGTGTTGTAAACAGTGTGAGCTGAACCTTCACACCTCACCTTTACGCCTTTGAAGATTTGTCCTGACACAGAAATGACTCCGGGAGTGTTTCTGGCAGCATTGTGCGGCTCTGCTGCAGAATTCCTGACACGTGTGTGCTGGTGGGAGGCCACGGGCAAAGTTCACTCCATTCACACTCCTGTGGTGTGTGTGCTCTTGGTGCCAGCAGTGCTGTCAGTGAACATGGCGGGGTTGGCTGGGTCCCCAGAGGTTTATTCCACAAGGGCAATCCATGCGTGGCTGTGCTTCCAATCCTTAGGGTGGTTTAATGGCAGTGACTTAAAAATGGTCCAGAGAAGGAGGCTGGGGAGTTTGCTGAGTATCTGTGAGCCCCATGTTGCCATCTGCCATTTGCAGCACCTGCTCAGGAGTGCAGAGTGGCAAGGAGTGCACAGAATATTGTCAGCAGTGAGGTCTCAATCTGCTGCTAACACACCAAAATACTTTTCCTCCCTGCTACTCCTGTGAGAGATTTCTCATGGAGAACCAGGGAAATGGCATTCCCATTGATTAACTTGTGGCGTCGGGATTTTGAGAAGGACGGATTTGCCTGTTATTCCCCAGGCTTGGGGGCCATTCCCCTTTGCTGGGGATGAATGCTGCAAGCAGGGTGGGACAGTGCTATTGTCTGGCTGTGGTTCCTGCTGTGTCCCAGGAGTGACAATGAGGGGAGGAGAGGATGAATTCCCCAAGGGCTTTACAAAAAATCTGTACGTACTTGGATACTCTTCCTTTAGGGCTAAAACTCAGAAAGGAGGTGCCCAGAGCAAAACTGAAGGGAGCTCCAAACCAAACCCTGTACCCATAGCAGCTTCAGCTAAAGAGTTTATGCCTCAGTAAAAGGCAAAGTTTTTAGGGTTTCTGGCATTTTAAAATTGCTAACTCTCTCCTGTTTCTAAAACTTTCAGACTAAATACAGCAAAAAGTGTTGCAAGGGAGCAGTTAAGTCACTTCATGTCACAACATCTCAAGAGGCTTAGGGGTGCCTGAGGTTGCTTGTAATGCCTTTGCCTGTTTAACTCTGCACCTTGGCGTGGGGTAAAGACCTTATTTTCTTCCTTCTTCCCTGCTGTGTTCTCGTTTGCATGGGACACACAGGTGGCTGTTGCCTCCCTGCCCCTCACCTTTGGGAACCTGTGTCTTCCTCATTGCACAGCAGCGCCTGAGCTGAGGTCACAGCTCTGGGTGCTGCTGTCCCTGCTGGTGCCTCTCTGTGTCCTGAGGAATGGGGAGAGTGTGTTTGCTTTGATGTCTTGGTCCGTTTTGCCAGGTCACAGCTGCAGCTTCGTCCTCGTGGTGGTAACAGAAGATACAGAGGAGGCATGTCCCTGCAGTTAACTTAAGAATTAAATTTAAAAATGCAGTTGTTATTTACTTATGTGATTTGTCCAATTGCTGGCAATGCCACAGGGGTGGTTTGACTGCAAGTACAGAATGATTTGCATGTGGTAACAGCCGAAGTGGAGGTGCAGGGATGAGCCAGTGCCATGACACTGCCATCTCAATGCCCAGCCAGCTGTGAAAAGCCAGCTGATGTTTCAGAGTAATGCTGGGCCTTAACTGGCTGCTTGTGGAACATCAGTTTGGGCAGGAAAATCATTTGCTCCAATGTTTTTCTATTTTTGAGTTCTCTCTGCAGGCTGTAGCAGTCCTTGGTTTGTTTCCTGGGGTAAAACTTGAATTGCTGTTTGCTGTTGCTGAGACTGAACTGTGCAGGCAGTGGCAGTGGGATTCTGCAAAATCCTGTTAAAAAATCGGGATTAGTAACCATTACACACCAATTCCTGCAGGCCCTGGAGGTGTTGGAGTGCTGCCATGGTCTGAAGGTGTCTCAGTTCAGAGCTGTGTGTAGGACACAGTGTCATGGCTTGGCTCCATATGGTAACATGCTTCCAGGTCTGGAATCAGGGAGACAAGGAGAAGGGATTGTGGAACGAGCTGTTGGGTGCTTTCCAGGGCTGATCTGTATGTCCAGCTGTGCTGTACAGGAAGGTGTCTCAGGTGTGGAGCAGAGCCTAAGCTTCCCAAGGTGTCCTTTTTTTCTGGGGGGGACCAGAGCACCTTAAAATGGGCTGATTTAATTAAAATCTGCATTAACGACACCCTCTGAACTCTGTCCAGAGAGTTTTATCGGTGGAAATCAGACAGCAGGAGCTTATTGCCTTTGTCTTATTTAAAGAGCTCATTTAAAATCAAACATCAGGCTCAGTAGAGGTTGAAGGAGAAAATAAAATGGGTGGAGTGTGTCTTGTCTTAACAGTGGTGCAGTTTGAGGATGCCATGGAGAGGAGGTTTGAGATGCTTTGCAGACACTGAGTAAAGCTCTGGTAGAAAAAAACATACAAATATTCTGTGTAAAATCTTACTCAAGTCTTTCTATGTGACCTGAACTTCTGTCTCAGCCCTGATAAGGGGCTGGGCTGTACAACACGTACAGAACTGTTTGCTCCTTGCCTTTGGGAGTCAATATTGGCTTGGGAGAGGGAAGATTAGTTTGGACAAAACAGATTGGTGGGAGATACTTCAAACCTTTTTTTCCTGGTCCCTTATTGTAGGGAATCGTATTGCTAAGCATTTGCTGTCCTAACCCAGTTGCCCAGCCCGAGGCTGCAGGAGGCAGGTGCCCGGCATCTTCCCACACACTGCTCCAGAGTTGGAGTTTGACATCCTTTTTAGAAGCTGTCCCATGTTCCTGTCTCCATGCTGGAGATCAGTGTCTGAAGAAGCAGTCCTTGGTGTTCAACACTTCTGGAATGGCCCTGAGGCCACTCTTGGCCTCTCGTATCTCAGCCTTGGTGTTGTTTGCTTCATGCTCTCCCTGTTTCCTGGCTCACTGCAACAATTTCACAGAATCCCAGAATGGTTTAGGTTGGAAGGGAACCTTAAAGCTCATCCTGTTCCACCTCCTGCCATGGGCAGGGACACCTTCCACTGTCCCAGGCTGCTCCAAGCCCTGTCCAACCTGGCCTTGGACACTTCCAGGGATCCAGGGGCAGCCACAGCTGCTCTGGGCACCCTGTGCCAGGGCCTCACCACCCTCATAGCCAGGAATTCTTCCCAATATCCCATCTATCCCTGCCCTCTGGCAGTGGGAAGCCATTCCCTGTTGTCCCTCCATCCCTTGTTCCCAGTCCCTCTCCAGCTCTCCTGGAGCCCCTTTAGGCACAGGAAGGGACTCTGAGGTCTCCCTGGAGCCTTCTCTTCTCCAGGTGAACACTTCTAGCTCTCCCAGCCTGGCTCCAGAGCAGAGGGGCTCCAGCCCTTGGAGCATCTCCATGCCCGTAACGGATTTTAATGTCCAGAAATTGCAGTGTTCACTGAGTTAAGAACTGCAGAGAAGCTCATGGCTGGGAACAGTAAAATTTTAAGTTCCCACTCTCATCAGTGATGCTCTGACCAATTTGTCATCCAACTCATTGCTGGATCTGTGGTGTAAGCTAGGGCCACCACTTGTGTGTCACTGATTTGGTCATCAATTCTGAAATCCTCCTTCAGATGAGTTAGAACAAAGCGACTCTCTCGAGTTTTTCCTTCTCTTCGTCCCTCAGTTACTCTTGCCTTCACTTGTTTCTACCTTAGTGCATCGGCTCCATGTTAGTTTGGAATTGCAGTTGGTTTGTATTGATTTGTGCTGAGAGGTTTAGCACAGGGCAGGGAAGGACACGGCTTGTGCTCCATCTTCAGATGTGCCCGGGGGAAATGCCTCTTGAGTGACTCTGATGCTTTGCCCTTTTCCAGGTGAGCCCAGAGGTGTGGTTAGGGTTGATTTTCAGTGTTGGCTGTACCACTCCATCGTGTCCAAAGGCGGGGGTGGCAGCACTGCTGGATGTGCCCTGTGCTGATGCCTCAGCCGGGGTTTGGCCACTGCACAGGTACTGGCACAGCCCCACCGGCACCCGCAGTTACCTGTGACCCTGTCCCCGGTTTAATTGCTTCTGGTTTCAGAGCCCGTGCTGAGATACAGCGATCTATAATAGATGTATCCTGAGACAGAGACCTGTTACATCCTACTGCGAGTACAGCTTTAAACTTCCAAAGTAATAAACTCTTTAAAGTCAAGAGCCTTAACAATGCCAACATCTGCTGAGATAAGAAACACAGTTACGAGTTTGCACTGAATACTTGGGAATTTTTCCTCCTCAATACTGAGTGTCTCCGGTTTGTGAGGAGGCAGCGAAAAAAACTCCTTCTTTCCATGAACAGTATTCTTAACTTAGTGTAAAATGTTGTCTTTGCTGATGGCAGGGTCTGAATTCCTCCTCTCCCACCCTCAGGGCCTTTCAGTCCTGGGGCGTTGAGGGGGACAAGGCAGGGATGTAAATGCTGGGAAAGGTGGGTCAGTTGGAAAGGAGCTGGATGTGCCTCTGGAGCTGGCCCCAGTGGAGGAGCTGCTGTCTGGGTCCTGTAGCAGTGCCTGGGCAGCGGTGGCTCCAGGAGCCGAGTTGTCCCTCAAGCTCTGGGGAGGTTTGCTCCTGGACAGTGTCCTGCTGCCTGTTCCATGCAGCCAGTCCATGGACACCTTGGTAAACGCACCTTCCGTCCTACCTGCTGTTTGCTTTTCTCATGGGAGAAAATTTCAGCTCCTTACTGAAAGCCTGAACTAGAAATCTGAGTGCTGTGTCCGACCAGAACCGACTGGGGATGGGGATGGGGATAAGGGTTGGGGTTGGGGTAGAGGTTGGGTCTGCCTGCCCCCGGTCCACACAGTGACACCTGTACAACCCCCGTAGAAGCCATCACTGGGCATCAATGGTGGTGGTACCTGATTACAAACAGCCCGAGAGAGATTCTTCTTGGAGTGGTCAGCTGAAACCAGGGTTGGCTTTGGTTTGCCGAGGGCAGGGAGTGGGCCTGGGAGCCAGCACAGGCCCCCAGACATCCCTTGCTTCCTTGAGAAGCTGTCTCAGCACTGACCCAGCACTCGCTGTCCTTGCACAAGCACACCTGGGGATAGAAATATAGATGGATAGAAAGAATTAATTGAAAATGCCATTGAAACATTATTGAATTATTAGTTGAAAATTAATTGAAACAGTTTCCAGTTAAAATAAAATTTTTGAAAAGGCAAATTAAGTGTTTTGAAGTCTCCAGGTTAGCTGGACATGATTTTTTCCTGGTATCTCTGGTTCCTTTCTCTCCTGCCCAGCACAGCCTGTGTTCCCCCATCTTCTCCCTCCTTTGCAGAAAGAAAGAACTTCTCTGTTTACACCCACTGATGGTGCAGCCTCGCCCAGGGCTCTGCGGGGGGACGGGGCTTCCTCGCAGGAGCCTCACTGTAAATACTCTGCCAGTGCTTCATGGACAAACCCGAGATGGACAAAAGTTGTATCTGTGAAATCTTAAGCTCTGTGTGTATATAGATCCAACGCGTATTATCTGCGGCTCTGTAATCAATTGTATATTAAACTGTTCCACTGTACGGCCGATCATTTCATGCTCTCTTAGATGTAGAAAAGCTGAGAAGTAATTCACAATACACTATGTCAACTCCGAATCGGTTTGCTTTCGTATTTTTGCTCCAGCCCTGCTTCAGCCGCAGCCCTTGGCGCATGATCTGGAAGAAGAATAGTTTGGAATAGATTTTTCATCCGTTTGTTTTGGATCTGGCTTTTGACAATATTTCTTTGATAACTGTGAAGCCACTAAGTTAATTTTTGATTAGGTGTATATTTAGGAGGCGTCTTAAACACAGAAGGAATTTGTCACGTAGACCCACTGCACTTTGATGTGTTGGCTGGCAGTGAATGACCTTCATGTTCCCAGTGCTGGGTGAGAAGATGACTCCTTCCTGATTTTTCCTCATTTTAATCCACCTCTGAAGCATTGGGAAGGGGCTGTGCAGCTGCCACTGGCAGCACCTCTGCAGCCACCTTAGGTCACTACTGGCTGGGGCAGAGCTTTTCCCCGCAGGGAACTTGTTTTGGCCAAAATTGGGCATGACCTTCAGTTATTTTTCTCTTTGGCAGAGAGCATTGATGGTTTGCTCTGGAATTCCTGTGCCTTATTCAGATCCTCTTAATCTGCTTGGAAAGGGAAGTGAGGCAGTTACTCTGGAGTGAGCATTCACAGAGCAAGGACTGGCTGAGTGGGAGTGGCTGGGCAAGAAGAGGAACCTCGATGCTTCCAGTTCCGGAATCTGGCCCAAAGAGTAAATCCTGTGTCTGTCTGTCTGTCCCACACCCCCCACCTCCCTCGGGGTTTCGTGTCAGCATCCCACTGTGTGTTCATTGAGTTTCACTAGGGGATGAAACCTCTAACGAAGCCCTGAGCCCTTACCCAGTCAAGGTTTAACCTGGAAGATGTTAAGGTTTCCTCTGGATCCTGCTGCCTGTCCATGACCAGTGACCCACCACCATCATATCCCGCAGCACCAAACCCTTCTCACCAGGCAGCCACAGCATCTGTGTCTGTCCAGCCACACCTCCCCACTCCCCTTTCACTGCTGTCCCTCAGCTGCAGCAGACCAAGAGCTGCTGGAATCAAAGAGAAGCAGAGTGCAGTTTCTCTGGGTCCCAACTGATTCTTTTCCCCCATGTTTTGAACATTTATTTTTTTTCCCCACAGACCAGGTAAGTATCGGAGCACACGGCGTCACTGCCAGCGATTACCCCAGGCTGCTTGGTGCCAGCCCAGTGTTTAATGCCAGTAGGGGTGTGTAGGCCTTGCTGGGGTGTTCCCAGGTGTTCGCCTTCTGCTGTAGGTGAAAACTCTTCCAATATTCTCCAGTTGGGTTCCAATTGTGGATTGTGGTGATTGTCAACTGCCAAGGGATATTTTTTAATAAATCTGATCAAGGTATTTCAAATGAATCCAGTCTTCCTGTTTTCAGTTTGTCCTGTCCTGGGCAAGCCCACGTTAAAGTTTCTTTTCCCTCTGTGCTTTGGTTTGTGGTCAGGACATGTCGTACACTGATGCTGGGTGCATTGAAAGACTCACCCTGTGCGTGGTTAGTTTATGTGGGGACTGTGTAACAAGAAAAGCCCAGAGATCTCTCAGGGATGTTTCACAGCAGTTCCTGAAAGGCTGGGCTGTGTTTGTCCATAGGCAGCCTTGGGGTGACACAGTGTGCTCAGCCCAGCTGGCCAAATGGGAGACAACAAGGCCATCCTAGAGGCAGTTCCACTGCTCCCATATGCAGGTGCCAGGGTTGCGGCACCTCAGCCATGCTGCAGCAGTGGGATCTCTGTGGGAGCCGCCGTCTTCTTCCTCCTCTGTGCTCCAGGACTGTCCTGAGTGCTGGGAAGGTGGGTGGTACCTGACCCCAGGGGTTATTGGTGTGGGGGTGGTCCCAGGTTCTGCATCACCTGGCTATGCCGCTCTTGGGGTCTCTACTTCTGAGGAACAACCATCATCTCAGGGGTATGGAGAGATGCTGCAGCATCTGGAGCCATCTCCTAATCCGTGATCCATGGGTGGCTGGAAATGCCTCAGCTTGTGCCCTCCTTGCTTAACCAGAGGTGAAATTTCAGCTTTCCTGTGGAGGTGAGAACTTGCAGGTGACCTCTGGCCTGGGCCTGGCCATCCCCCAGCTGCAGCACTGTTGGGGGTGGGTGTGGAGCACATCCCAGCTCCTGCCCTGGTTCCCCTGGGGCACTCTTGGGGGTTCCTTGGGGATCCCCAATCCCAACTGTTCCCCTAGTTTCCTGGGGCTGCTCCAGTTTTGTCTGGGTCACAGCCGTGGACTCCATCTCTGCCCAGGGGATGCCCATCTGCCTCTCTCTGCTGTGCCATCACTGAGACTTCATCAAAGGACCCTGCCCTAGTCCTGCTTCAGGGGCAGCCCATGGAGACTGCTCTCTCACATGGCTCCCCACACCAGCCACCAACTTTCCTTTTCACCAAAGAGCTTTTCCTCCATCTCTGGGTCAAATCTTTCTTTGGGGCAATGATTTCCCCCTGCTTTCTCTGGTTCTGTGACATTTCAGTCCAGCAAAGACCACCAGCAATTTGTATTAATGACCATGGCCACTGCAGTGGCATTGGGGGCATCGTGTGTCATAGCTTTGCCAGGGGGACCTGCAGGGCTGTGCTCGACCTGGCCACAGCACCTTTGTGACTCACTTGTTCATCACGTCTTTGCTCTTGGTAACTAAACTGCTGTTGCTTTGCGGCATCAAGCAGCAATTTTCGTTTCCCAGCCTCACGGAGTTTATCGGAATTTAAGAGCTAGATGCAAATGAACTTCATTAACATGCTTAATTATTTTGTAAACCTCATACCCATCAGTCCTGCATATGCTTTGTACTCAACACTTGAAGACAAGTGACCGTGTCAGGCTTGGCAAGAGTCACCTGTGAGTGGGAACCTTTGGGAAGAGCCTGGCTCTGCCTCCACAGGGGCCAGATTAGTGCCAGGGGCACATTGGAGGTGAAATGTCCTTTTCCAAAGGCTGTGTCAAGGCTAGGAGATGGGAAATGATTGTGTAGGATGTGGCAGAGTGGCACAATCTTAGGAATGATTTGCTAAAAGCAAAAATCCAGCATGGAAACAAACCCCAATCCCTGTCCATTTACAGCCCAAGATCCTGGACTGGCATCGCATGATGGTACACGATACATTCTGCAGTGGGAAAGCTGCTCTGGGTGCCATAAGCAACCACAGGAAATGCTTCTGTCCTTATTTAATGTTATTGAAAAACAGCAGAAAAAAAAGTTTTTACTTCCTGATTGGTTTGCAAACCCATAGATCTGCTGAGTAAGGGACAGTGCAAATCCCACGCTTGAGCCAGAGCCCCCTGAGGGTTTTGGGGCTGTGACAGAGTCCAAGCACAAATCTTCAGCTCTTTTATACAACAGCATCGTGTTGGAGCTGCCTCCATCAGTGGGCACGTGGGGTGACCCATCGGGTGCTGCTGCGTGCACCTTGCTCTCCTCGTGGCACAGGAAAAGCAATGATGTTGTGTTGGTTTCTGCTTTTTGGGCATGTGTTTGGAATGAAGCTGAAGCAGAACATGAAATTTTCCAGGCCTGAGAGGGAGAAAGGACCCGGGATGAGCAGCCCTGGGAATGGGTGTCCTGGACCAAAGCAGTGGTGAGTCCGTGTGTCCAGGCAGTGGAGAACAGGGAGCGCGGTGCATAGCAAAGCTCTGATGGAGGACCTCCTTCCCTCCTCTTGCTCTTGCCAAAGCTAAAGACACCTTGTTCCTGCAGGGGTTTGGATAACACCCCAGCCTGGGCACCCCTCTGCCTTCCACCCTCTGCATTCAGCCTCCTGGTCTGAGGCCAACATCCCTATCACGTTACCAGCCCCATTCCTCTCCAGTGCCGGCAGTCGTGAAATTTAAGAGAGAGGATGTTGGAAACTGTGGAGCTGGAGCTCTAAGTAATTGTAAAGATGAGCAAAGCAGAGATGTGGCTGCAGAGCAAGCGTTGCCTCTGGGTGCTGTGGTGTGACCAAACTGGGCAGTAGGAGAGAAAACACAAGTTTGCAGTGGGTTGGTGGTTTGGGGTGGTTTTTTGTGTGGAGTTTGTGTGGGTTTTTTGGAGGAGCTCAGGGATGTGCCCAGTGAGCCCAGGCCCCCAGGGCACTGTGGTTTGATGGCATTGCAAGTGACGTACAAACCTGTATTAGTAGCATTTTTGATAACTCTGTGCCGGCCACACTCTGCATTCCTCCTCTTGGAAAAAGAGGATAAGATTTCACTTTTCTTTCTAATCTATGGAAAATACAAGGGGAAGACGCTCCCCTGATGGTGGCTCCTGCCTGCAGAGCTGCTGTTGCACAGTGCCTACCCCAGCATCCAGCACTGATTCACACCACAGGAGCCACAGCTGCACCCATGGGTGCCACTATGGCCCAGCTGGGCATGAACAGCTCTGCTGGGGACTGGTCCTGCTGGTTCGGCTCCTTGTCTCCCAGGAGCTTCCCCAAACTCTGCCTGGTGAACGCGTACTGTCTCTGATGACAGGGGTCACAGGGAGCCTGTGGAGAAGGGAACATACATGGGAGGAGAGGAGCTAGTTTGATACTGGAGTGGTACCTTGAGCCAGAGGTTCCCCTGAAATGGTTTTTAGCCCTGAAGGTGCCCAGTTTGCTGGAGCTGGGGTCCTGTAGAGCTGTCACAGATGTGCTGTTGCTGAGTGCGTCCAGGGGCATTAGCAAAAGGGGGTTGGATGTGACAGGCTGAGCCTTCAGCTGAGGTCTCACAGCATGTGTTATACTCTGCTTCCAGGCCATGTCCCCAGACTCCTCCTTCCCTGCTGGCCCCTGTTCTGGGCATTATGTCTGTTCTCCTTCTTCCTGGATGGGTTTTGGGGTGTTCAAGTGCTACCTGCATGTGGGACAAGGTGGTTTCTTGCTTTTACACCTGGTGCATAAGGGCACAAATGCCGTAAGGCCCCTCGTTGCCAAAGGTGCTTCCCGAAGACTGAAGATGCCAGGAAAGACTCCACAAAGCAACAGGACTGTGACAGGCAGAAACTTGCAGCTCTCCTCTTTGTCCCCGCCAGCAGCTGGGTCCAGGGTGGCCTTGAGGACAAGGGGACAGGAGGGGCTGGCAAAGGCGCAGGGCCCGGTATGTCCTGGCCTTTATCTCCCCCTAGTGCCACCCGCTCAGCTCCTTTGCTCCGGTGCTGCATCGTGCATGGAGTCCGGCAGTGCCACTCACAGCAGCCCTGGGGCTTGTGGGGACCAACTCTGGGGCAGCCACAACCCAGAGCAGCACAGAGAATGTGGGCAACTGGGCAGGCACAGGGCGCAGCCATGGGGCAGGACCCTGTCGGCATCAGGAACAATGACCTGAGTAACCCAAAATTCTGGTCAAGTAAACGTCAGGAAGAGCCACGACATCCAACTGCAACAAGGAGGTGTTTGGCATCCCAGGAACTGTGGTGGTGATGGGGAGGAGACGACGGAGCGTGAGATGATGAATGTGCCTTTGCTTGGCCTGAAGGGACCCAAAAGGTGACATTTCCAAGGCTGAAATGAGGTTGTTCTGGTGGCTGGGTCAGCTGGGCACTGTGACTGGGCAGGCCCGAGGTGAAGGGTCCATCGCAGCTGTGACATTCCCCAGGGCAGGGGATAGGGTCACCCCCTGTCTGCAAGGCCATGGGGATGTACGGCTCAGGGAACCCGACCCCACTGGAGCTGGGGATCACCTTTGGTCTCAAGGACCTTGCTCAGTCCTGGGCTGTTGTCTCTGAGGCTTGTGTGCACTGAGTTGTGTCGAGCCTCAGCAGCAGCCAGGGTATAGCACACAGCCCATGGGGCTCTGCTCTCCAGGCTTGCCCTCTGTTCACTCCGAGCTTCCCACCTGCTGTGGTTTGAACAGGGCTAAAGCGGCAAGAGGCTCTTCCTCAGAGACTGGATCACCCCTCAGCCCGGCACGGTAAGGTGTGGGAGGGAAATGGTTAAAAAGATAACGTTTGGCACCACGAAAGGGCTCTGTACAGCTTCGGGTGGGGTCACAGGGATCTCCCCGCGTTTGGCTCCCCAGTGAGCCTCTTTGCACCCTGCTGCCGGTGATGTGCTGTGCTCTGCCTCGGCTGACCTGACACCACTGGGGACCCCACGTTTTGGGGTTGTCACCAAGCCAGGGTTGGCGTTTGTACTGATTTAGGGCGTTTGTGTTGCTCTCCAAGTTTTTGGATGTCTTTTAGCCCTTCTGCGGGGACCAAGTCCTGCGTGTGGTGCTGGGGACACGGGGCAGGCTGGGGGGAGCAGACCCGCAGTGTATAGGGCCATACAGGGCAGGGTGTGGGTGCCATGGTGTGGTGGTGCCATGTGGGGCAGGGTGTGGGGCTATGCAGGGTGAGGCCACGCTCTGTGGAGAATGTGAGGTGCACAGACAACCTTTGCTTTAGGGGGGACACAAGCCATGCTGGACCCACATCACTGCATCCCCAACACACGGACCTGTCCAGGCTGGGGGGTCACACGGCAGCTGTGGATGTGCCTGGCCATAAAACGCACATGCCCTGCAACATCCCCTAGGCTTCTGTGCTCCTCCAGTCCTGGTACCAATCCCAGGGCTCTTCCCAGCAGGAATCAGCCCACTGAAGGAGTTTGCTGCACTCTTCTGGCTTTAGACACGTTTCGAATCGGGCGATTCCTTTTACAAACGGCACAGAGGGGACTCGTGCACGCACAGGGTTAATTGCAACGAAAGCCCGTTGGGTTTTAGCAGCTCCCCCTGCGCCGGCCGGCCCCGCTGGCAGCCCTGTGCCCGGGTATTTATAGCACCGTGAACTTTGAGCGTGTCCAGCGAGCGGACAAAACCCTCTGGGGACGTGGGGACTGCCCCGACAGAGCTGGAGGCTGTCAGAGCTCCTGGCCCAGGGCTTCGGCAAAGCAATCCAGACCATTCCCCGGCACATCCCGGCCCCCTGCGCCCCACACACCCCGTGGCCAGGCAGCTCCGGGGCACCCAGGGACCCCCGGCTGTGAGACCCCTGTGAACACACCTGGGTGGCTGAGGTCGTGGGTTGAGCCTCCTTCAGCCACAGCAGCATCACAGCAGCACTCTCCCAAGCTGATGTTCCTGGTTTCGGTAGCAGCTGAATGCAGGCGTCTTCCCTTTTCTGTGACAAACAGGCAGAAGCTCCCACCTCTTCACGATGTCCCGGGGCAGATTCCTTCTCATAAGACAACCTGCCAGCCAGTTCACCATGTCCCGGGGAAAAGGAACATCACGTGTGGCTTTCTTACTCTCAAATTAGGCAGAGGAAAGGGGATGGTGGTAGGGGATGGGAAGCCTGTGTGTGTAAAGCCTGGAAAAAACCCTAAAACCTAAAGAAAAAAAAAAAAAGAGGATTTGCTTGTCTTTTAGCAGGTGACATTCTGTACCTATGGATTGAAGGGGCAGAGCAGAAAGCCAACCTTATCCTAGGCTTATTGCACAGCATGGGCAGCAGGCAGGTGGGGTGATTCAGGTGAGATCCCACCAGCAGAGCTGCCTCCAGTTCTGGGGCACAAGCATCAGAAGGACATGGAGCTGCTGAAGTGAGTTCAGAGGAGGCCGCGGAGATGTTCCAAGGGGCTGGAGCTCCTCTGCTTCTGGAGCCAGGCTGGGAGAGCTGGAAGTGGTCACCTGGAGAAGAGAAGGCTCCAGGGAGACCTCAGAGTCCCTTTCTGTGCCTAAAGGGGCTCCAGGAGAGCTGGAGAGGGACTGGGGACAAGGGATGGAGGCACAGGACAAGGGGGAATGGCTTCCCACTGCCAGAGGGCAGCATTAATTGGGATATTGGGAAGGAATTCCTGGCTGTGAGGGTGGTGAGGCCCTGGCACAGGGTGCCCAGAGCAGCTGTGGCTGCCCCTGGATCCCTGGAAGTGTCCAGGGCCAGGTTGGGCAGGGCAGCCTGGGACAGTGGAAGGTGTCCCTGCCCATGGCAGGAGGTGGAACAGGATGAGCTTTAAGGACCCTTCCAATGCAAACTATTCTATAAAAAGTCTATGAAAGCCCCCAGGGGCTGCAGTGCGGGGGTCTCTGTAAGACCCCAGCCTTACTGGTCAGTGCTTCTCCAGGACTTCAAGTCTGGGAGTTGGTTGGGGCATTATTTTTAGGAATTATTGAAAGTGAGGCAGAGAGGAGAACAGGAAACCCTGGCCTGGCATGCCTCCATCCATGGTGGGATTCTGCTGGGACTGCTCCATGTGCTGAAGTCCCCTTGACTCAAAACTGATCTGTGGCTTTGCACAGAAGGACTAGGAGAGGGGGAGATGGGCATCAAGGATAATTAAAGAAATGGAATAGGTCCCACCCAAGGAACAAATAAACAGGTTGGGATGCTTCATCCAGGAAATGACAAGGGAATAAGACGGAAAGTAGCAAAAGTAAAGTTTTCCCCAGGTCAGAGAAGTCTGGGTGGATCTTCATCAGGACAGTGGGAGATCTCGGATTCCGTGAGATGAATGGCTGACAGAAAGATTATCGCCAGCCCCTTCTCCTGGGGCCGAGTGTAGGACTTGCAGACCTGCTTACTGGAAACACACCAAGACCATGGATTTTTTTGCCCTCAAAAGCAACTGAAATGTTTTGACAAAAATCTGCTATTTTTCCTGTGTGTTCACTGTGATTCTGCCCCCAGAAGAGAGTATTTCATCCACTGTAGGTAATGTGTGACAGTGCTGTAAGCAAACGAAAATTGGGTCCTGTAAAGGGCAGTGTCTTGAAATCTTGATGATGGAAGACCAGCCTCATTTATAATTGTGAATACACACAGATTTGTACTATTACACATCCCAGCCAGCTCTGAGGGCAAGTGCTCAAGGTTGCCCCTTTTTTCATGAAAATGCTGGCAATTTACTTGTGGGGAAATTTATTTTATACCCTTGGGAGAATATAAGGGTGTTGCTGTTGCCATCTGAGAGGTTTTTAGATCCTGCCACCGCAGGAATGGCCACAGAGCTTTGCATCAGCAGGCAAAGGAGCAAGCACTGAAATATCAGGGAGGGAAGGGGAGGAATGGTTTCAGTCTTACAGATTCCTGCATAAAATAGAGGCTAAAGCACATCTTCAAAATGATTGAGCGAGGACACTGCTCATTACATAAGGTTGTTGGGGGAAAAAATAGGCTGATTTACATTTTTATAGGAAATAAAAGGAGGTTTGTGGGTGACATAGCACCTTCCGCTGAGAATGTCAGCGTGAGATAAGTGGGCTTCAAAGGGAAGAGTAACCATTTTCCTGCAGGGACGGAGTCCATCCCAGAGAGCTGAGTCTGGGAGAAAAGCGCTTTGTGAAGGAAATTTTTGTTGCCGTAACAAATACATTTATTTAGCGCAATTCACATGGACTGCAAGGCTGCTACCTCTCATTTCTGCTGGTTTCTCTGAATTTTGGTGAAGCTTTGGGTAGCAGGAAAACTGAACTGCCTCTATTTTGTGGATGTGGTGTTTTCAGGGCAGGAATTTCAGGGTAGGAGGAGAGGTTGATGTGCTTTTCAGGAGTGGAGGGATTTTTTCAGGGTTGGAATGCAGTGATATTTTAGTTTCATTCACAACAAGCTGCCCAGTGGGGTTTTACCCTGGTTTCAGGTTGGTGGCCCTCTGAGATTTGCTGTGCCATGCTTCAATCTACGGCTGTCTGGCAGAACAATTCCGGTTGCTCAAAAGCGCTGATTAGCATAAATGAAGGAGTGGGTGAAATGTTCATTATATTGCCTACTGTCATGTTTGTGTACCAGATTTTGTTACCATCTGTCATTTCTGTTTTCTTGTTGTTGCCAGAAGTTGTCATTCTGAATGGAGGGTGGAGACGTCTTCAAAAGCCAACACGAGATAATTTTAGGTACTTTAGGGCTCATGTGTTCCGTGCTGGGTGTCAGTGGCCCGCACGTACATCAGCCCCACGTGTCTTTGGTAAAATCTGGGCAGTGGTTTAGTTAAAGGAGTTTTTAAAATCGTTGTGGTCATGCAACTGCACGAGGTTCTCAGCTCTTGTAATTTAAAAAGAGTATCTGGTCCTTGCAATTGCAAAGAAAATCTGGAAAATAAAATATGTTTTCATTAATCTTAAAAAAATTACAGAATACAGAGAAGGGTGTATGGAGGGACATCGCAGTGTTAAAACCCAAGCCCTTGGCCAGAGATCTGACCAAGGGAAGCAACAGCTCCACTATAATGGACTGCAGCATCCCCAGATTATTTCCAAAGATGTAAATATCCCAAGGACTGAAGCTGGACAAATTCAACCTTGAAATGAGCTGCATCTCTCTTGCAGCAACAGTGGCTGCGTACTGCGACAGCGTGCAAGGGGAGCAGTGTCTGCACCGGGGCTTGCAGCCTTCCAAGCAAAATTAGCTCATTTTCAACCACACGGTTTTAATTCAGTCACTGGGAGGAAGGGCTCAGCCTGCGAGCAGGGAGTTGGGAGGTGAAGCCATGAGGATTTCTTGCCTTGCCCAAGTGCCCTGTGCCAGCCGGGGAGGGAGTGGGCTCAGGGTACCTGGATCATCCTCCTTGCTTCGGGCTGGAGCACCAGGCTGCTGCTGTGAGCTCTTAAACCCTCCCTGGCAGTGCCAGGGTCACGCTGGCACCTCATGGCTTCCCATGTCAGCCCACAGCAGCTCTGCTCTTTCCAGAGCTGCTGGGTTTTAAACTGGCCTGAGTGACAGGGCTCAATGTTCACTTGAAATGCAGTGACTTGTGGCATCAAAAAATACAGAAAAGATGATCTAATGACTTCAACTGGACTTAAACTCCAGGAAAACACAAAGCCAGACAGTTTGGGGATGGGGATTTTTTGTTGGTTTGGGCGCAGCAGATTATGCAAAGTCATAACCAAAGCCATGATGTCCCAGTGTTGTGGTGGGAACTCACACTGGCATGGGAGTGCAGAGGGTCACTGTTTGCTCTAGGAGAGGTGGGGAAGGAGGAGATGGAGCTGTCTTTGCTCTGGAAGCAGCAGCGATCACTCTGAGCAGCTCTGATCAAAGGCTGTGGGGAGACCAGGGCCATGTAATGACTGCTGTGGTTACTGGGTACTTCTATGAAGATGTCTCAGGTATGTGTATTACATGTTATCATCTGTATTATGCACATTCCGGTGCCTAAAGGGGCTCCAAGAGAGCTGGAGAAGAACTTGGGACGAGGGCCTGGAGTGACAGGACAAGGGAGAATGGCTTCCCAATGCCAGAGGGCAGGGATAGATGGGATATTGGGAAGGAATCCTTCCCAACGAGAGTGGTGAGGCCCTGGCACAGGTTGCCCAGAGAAGCTGTGGCTGTCCCATCCCTGGAAGTGTCCAAGGCCAGGCTGGACAGGGCATGGAGCACCCTGGGATAGTGGAAGGTGTCCCATGGCAGGGGGTGGAATGAGATGAGCTTTAAGTCACTTCCAACCCAAATCAGTCTGTGATTCTATGAAAATCCTGTATTTTTTCAAGTCTTTGGATACTTTCATAATACAGATTTGAGGTAACAGCTCTGTCATGTTTTAACACTTCAATAATGTAAAATGTCTTTCCTAGCTCAAATTGCCCATATTTGCTCTCTCCCAGAGGGTAGTTCTAAAGCTCACGAGCAAATTCCACTCGAGCATTTCAGGATTCTGCGAACATCACTGACAGCCGTTGTGAAAAAGTTGGGTCTGGGTTTATTTCACAAGTGTGAAATAAATTTCAGAGCTCTCATACTCAAACCAGCCTGGTAAATTGCCCTAAATGAGCACTAAGTGTCCTTTTGTGTGGATGACAGAGGAGCCTGGAAAGCAGCTGAGAAGCCTTTGGGCAAGCAGGAAGATGTGGGCTTGGGCCATGGGGAGTGGAGCTGACCTGGCAGGGAGGCCAAATGGGCTGATTTAATAGATGTGACCACACAGTGGATGTGGAGGAGCTGGGGGACTGAGATGAGATGCAGTAGTTTGTCAGGCCCCACTCCAGGGTGACGATGATGGGACCTCCAGGCTGGGCAATTCCGAGCTGATCTGGCTCTGCTTTCCTGGTAAGAACAAGGCTGGGATAAGCTGATGTGGGGTGAAAGAAAAGCAGCAAAAAAGTGAATTTCTCATCTTAACACCTAATGTGCTGTTGGCTTAAGACAGGAAGACAAGCAACCTTGGATGATCTAAGACCAAAGCACAGAGCACATCGACAGCCAAGCTGTGAAACTCCACGCCACAGCAATTAAGCATCATGCGCAAGGTGGACAGCTTGGGATGAAAAGTTAATCCTGATATAATTAGAGACAGTGTTGTAACAGCAAAATTGTGGAGTCACAAGGCAGAGGGTGAGATGCCACCAAGACTTTGCAGTGTGTCAAGTCTTGCAGGAATGGGACAGGAGTGTAACAGAAATCATCTGCTTCATGCTTCAAAGGATGGAGCAATATCCTGAGAGAGCTGGGGAAGGTTTCTCTGGCCACCCAATGAGGTATTTGGCCTTGAGGAACTTCAAGCAAGAGTATCGTATCCAATCAAGGACACAACCCCCAAACAAATTAAAATGCATCTGGACTGATGTGCAGGTACATTAAAAGAGCTTCCTGACCTTTACAGGGATTGTTTTGTTCCCTGGAGCATGACATTTTATTATTCTCACCTTCTACATAATTTATCATAGAAAAATATTATTTTGGTTATAAAATTATTTGCCTTCATTTAAGCTCTGCAATAGTATTTAGCTTTCTGATCCTTTTTGAAACTGATTTCCCCAGGCAAATTATATCCTGTGCCAAGAGATTCCTTCAGCTTTAAATTTCTCTGCCATTAATGTCATAGAATGGGACACTACAGCTGGGAGGGTGATCATTTCTTTGATAACCTTGAAAGCAACAGAGTAGAGCACCTCATTGGAGTCATTCTCTCACAGGTTTTCCCGTGGAAATGATCCCAGTTTTTCCTGTGCTGATTATCACCACCACCACAGTCACTTTGCTGCCCTCCTCTGATCCCCTTGATCTGAACAGGTTGCCCAGAGAAGCTGTGGCTGTCCCTTCCCTGGAGTGTTAAAGGCCAGGTTGGATGGGGCTTGGAGCAACCTGGTCTCATGGAAGGTGTCCCTGCCCATGCTAGAGGGGTGGAACGCGATGGTCTTCAAAGTCCCTTCCAAACCAGTCTGTCATTCCATCTTTCTATGAGCTAGAAGCCATAATGACAATGATTAGTTCTACTTTCACCTGAGTCCATTATTTAGATGCTCGTGGAAATTTACAGTGAAAGGTGATTAATGCTGAAAAAAGGTTTTCCAGCTAAAGCCTTTATGTTGTGTTTGAGAGAAACTCTGGACTGAGTCACCAGGAAGGATTTGGGTTTGGCTCTGTGCTGGGCACCCAGGAGGTGCCAGGTGTGATTCAGGCAGCCGAACCAGGTGATAGGAGGGGGATGTAAGATGCATCCAACTGGGATTCATGAGAGCCAGGCTGTGCCCAAGGAGCTGTCTGAGAGAACCACAGGACTGGAGAAATAGTGGAGCCTTTGAACTAGTTGTTGCCATAACAAGGAAAAATAAGGAATTTGGTTTGAATCAAATGTGAAAAAATCGCTGAGGGGAAGGTGAGTGGATTGATGTGTTTTGGTAATTTTATCCTTTCTTACTCCCTTTATTTTCCCAGTTTTGGAGGTAAAAGCTGTTTTTAAAGTATTGCTCACACAGCATGGATATTAAGTGTTTTCATTATCAATTAATAAATCAGAAGGTTTCAGTGCTTTCCAAGTTCTAAAAGCTGAAACCTCAGGGGGTTTTCTGAGTACTCATTGAAGCTGTGAACACACCAGAGTTACCTACAGAAGGCAAAGTTTTCCACAAACATGTTATCTGCTAGAAAAAGGGGGGAAGAGCCATCATCATCCAACTTGTGGGGCAATGTGGAGCTGGGCAAGTCCCACTCCCTAAGGGTCCTAAACCAGTCAGCACTGAGCTCCAAGCTCCTGTGGAAGTTGCCCTTTTTTTATCCAAAATATGGAAAGAGCTCTTGTGGTGGAGGAAGAGTGAGGCTGGAGGCACAAACAGGCAGTTAATGTATTCCCCTTGTCAACCCAGCTCAATGCCCTTCCTGCCCTGATGAATATTGAAGAATTTCATACAAATTGGAACTGGTTCAGCAGGACAGTTTTCTGAGACCCAGCCCAGAAAGGCTTCCTGGTCACCGCTGGGGGCCCTTTCCTCCATGGGAGGAGCGCACGGTCCGCAGGAAGAAATTCTTCCCTGTGAGGGTGGTGAGGCCCTGGTGCAGGTTGCCCAGAGAAGCTGTGGCTGCCCCTGGATCCCTGAAAGTGTTTAAGGCCAGGTTGGATGGGGCTTGGAGAAACCTGGGATAGTGGAAGGTGTCCCTGCTGATGTCAGGGGATTGGAACAAGATGGGCTTTAAGGTCCCTTCCCATCCAAACCATCCCATGATTCTATGATGGCACGTCGCAGTTCCAGAGCAAGGACAGGGCAGGCACCTGAGTTCTCCTAGAACTTGGGCAGAGTTAACTCTTGGAGCCTAATGCAGAGGATGAGGGACCTGTCTGCCACCTAAATCCAAAACATCTCTCAGCTGGCTTTTAACTCAGCTTATAGAGAGAGGCTGACACTGCAGAAGAGCTTGGGGTTGCTCTCCAGACGACTATGGAAGCTCAACAGAGTCTCTGATGAAAGATAAAGCTTTTTAAGAGTTGTGAGGAGTTGAACCCGCAGCAAAAAGCTTAAAGGCTGGTGTGGGAGCCAGGATTAACATTGAGAAGGTGCAGAGAATTTCCCAGGAATTAAGTCCTAGAGATAACCAAGTCTTGCACTAAAGCTGTGACTGATACCAAGAGGAGAAGAGGCAGAGAGGACAGGCAGGGCTGAATGGAGCAGGAGGAATTGCAGACCTGTACTGTTGTGGCTGCCTCCACCAGCCAGGACAAAGGCAGTACAGGGAAAAATGCCACCAGTGTCCTCATGGCCTGGCTTGACAGTGGCTCAGCAGAGTTTTGCACACAGGTGACTAACAGGATGATGGTGAGACTGTGAGCTTGACCAGAGTTTTCTTGGGCACACCAGATTCTGCTGCAGCACAAAATAAGGACTGTCAGCCAGGAACACAAGGAGGGCATTTCCAAATGTTATCCTAGACACTTATGTGGAAGTCACTGCATTGCTGTGAGGACTGCTACTGATTAGAAAAAAAAGCAAGCTTTATGCAGAGACAGAAAAAAAACCTATGAGATTTATAGTAATGAATTATTTCCACCAAAGACATATGCAGTGTGTCTAAGTAGGTTAATAAATTCTTGGGTGGCATTGAATTGAAAGGAGCAATGCTTACTGTGGTCAAAAATGCTGAGTCCTTGATTACAGAGTCATAGAATAGTTTTGTTTGGAAGGGACCATAAAACTCACCTCATTCTATCCCCTGCCATGGGCAGGGACACATTCCACTATCCCAGGTTGCTCCAAGCCCCGTCCAGCCTGGCCTTGGACACTTCCAGGGATCCAGGGGCAGCCACAGCTTCTCTGGGCAACCTGTGCCAGGGCCTCACCACCCTCACAGGGAAGAATTTTTTCCTAATATCTAAGCTAAACCTACTCTCAATTTGAACCTGTTCCCCCTTGTCCTGTCATGACATGCTTTTGTAAATAGTCTTGCCCCATCCTTTCTCTAAGTTCCTTTCAGTTACTGGAAGATCTGGTCTCCATGATGCCATCATGGAATGAGCAGAGGACAGAAATATGAGGGGAGAAATCTAGAGACACCTTTCAAGGGATGAGGAATCACCCAATCTCTCAGGTAAGAACATGCTGACAGGCCACTGCTCTGAGCTGTGTGGAGGAAGCAGAAGGAATGGAGGGAAGCACCAGCCCTGGTGGGAAGAATGAGTTCTTGCTCTGAGATATGGTTCAGGCAAGAGGTCTTGGACTGCTGTGCATCTCATGCAGCTGCAGCTCATGCCAAGCTGTGAGTGGCAGCACCCAAAGAGCTTGTGAATGCCCCCTCCTACCAATGGTGCAATGGGAAGGCCACATCTTTAACTGGGGCACAAGGCAGGGATGTGGGTAACACTGAAATCATCCCATCTCAAGTGGCCAGAGTGTATCTATGGGCACCCTGCCTTTCTGTGTGCTCAGGGATGGGACCTTTCACCATAATCTGCAGGGGAAAAAATTGTTCTGTGTCTTTATTTTGGCCCATGTTGGCTGAAACCACCCATAAACCACTAATTACAACTGCTAAAAGGGAGCTGGCAGACATGAAACTTGCCCAGATTACCCAGATTACTATTTTATGGGTAGAAATATGATTTTCAAACTGACTGTGGGGCAGGTTGCGAGCTGGTGTCAGACGGATGAGAAACCAGAATGTAGCGGAGCCCAAAGAAAGACATTTTTGTAGCAGTTTGACGTTAAAAATAAAGCAAATGGACTGTTGTCTCTCAAAGTGCAAACTATGATTTGTCGAGCAACAACCCAGAGTGAGAGCACAAAGACAGATTTATACAGATTTTTCTTAATAGTTTGCCAGGCATGGTAGAGTTACAGGCTAACTCCAGCAAAAAGGCTTCACATTTGGGGCATAAGAAAGAAGGACCCCTCAAAGTGACAGGTTCAATTATGCTGATGACAGAAGACTGTGTTTTTCCCTGAACTGTTACTCTCACTTTGGTGAGATAGCCTTACCTTACTTGGGGTATTCCTCCACGTCTGAGTTAGATGGTCCTGGCAGATGATGGGCAGGATTTTGAGCAATTCACAGAAAAGTCCAAGTCTGCATCCAGTCTTCACTAGACTCTGTTTAACAAGTAGGTAAGAAAAGGCTTTAAATTAATGAATACTTATTGAAAAGGAGAGCAGAATCAGATCTGACTGGTGCTTGACAGCAACAGATGACAGGATGGTACCCACAGAACACATTTAGCCAGGTGCAAACACTCTTTTTGTGTGAAATGAAGCAAGGAGGCCCGTTGGGATGTGTGTCAGGCTGTGTAGCCCAAGGAGCCAAGGGTTTGCAGAAGTGCACAGACACACAGCTAAACACAAAACAGTGCTGTGGTTGCGGTCCCTGGGTTACCACCACTTCCTGAACACCACAGAATTCACACATACAATGAAAATCAGAAGCCAGAAACAACAGTTATTTCACATAAAGTTGCTCCACAATCCCATGAGTGCAGGGTGTGTGTAACTAGATGTGCCTGGAGAAAGAATAGGCAGCACCTTTTGCAGCAGCCATGAGGAGAGGAGGCAATGGGCTCTGGGCTTCTCTTCTAGCCTGGGACAGCTTTGGGACAGTGTTGACAGCACACAGGGACGGTAAGGCCACCAGGTGCTGGGACACAACATTATCAGGGAAAACAGACTCCCATTCCCAATGAGAACTGCTCTGATGGTGCCACGGTGACTACAAGTTGCAGGGCAGAGCTCCTCAGAAGTTATTCAAACACTGCTAATTGTTTGGCTGTAAGGTTTTGAGGTCACAAGCTATAGAAATGATACTTCCATGTTTTGGGAGGGGAAGGAAGGTAGGATCTCAGGAACTGTGTCTTTAAGCAGCTTAGTTCTGGAGACAGGAAGTCTGGCGATGGGCTGCAGCAGTGCAGATTTTATTATGCAATTTCTCTTGGAACTAGTCCCTGAATAAAGGAGTTATCCATTAAGCACCTGCTTCACCCTGCCTCCTGAGCACTGTGGATGAAGGCCTCAGGAATCCTTTCAAGGGCTTAGCCATCAGCTGGGGCAGCAGGGAGCTGAGCACTGGGGTCCGGACTGGGAATATTGGTGTATTTGTTATATAGTGTCTTTCAAAGAGTTTCTTTTCATGAAATCCTCCTACTCTCTTTAAGCTTGTTCCTTGTTTGGCATTACCAGTGGGTGAGGCCTTCCAAGTCTGGCAATACTAGTACCAAAGGGCTGTGGTACCCCAGCTATTCTTAGGCCTTCAGGGTATTTAATCATAGCCCTGTTTCCAGGGGCAGTGGATAACAGCCAAGGTTTTCTCCCTTCTGCCATTAACCCAGTGCTGGTCTGATCCCACGGCAGGGGCAACTGGGGCCATTCTTAGAGGACATTGTGGCACAGAGAAGCTGCAGGACACAGTGGCTCTGCCCTTACTGCCTGGGGTAAAGGATTCCCTCCCTCCAAAGAACCTTCCCTTCCCACACTGTCCCTGGGAGTAGCAGCCCCTCTCTGACTTCACTGATGTGGCAAACCTGGCACTTGCTGTAGAGATAGAGGAGCTCTCCCAGCTAAGCATGGCCTCCAGGTGTCCTCTGGACTTCTCCCCACTCCCAACAGCAGACACATGGCATTTCCCTCAGAGGCACCAGCACGGCAGCTACTGTCACAGCAGTGGGGCTGTCAAGGGCCCTGGCTCGTTGGCTGTGTGGTCAGGGCTGCAGTACTGGTGTAACATGGGTGTGTTGGCCTGCACCAGGCAGCATGAACATCCTCTGGAGCCGAGCAGTAGCTGTGGGACCCCTTAGGATCTGTCTCCAGTGGTAAACCTCCATCTTGACTTCATCCCGGAGCTTCAGCGTTAGTGCAGCAGCAGGGAAGGGGGTCATGAGGGGAGCAAAGTGCTATGGAGGGCTCCTGGTATCAGCCACTCCAGCAAATCCATAAGTGATGTCACTGTAGAATCACAGACTGGTTTGGGTTTGAGGGACTTTAAACACCAGCCCATTCCACCCCCTGCCATGAGCAGGGACACCTTCCACTAGCCTAGGTTGCCCACGTTGTAATGGCCAAGGCAAGCACAGAGAGTGCTCCAAGCTGCAGTTCAAAATACACTAACCAAACTTGTTAAAAAGTCAAAGCAGGAGCCAGAAAAAGACACTGCTGTCCTCAGCTCTGCCTGACAGCCTGATCTGACTCCCACCCCTCACCTCCAACAGCAAAATATTTTCCCTTAACCTAAACTGGGATAAATGCCTTATATCACAGTAAAATGCTGCTGGACAAGAGCCGTTGCTCTCACATCTGGAGCCACTGTGAGACACCAAACCCTGTCCCACACTGAAACAGATGGGAACTCACTGCTTTTGAAGGAAATTAAAGCAGGCATAACCAGAGAGCCCATACTTGTGTAACTGATGAGTAATACAGTGATAGAAGCCGAGGCCTGTCAGAGACCTCCACGTGATTACAGCCAGACCTCAGCAAGGACAGGCACCATGTAAATAAATACAGAATTTGCAAGTAAATGTAATGAAATGCATGTAAATGTAGAAGTAAACATAATGAATTCGAGTTTTGCAGTAAACAAAAGGCAGACTTACTCTTTGCAAAGGAATCTGTCATTATAGATCTCCTTTAAACCAATAAATTATTGCTGATGAATCCATCTCATCTTATGGAGCTCGTCAACACATCCTTAGGATTGTCTCCAGCTCTTCTCTAGCCTCTCCTCCTGTTGTGGCTGCCCTTCGAGGACATTCCAGCATGAAGGCGATGGAAACAGCCCCAAGCAACCAGTTTGGGTACAAGGAGCTCTGCTGCCACACACGTCACCAGGGCTTAGATGACCTGATTCTCAGGTTGGGAACCAGTATGGAAATCCATGGAAGTATATGAGCTCCAGTCTTCTAAACCTGTTTTGGGCTAGGGAAGTCTGTCTAGACAGAGCACAAAGTGTTTGTAAAGTGAGGCTGGGTTTGGTGCTGGTGCCTGAGAGTGGGTCAGCTCCAATGGGAGATTTGCCCTCATGTGTGGCTGCTTTGAGGGCATGGGGGGAAATGGGGGCACTGAGGGGGAGCTTGGGAGGGGATGTTATGAGTGGGACGTCGAGAGGGAACATCCACAGTGGGACTGAGTGCGGACTCTCTGAGGGGGACACTGAGACTGAGAGGGGAAGTTGAGGGGTGACTGAGGGGAAGGTAAGAAGGGAGACTGCAAGGGGGATGGCAGTGAGGAGGGCACTGAGAGGGGACATCCATGGTGAGACTGAGAAGGCAGACTGGAAATACAGCTGTGAGGGGACTGATGGGAGTCTGAGAGGGAAAACTGAGGCAGACTGAGGGGGAGACTGAGAGGGAATATCCATGGTGGGATTGAGAGGGGAGATTGGGACAGGGGTTCTGAGGAACCTGAGGGGAGGAAAGACTGTGAGGGGGCATTGAGCTATCTGTGATGGGACTGAGAGGGAAGATTGTGGGGGTGACTCTGAAAGGACTGAGAGGGGAAGGGGGGGATCATAGGAAGACTTGGAAGGGACACTGTGAGGGGGGCACTGAGACGTTTGAGGGGAGTCAGAGAGGGGACTCTGTGAGGGGGCAGCTGTGGGGTGCTGAGAGGGGAGCCCTGACACGAGCAAATGGGGGAGACTGGCGAACAACTGGAGCAAAGGCTCTGAGGAACTGAGGGGAGACTCTGAAGGGCTGTTGGGCCATCCACAGTGGGACTGCGTGGGAGATTGTGGGGGGTGACTATGAGGGGACTGAGAGGGGAAAGAGGGACTGTGGGGAGACTTGGAGGGGTCACCGTGAGGGGAACACTGAGGCATCTCTGGTGGGACTGAGGGGAGACTGAAAGGGATGCTGTCGGGGGGAACTGAGACATCTGAGATAAGTCGGATAGGGGACACTGTGAGGGGGCAGCTCTGGGGTCCTAAGAGCGAGCCCCGACAGGAGCAACCAGGAAAGACAGAGGCGAGGACTTGGGGCGGGGGGGGCACTCTGAGGAGAGACGATGGGGGGGCACCGTGAGGGGGCACCTGAGACATCTGAGGGGAGACGGAGAGGGGACGCTGTGAGGGGCTGCTGCGCGGGGAGCCCTGATCGGAGCAAACAGGGGAGACCAAGGCGGTGGCGGAGCGCACCGAGGCGGGGGGAGTCGGCGGCAAGCGAGTGCACGGCACCCCAGGCACGGTGTGTGGGGTAGGGTCG
>VZRN01000424.1:301789-312826 GCA_013397935.1 Dasyornis broadbenti
TGGAGGGGGGGCCTGGGGGGACCGCCCGCCCTGCCGCGATTCCTGGCGGGGGTGGGTTGGGCCTCCTGCAGTCGAAGTTACCGGGCGGGACCCGTACGCCAAGTACCGTCCCGGCTATAAATAGCGGCTGGAAAGAGACGGTTTTTGAGTTGGATTTCCCTTCTTTTCCTCCATCATCTTCGTTTTTAGTGCCTCGGTTTGGGTGATGGGGGTGCACAGGTGAGTGGGGTGCGGGTAGGGAAGGAGAAGGGCTAGGCTTGGGAAGTACCGGCCATCCTAGTTATCGTAGAATCGTGGAATGGTCGGGTTGGAAGGGATCTTAAAGCCCATCTTGTTCCATCCTTCCATGGGGAACACCTTCCACTGGACCAGGTTGCTCCAAGCTCCGTCCAGCTTGGCCTTGGACACTTCCAGGGATGGGGCAGCTTCTCTCGGCAGCCTGTGCCAGGGCCTCGCTACCGTCAAAGGGAAGAATTTCTTCCCGATACCGAATCTAAATCTGCCCTCCTTCAGCTTAAAGCTGAAGGTGGCTTCTTGGAAGGGTGGTCAAGGTTTCTGTCTACTCCTTAAAACCCACATATTACCTACAACTAATAGCCCTGTACAGGCTCTTTTCACTGTGCCCCTGTGTGCGACATACTACGGAATAAAAACTCCCTAATAGCTTCTTAAGTCATAGAATGGTTTGGGTTGGAAAGAACATTAAAGACCATCTAGTTCTGCCCCCCAGTTAATACTTTTCGCTTTTTTTTTTTACCTCCTTCCTAACCGTTATGGGGTTGCTTCTATGCCGAAATGCCCGGCAGCCTGGCAGTCGCTGCGACTTGTGTGTGTCGGGTAGTGTCTCTGGTGTGCCTTTTTCTTCAATTCCGATGGGTTTGTAGATAATAAAACGCATCAAAATGTCTCATTTCCAGCCAGCGTGTGCCCGTTGTAAATACACATGTGTGTGCACAAGAGCATGTGTGCCTGGACCGGTCTCTCCCGGTGTTCCGACTGTTTCAATCCCTGAAACAGTGGTTTCAGAAGAACACGAAGTGTGTTGGACTTGAATTTCTGCTTTCAAAGATTAATGAATCTTGTGGAAAGGATAGTGATAAGTTAATCATACTATGCCTGCTGTGTTTTCATAGACTGAAAAAAAATTATTACTATAATTGAGCTGATAAATTCTGTGGGTTTTTTCGGCTTGCTCAATCTGCGTTTGGCAACAGCTTACAGATGCTTCGGTCCTTCAGGGTTTTTTTGTGGAAACCTTTTCTTCTCAGCCTGCAAATAAATGAAACAAGCAAGAAAGAAACAGTATCGAGTAAGAATTGTCAGGAAATATCTAGGTGAGGTCTTGTGATTGAGCTGTGTTAATTCCTTTGGTGGAAGCAGGGGTATATACAGAAGGCTGATACACAAGTTGCCGCGAAATGCTCTTTGTAACTCAGGAGAAATACAGTTTTTCTTTAATTCTTCAGCTAGACATTTTAGACTCTCCTGGTAGCCAGTGAGAAGCAGTGTCTTGGGTTTGGGGTTTTTTTTTTTTCCTCCTTTCTTTTTTGAAGTTCACTTGGTCTGTTCTGGAATGCTTCAGTCTTAATTACGTCCTGTTCAGCAAGTTCTCGTGTGTCTCGGGGAGCTCCATGCGGTGCTGGATGTGTGAACTCCAGCATCTGCAGAAAGTTCTGCAGGGCTCGGGGGCCTGTGGGTACTGGGATGACAAACCCCAAGTTGTGTTCTGGACAAGTGTGTCCATGGAGCTCTGTCGGTGACCTGGTGTTCCATAGGCAAAAATAGGCGCCCTCTCTGCCAAGGGTGCTGGTAATGTTTGTGCACTTAAAGAGGGTTGTTTTTTTTTTTTTTTTTTTGGGAAAAGTGCTTCTAGATTTGTTGCCAGCAGTTAATGCTGCTTGTTGAAGAATCGCTGAAGGTTTCTTTGTGTTGTGGCAGGTGATACAAATAGTTTGAGTAGTGATTGCTGTCAAATGCCTTCTGAACCTAAACCAGGCTGCTCCCTGGTGCTGAGGCTTAAATGAAAAAGTTCTGTTGCAACCTAGAAAGAGGCCTTTGTGATCGGGGGAGCCTGGGGAGATGGGTCTGAGGCTTTTGCCCTGGATGAGCAGTGAGATGTGTGTTGAACAGAATTGTAATTGCAGTGGTAGCCCCACACTGGTGGGTGCTGCAGCTGCCGTGAGGGAGACGTGCTTTCACAGCCTCCACGTTGGACCCAGCTGAACAGTTCGGCTCAAGCCTGCAAATGCTCACACCCGAGGCTCTGATGGCAGGCCTGAACGTTGGGCAGAAAGCAACTGCTCTCCTCCTTGTTTATATTTCTCTTGATGCTTTGATGCGGTGATGTTAAGCAACTCCTTTTGTCAGGGTAAGTTTTAGCTGCCTTTAATCTTTCTGATAAAAATAGCTCCTCAGCTTACCGGGGCAAAGTTTGTGCTGCTGAAATTGGTCTGCTTACCTTCTGAAAATACAGCCTTTTCTGTTAAATCTAAGCAGCTAAATCCAGTGTCTGATCTCGGAGAAGGGAGCAGAGATGAAAGGATAACAGAAATGGGTGCTGTGACCATCGTTAAGTTTCATGATAGTCCCATTTTGCAATTGCCCCGCTGTTCTTTGTATCAATAAGGAAGGTTAAGACTTGTGGCTGTTAACTTGGCTTGCCATTGCTGTGCTGTATTGAACGAGCTGGCTCCTGTGGTAAAATGTCCGTGGGAAAGATTTTTCCTTGTCTAGCCAGGTAGGAGTAGTGCTTTTGTCTAATTACTGCTTTATTGGATACACAGGCGTTTTTATACCTAAACATTTGTCTCCTCTGTGGCTGTTGTGAGACATTCTCATCAGCACCACAGAATAAACAAGGGACTCCTACAAAAAGTAGAATTACAGTAACTTTGCTTATGGCAGTGTGTTATTTTAATGCTGAGTGTCGTGATTATTTTGTACGTTACTGGCATTGGTCCTTCGGTAGAATATGCAGAGACCTGGCGGCGTTCTCGAGCTGGTCTTGGGCTGCTTGAGAAAAGCATGCCTGAATGGAGCAGCAGTACAGCTGGAGGTGTTCAGGGGGCCCTGAATCATGGTCCCTTCTGCAGGTAGCTCGGTGAGGGTCGGGATTTCTCTGAAGTTGTGACTCTGTCTGTGTTCATTGTGTTCCCCTGCAGCTTCTGCTGCTGTGGTGCTGCACCAGTTCCAGAAACAACACAGCATAATCTGGGCCAGAGCAGAGGGTGTCCCTCACAGGCATCAGGAGTTAGCAAATTCCTAAAGTAGGTGAAGTTGGGAAGAAGGTGAGATGAGCAGCTTGCAAAGTCCATTAGAGCTAGATTTTCACCTCATACTTCCTCGTGTAGGGGGTTTTGTTGATTTTTAATTCTTTTTTCCTCCCCAACTTCCAATCGTGCACAGAGTAAGCTGCGTGGCTGCTGCTGCAAAAGCCGTGGGCCGAGATCCCCGATAACTCCCGTTCTCTTCCCGGCCGGGTGTTGGCATCCAGGGCCCGGATTTTAAACCGGGGGAAGGCTGGCCCTGTCACACGTGCCTCCCTACGTGCCAAGATAAGTAGATCTCTGGCTGACTCCCAGGCAGCCACAGAACTTCGCGGAAGGGAGTCTGTGTCGATGCGCAGCCTGATTTGATTCTACTCTCCTGCCAAAAAGCAGATAGGTGTATTGCAGTGGATTTAAGTTTTAGTTTGAAAAGAGGTGGACAAAAGCAAAGTAGCTTAAGGAGAGACAGCAAGGTTTTCTAAGCTCGTGTTCACATTCTTAGCCGAGACTTCAGATGGAGTGACGTCTCGGTGATCTAAACCCAGATTTTGTTTGGGCACGTGAAAGCATTAGTATGGATGTTTTTAAGGGTTCATTCCTGCATGGCTGAAAAGCTTCATGGAAGCCTGTGTAATCGGTGTGCTTTTATTTTGTGTGATATGTGCAAAACTTGAGTGTCATTTGTGTGCTGTGACAGTAAAAATCGCAGTTACACACACACTTACTTATTCTCCCTCTGAAACAAGGAAAAGAATAATTCCATTAAGTGACCAGACTTGCATTTATAAACAGAAAATTTCGGGAAGAAATGCATCTTCTGAAAATCTGTAGGTGAAGGAGTGTATGTAGTTGTAGTATGTAATTAATGTAAGGAGTGTATGTATTGAACGTCCTTTGTTTTGTGGTACTTTCGCGGTAACTGTCTGGGATGGGAAAAATGAGGTGGGATATTTCATGGCTATATTGTTTCTTGTGGAATACTTCATGGTTATATTGTTTATGACTTAGCCTTTACATGTAACCATGGGGGTGATGGATGGGAGACGATGATGCCAGGCAAGAATGTTTGAATGTTTACTTTGAGTGGAAGTTTGACACAAGCTGCTGCTTTTTTTTTTCTTTTTTTCTTTTTTTTTTTCCACCTGAAGTGGCTGACCTGCATAACTCGATGCCCGCAGTTGTGATCTGGGACAGGAGATTTGTAAGATTAGAAATGGGCTCATTTATAGAGTCTAGTGCAGCTAATTCTTACTGTTTCCTGAAGCACTGCTGGTAGCAGGGTATTGTGTACTTTCTCAGTGTTTGGGGGCTTTTACAGGTTTTTCCAAGGAGTTTGACACTCATGTCTGTGTGGGATGAAAAGTTGAGCTTTTGTGACAGTCCTCAGTCCTACCATTGTGCCCTTTTCTTTTTTTAAAAATTCATACTTTGATAATTGCACGTGTACTGGGGGACTTTTCCAAACTTACTCCCCTTCCAGTGACTTAAAGTTAACTCAGAAAATGCTGTCTTGTGCTGTGGCATAGAGCTCCTGGAGAAGCCCTGCCAGCAGCAGGCAGGAATAGAGACTGTGTCTTTGCTGTACTCCAGAGATCTCATGGTAGTTTGTGAAATGATTCCCATTTTTCTCTGCAGATTATTCACTTTCTATTTTGGCTGGCCATTCCTTGGAGTCAGCGTCCAGTGCCATTAATTATTTCTACAGCAACATGCTGTGCTTTGTTATTATACCTGCAGCTTCACATTAAAAACCCCCACATATTCTCAGTGTTTATCTTTATTAGATATTTTACTTACTGTTGCTACCTGCTAAGAGAGAAGAACATGAAAAAACCCCTCACCCTATTAACAAAATACTGCCAGTTAATGTGAAATCAGGGTAGAGGGGGATAGTTGGAAAACCTGATTTGTAAAATTCTGGGGTTTGTTCTTATACAGTGAAAAAGCATTTGGGGTAGCTTAGAAATCTGACACTTTCACCCTAATTTAGTTTACACTTTCAAGAATTTTTGCTTTGTAAATCTTCCTTTTAGCATATGTTATGTTTTCCATCTGTCTTCTCAGATGTCTAAGATACAAGAGAGAACCTAAATTGTTTATTTGGAAAACTCTTTAATAAAGATGCCTCAGCAAATACTATTAAGTATTTTGCAGAATCATGTGTGAACTAAAAGAAAACTGAAACTTCTATTAGCACTGTTAATTATAACTTGGAATCCAAATCTGTTAACATATTCTTCTTTTCCTGCTTTCGTATTTGCCACCATTGAGAAGTAAGGATCTTATTTATGACGCTGGATAAATACAGTATTTTTGGTTTACAGTTTGTGTGTGGATTTATTTTTATTTAAACATCTTTAAGTCTGTAAAATAATCCCCTGCTTCCCTACTGGTCACCTTTAGTGCTGTGGGAGCTTCCTTGGGAAGACTGCATTGGGAAAAGGAGTTGTTCTTCCTTACATGACTGTGCCTCCCAATCTCCTGGGCACGTCATTTTCCTGCCGCAGTTGGACACGGCAGAGACAGGAATCAGAGCTGGAGACTTTCTGCTGCAGAGTGAGAAGTAAAATAGGACATTAAACTCCAACCCTTGTCCGTGTGTGTCACCAGAAGAGCACGAGCTGCTCCCTCACTCTGCCCAGCTTTACCACCACGGGTGCTTCGATAGCTGGGTTAGTGGGTGTTGCTGATGACATCACTTCTGTGCCATCTCTTGTGTACTGTCATTTCATGGAGAAAAGAGATGGGGAAATTACCAAGAGGCTTGAACTGAGTAAGTACTGAGTGAGTGTCTGGTTTGGAGTAGCTGTGAAGTTTTTTCCTAAGTTCATAAACTCCTTAAAGGAAAGTGTTAATGAGAATGGTTCAAAACAGCCTCATCTCGCTGAAATCAGTGCTTTAAAGTAAAAGATTTATGGGGGAATTGGGGTTTCTTATATATTTAGTTATGTTTGGAAGGTTTTTTAGACATGACGGTACAAAAATCATTAGTTTTAAGTGTACGTCTGTTGTTGCTTCCTCATGTGTGTTTGGTTTGAGTTGTGTGTCCTTGCAGAGCTGAATTTGAGTTGCCAAGCAGAAGACAGTTCCCTTAAATTTGGTATCAGAAAAAGGGAGGAAAAAGTGGTATTAAAAAGAATGGAAACTTATTTTTTGCTGCTTTTATACCTCACAGAGGAGGTCTTAACCTTACCTGTTTCATAGTAATGTTGCTTTGGGTTTTTTTCCTCTTTTTGTAACATTACTTCAAGTATGTTTATATATTTCAGTATATATTAAATATATTAAATATTTATATATTTCAGTCTTCACAGAATAGGCCTTTTCTGTGGTTCTGTTGGAGAAGGTGAGTTTCTGAGGAGAAGGTGGGAATTTTCACTGAAGGACTCGTGTAGCTGAAGGGAGATTTGGGAGCTCCCAAGCCAGAACTGAGCTCGAGTGCTCACCACCGACACTGTCAGCCATTGTGGGGAGCATCAGGGACTGAACACTTCAAAACCTGAACCACCTGTGTTGGCAATTATTCACTAAGAAGTCTCTGGCCAGGGAGTGTCACAGTCAAAGTTTGTTTGTCAAGATAATTCATGTCCTTGTGCATTATGTGCTAATTTCCTTTCCAGGTGGGCAGTGAGTGTGGCACAGCCGTAAGGGAAGCTGTGGGTCTGGCAGCTGTGGGAGCCAACTCAAGGCAGGCACGAGCAGACACTGGCTTGGTACAGACTGTGCATTTCATGCTGACTTAAGCAAGTGCCCACTATTAATTACCAGACTCTCAGATGATTCCTTTTAAAAGGGTCATTCTGAACTTAAATGTTCTGTCAGCTGTTAAATTTGGGCAAGAGACACGACGCGTGTGTTTATGATAGGATGAGAAGGCAGTCTCACTTCTGTTAATGTCAATGTGCTCCAAGAACCTTAAAATATTTAATCTTCATCAGGATGATCTTGTGAATGAGAAGCTGATGTTCCCAGTGTGGTGCCTCCCAGTCCATAGGCAGATTGCCTCCTCTTCCTTCTGTCCGGGTTTCTCTTCTTATTATGGCAAATAAATTTACTGAAGCCTTCTGGTCTGCAAGGCTGTTAGCCTGGTAGCCACATGCACTGTGGCAGTAGCCATGTGTGTCTTGTGGATGCTGCTGGGTGGGATTTAGAGTTATTCACGGGAGCACACACGGCAACTGTGTCAAAATAGCGAAGACATTTTGTGAAACAACTTAGACGAAGAATGGTTTTGGAGAAGTCCAGAGGAAGGCAAAGTCAATCCATCATTTGCCATCCGATGCTTCCAAGAGCAGACCAGAGTGAGCACTCTTGTTGGGCTGCTTCTGCCAAGCATTTTGGAGTTACCTTGGTTTTATGCCCCTCTGGTCTCTGGGAAGAGATGAGAAACTAGCTTCTTATCTGTTTTTTTTCATATTTGCTTCTTTTATGTAAACCTTGGTGCCAGGTGCTAGGGCCATTTAATGTGCCCTTGTATTTTACTTCATAATTGATAGGGAAACATTCAGGTAATCTGTGATTTGCTTTTATGAAAGGGTAGAATAATCCCTAAAACCAGCAATTATTTCTGAAATAATAAACCAGTATCTCAGGTTTTTCTAGACTTTTAACACAGGTTGTATTGTCACTACGAGCACAGTAAAAGAGAGATGGTGGAGACAATTTGGGTAAGCACAGCAGAGAGAACCTTGAGGTTATGACATTGTGATACACAACATGCAAGTGGAAAGAGAGGCTGGGAACTAAACCTAGTGTGACCAAGGAAGGATCTCAGTTTATATTGATTTCATTCCATGGAGGTGAGGAGGAGGACAGGGACAGAACAGGTGGCTTTTTCTTTATCAGGTCGTAGTTGTTATCAAGCCTTAGTCATGGTATAAAGGATGTGGATATGTGCGTTTTCCCCATCCTGGCTCATGTGTCTGGTGTTGGAGCTGGTGTCAGGAGCTGAGTCAGGAATACTGCTAGTATTGCAGCAGAGGTTAGAACAGAACTTACTTTTTTTCATTAGTTTCGTGACTTATTTGCTCTGTGTAACGAGCTTCAGTTTTGAAAAGGCACTTCATTGCTGAAGTCTTACAAAAATGGATTGGAGGAGATAGTAGGAGCTGTCCCTAAAATCCCAGCCACAGGAAAGCAGGAGAAGGCAGGTGTTAAACCCGTTTTCAAAGAGGGTTAAAAGACAATACAGTCAACTACAGACTGTTCAGCCTCCCATGCGTTGCTGGGAAGGTCATGGAGGAGCTGGAATGGGTTTAATGAAGGGCTACTGTGGAGGTTGGGGGCTGGAACTTGTGCCTTTTGAGAGGAGGTAGAGGGGCTGCGGTGCAGACAGACCTCCTGATGTACCTTCAAGCCCGAGTGACTGGGGGTTTGTAAACAAGAAAGAGCCGTGATGATGATTCCAATGAATTTCCTGGAGAGAAGTCCCAGAATTCCAAAAGGTGAGGCTTGTTTCTGTATACCAACATATTTGAATTTTGACCAGTCCAGTGACTTAGGAATGAGCAAACCAGACTGTATTCCTTTCTCATCCCAAGTGCAAGTAGTTCAGACAATCAGGCAGGGAGAAATTTATTTAAATATTCAAATATCTTATTGTGCAAGCCGTAAATTGTTGGGACTCACCCAGATCCTTGCTGTTGGATCTCTCATTCTCCCTCACCAACCTCCACCCAACCATCAGGGTCTCCTTCACCCAGCCAGGTCCCTCATCACCATTCTTCTCAACCTGGTTGTTAAACATCATGTTCAGAAGAAGTGATGCTGCTCTGCTGAAAGTCAAGGTCAGCTGCATGTCAGTTCACAAGCTTTCTGTGTCTCAAAGACACAAATGTAAAGCTTCCTTATTGGAAATTGTAGATTTTCTGTGAATGTGTTGTTTAATTGTTCTAAAACATTAAATGCAATAATTGTATTTTATGAAACAAGAAATTGAAATTGATAAACAGAATCCTTGAACCTCGAAAGGAAGCTGGAATGGACATGGTAATTGCTGACTGCACCACACAGTGTGGCTATTGAGGGGAACTACCTGACAGTGAATTTTAGGGAATGGCTGGAGCTCTGAACTGTTGAGGCTTTGTCTGCTGGGGTCTGGCATGATTGAAAGAAGCCTTACAAAACAAAATTGGGCTCACTGAAATGTAACAGCTATGTTGGCATGAAAGAAAGGCACGGTGAAAATACTGCTTGTGTGCTGGACTTCAGTGTCTGCTCCGTGCAGGAGCAGTCAGTTTGTGACAGGAAAACTCCCAGTCGCGTCTCAAGCAGATTATGCCATAAAAAATGAAACGGAATTTGATAGTTCTCCTCCTGCTTGCTGTGAGATACGTTAGAGATAATAAGTCACATAATGAAACACCTTAGGATGTTTGTCACCTCTCCAGGCTGAGCTAAAGGGGAAAAGATGGTGACATTGAAACAAGTTAATTGATTGAATATGTATATTAGGGAAGTCTCCCAGTAACAGTTGCAAGCAGTCATACAGATGAGAATGTTTTGCCTTCAGGATGCAGCCCAGTTTTGGCCCAGCTTTTTTTTTCTTCTGAGAAGGCTTAGAAGGAAACAGAACATTTTTTTTATTCTGGTTGCTGCAAGTGTTGTCCAGGAAGGCAGAAAACTGTGACATTTAAGCTCATAAGACTGAAATTAGGAGAGAAAGGGTCTTAAGTGTGGTTATCTTCTATGTGTGAAAATAACTGCTCAAGGAATGCAGAATGCTCAAATTGGAAAAGGAGCCCTTTGGAAAGAGTGGGGGCGTGGTACTTGCCTAGTGCTTTTCCATGCCTTCCAGAAAACGTAATCTCTGGGTTTTTTGTGCTCGGCTTTTAAGAGAATGTTTGGTTTTATGTAACAGAGGTAATGAAAGGTGTGAGGTTTAGGATCAGAAGTGCAGTATTAGAGACAAGACACGATGAGGTGAGTCTCCCCAGCCTGAGTCAGCTCTGCTGCTTCCTGAGCACTGTGTTAGAGGTATGTATCTTGTGGGTTTAGGGAATCTGTTCTCCTGTAAAATCCAGACCACTTTTCCTGTTCTGATGGGTGCTGGGTCCGTGGCAGGTTTGAGGGATGGAGCAGGTTCAAAGCTCAGTGGGACTTCTCAGCAAAGGTGTTTCCTGACCATTCCTTCAGGTGACTGCATGTAAAGGCAAAGGCACCCCTCGGTTTTGAGGCTCTTGGTAGCTGCCTTTGAGAAACAGTTGAAGCATTGAGAATGGGATCAATTCTGTTCTTGTGAGGATGGAGGGACAGCAGTTGCTTTTCATTTTTCTGTCAGTAGAAATGGGCCGTGTTCTTATTATGGCAGATTTTTATATGTGTGTAAATATATTTATTCTTTTTATAACTGCCAAGACAATCTCTTATCTTTATGGATTTGTTGCAGACATGCTCAAGTAGATTTTTGTTTTCTGTTGTATTTTATAACCGTTATAAAATGTGCCTTGTGTTGCTGTTTTTAACATTCATGACTCTGATGAAATATAAAAGAAGATGATTAATCATTGTGTGAACATTTGAATTCTTGGTGAATTTTTACAGGACCATTTTGTTAAGTTCTTTACCTGTTTTTTATTTTCCTGCTGGCAGAGCTGTACATTTTCCATGTCTAACCTTAATGTTCAGTCTTCTTACAGGAGCTTAGGAGTGGTAGATTATTTCAGGTTTTAAGAGGCAGTATTCCCAAATGCTTTCACTGCAAAAACATTTCCAGTCCTTGGCTCTGGCAAGACAGAGAGAGTCCAGCCAGCCAAGCAAAAAAAAAAAAAAA